>PVHY01000037.1:0-88468 GCA_004024945.1 Uropsilus gracilis
CCCTCCCTCCCTATTAAAGTAGAATAGTTGTTAAGACAACAGTTTCTACAAGCACACTACCTAGATTTGAATGCATGGTTGTTTTTTAACAAACATCAGAAGTTAGACTGTAGATATCTTTTGGCTCTTTAATTTTCCACATCTATAAAGTGACAATAATAATTTTTATTGCTCTACAGATCTGTTGTAAGCACTAAATGAGTACACACAAACACGAGTAAATTCACATGTTTATCACTTAGATTAGTGTGTATAGTATTTTATATAATTTAGTGTAGTCAAACTTTGTTTTATTGCTCTTCATAATTTTGTATTTTTTACAAATTGAAGGTTTTTATCAACCTTACATCCTCATGTTTATTATCTCCTTTTTTTCCCAGTAGCATGTAGTCACATGTTGACTATCTGTACATTTTTTAATTTTTATATTTCTGGTTTTTAATTACTATTATCTATTTTATGGTGAAATGTGGTCAGTGAGCTTTGATGTTACTTTTTTAATTATTTTGGTGTGCTACGAACACACCCATAAAGCTGTCAAAGTTAATTGATAGCTGTGCATGCTTAGGCTGCTCCTCTCCTCTCCTTGGGCCTCCCTATTCTCTGAGATACAATAACACTGAACTTAGGCCAGTTAATCCTCCTACATTGGTCTCTAAGTGTCTGAGCACTGGAAAGCGTTGCACATCTCTTATTTGAAATAAAAAGCTTGAAATAGTTAAGTGTAGTAAAGAAGGTATGTCAAAGCCAAGATAGACCAAAATCTAGGCCTCTAGCATGAAACAGTCAGGTTGTGAATGCAAAGGTAATCTTACTGATGGAAATGATAATGTTACTCTAATCAACACAAAAATGATGCGAAAGTAAACCAGCCTTATTGCTGAAATTGAAAAAGTTGTAGTGGTCTGGAAAGATCAAACTTGCCACAAAACTCCTTTATGCCGCCAAAGACGAATCCAGAGCAAGGTCTTCCTGCTCTCATTTGAAGCCAAGAGAACAGAGGACATTTCAAAGAAAAGTCTGAAGCTAGCAGAATTGGTTTCATGAGTCTTAGGGAGAGAAGTCATGGCCCTCAGTTCAAAATGTGAAACGAAACAGCACATGCTGATGTTGAAGCTGCTGCGTTTATCTAGAAAAGTGGAACTAAGTCACTGATGAAGATGGCTACACTAAACAACAGATTTCAATGTAAAATGAACATCCTTATATTGAAAGAAGCTTTAATCTAAGATTGGAAAGCTAGAGAAGAGAGTCAGTGCCTGGTTTCAAAGTTACAAGATTCAGACTGATCCTTGTTCAAGACTAATGTGGCTGGTACCTTTAAGTTGGAGGAATACTCAGTTACCATTTTAAAAATCCCAGGGCTCTTAAGAATAATGTTAAGTTGTGTGCTCTGTAAGCGGAACTACAAAACTTCAATGTGGGATATCTTATTGAATACTTTTATTCTTACTGGGAACTGTTATTCAGGAAAAAAAAATCCTTTTCAGATATCACTGTTCATAGACAATGTATCCAGTCATCAAGAACACATTGTTTTCATGACTGTTAATATAACATCCATTCTGCAGTCAAGTCCTCTTATTTAAGTAACACATTTTTAAGGCAATAGCTACCTTACATAGCTATTTCTGTGATAAAGCAGGAAAAAGTAAATTGAAAACTTTCTAGATATGATTCACTTTCTAGATATGATTCACTATTCAAGATGCTGTTAAGAATATTTATGATTATAGGAGGAGATCAAAATATCATTATTAGCAGAATGACTCCAAGACCCATGGGTGAATTTGAAAGGCTCAAGTCTTCATTGGAGTATGTAGCTGAAGCTTGGTAAAAGAGTATATTTTTCTCTTTTTCTAGGTCCTCTAGTTGGGAATCGAATATTTCTTTGGGATTTTTCAATCCTTTTTATTTGGACCTGTATTGCCATGAACTTTCATACCTCAACATAATGAAAGTTATATATGACAAACCCATAGCAAATATCATCCTCAACAGGGAAAAACTGAAATCATTTCAATTAAGATCTGGAACCAAGCAAGGATGCCCACTCTCACCAACCTTTTCAATATATTTCTGGAAATTTTAGCTAGGGCAAGGTGACAAGAGAAAGACATAAAAGGAATTCAAATAGGGAAAAAAGAAATAAAGCTATCGTTGTATGTGCATGATATGATACTCTATGTAGAGAACCCCCCCAAAAGATAGAAAAGCTAATTGAAATAATAAATCAATTCAGTAAGGTTGCTGGATCAAAGTCAACACACAAAAATCAATAGCATTCATATATGCAAAGACTCTATCAGAAAAAGAAGAAATTTTAAAAAATCACCTAATTTATCATTGCACCAAAGAAAATTAAATACTTGGTAACAAATATAACAAAAGAAATAAAGGACCTATACAAAGAAAACTATAAAGCAGTCTTAAAAGAAATAGAAGATGTTAAAAAATGGAAAGAAATCCCCTGTATATGGAATGGAAGAATCAATATTATCAAAATGGCCACACTACCAAAGGCAATCTACAGATTCAATGGAATTTCAGTAAATATCCCAATGATATATTTTAAAGAGATAGAACAAAAGTTACTGAAATTCATATGGAACAACAAAAAAACCCCAAATAGCTGAAACCCTCTTGACAAACAGAAGAGAGATTGGAGGTATTACTATTCCATACTTCAAATTATACTACAAAATCATTAAACTACAAAATCATTATACTACAAAATTATACTACAAAATCATTATACTACAAAATAATTAAAACAGCATGGTACTGGTAGAAAAACAAACAGACCCATGGATTAGAATCGAGTACCCAGAAATAATACCACACATATATGGTCAACAAATCTTTGACAAAGGGGCAAAAAACACACTGGAACAAAGACAGCCATCTTCAGGAAATGGTGCTGGGAAAATTGGATCAAGACATGCAAAAAAATGAGCCAGAACAGCACCCTCATACCTTGTACAAAAATCAACTCAAAATGGATAAAAGACTTGGACGTGAGACCTGCAACCATAAAATACATAGAGGAAAACCTGGGCAAAGCTCTTCATGAATTTCACCTCAGAAATTCATTTCTAGAGACAACTATAGCTGGCAAAAAATTGAAGGAAAACACAAACAGCTGGTACTACATCAAACTAAAAAGTTTCTGTACAGCAAAAGAGACAATAAACAAAGCAAAAGAAACCCAACTGACTGGGAGATAATTTTTGCCCTCCAGACAAGTGACAATGTTCTAATAACAAAGATCCACAAAGAGCTCCTACAACTCAACAAAAACAAAGCAAAAAGCCCAGTCAAAGAATGGGAAGAACTGAAAAGACACTTCACCAAACAGGAGATACAGATAGCTAATAGGCATATGAAAGAATGCTCCACATCACTAATAATAAGGGAAATACAAATCAAAATCACACTGAGATTCCATCTTACACCAATAAGAATGGCCCATATAAATAAAACGGACAACAACAAATGTTGGCGCAGAAGTGGAGATAAAGGAGCTCTTTTACACTGCTGATGGGAGTGCAAACTGGTTCAACCACTATGGAAGACTGTGTGGAGGGCCCTCAAAAATTGAAAGTGGATTTACCATTTACCCAGCAATCCCACTACTGGGAATCTACCTAGAGGACATGAAAACACTAATTAAAAAGGAGACCTATATGTATATGTTTATTGCAGCTCTGTTTACAATTGCCAAGATATGGAAACAAACCAAATACCCCCAAACCAATGAATGACTGAAAAAAATGTGGTATATGTACCCAAAGGAATACTATGCATCAATCAAGGAGGACAAACATATGTCATTTGCAGCAGCATGGATGGAACTAGAAAGACTCAAATAAGCAGAAATAAGCCGAAAAGGAAAGGAGAAATACAGGATGGTCCCACTTATATGACAGATATAGGGAAAAACAAACACATGAATAAGGAAAATTAGAAACAACCAATGGGACAGAACAATGGAGTGAGAGAGGAGGAGGGGGAAGAAGGTGGGGGATGCATAGGGCACAAAAGAACAGGATGGTTAACAGTGTTAGGAAAATGGGAAAAACCCCAGGATACACAATAATGTAATATATATACAAATAAACATATTTATGCAACATTAAAAAAATAGCCATTACAGAGATAGTTGACATTCTCTGTGGACATCTCTTCTATCCTATTTCCCATTATAAATTCCCAGAAATAATAATCAGTACACTGGATTTGATGTTTATCATTCCTTTGGTATTTGAAGCACTTAAATCACACATATGAGTAAATAATATATTATTTTGCATGGGTTATAACTTTGTAATTATGGTATTGTTATATGTATACCTATCTGTTTCTTGTTTTCTTCCCACAAAAAAGTAAATAAATTTAAAATAAAAGAGTATACAAAATAATTGAAAGTGGAGTGTGAGGATGTGACTGAGTTTCTGCAATCTTGTGATAAAGCACAATTTATGTTGAGGAGTAGGTTCTTGTGGATCATCAAAAGGCTTCTTGACATGGAATTTATGCCTGTTGAAGAGCTTGTGGACATCTTTGAATTAGCAGAAGATTAATAATTTTACATAAAATTAGTTGCTAAAACACTGGTGAGATTTGAGTGGACTGACTCCAATTTTGAAAGAAGTTCTACTTCAGGTAACATGCTGTCAAGAAGCAATGCATGCTACATGGAAATTTTTTTGTAAGAGGAAGAATTAACTGTCGCTTTTATTTTCAGCAAAATTCACACCAACCCCAGCTGTTACAACTACCACCCTGATTTTTTAAGTGACAGATTTGAGGCAAGAACCTCCACAAACAGCAAAAAGATTGCAGTTTGCTCAAGTTTCAGATAATAGTTAAAAATTTTTAGCAGTGAGACATTTTAATTTATCTATGTATATTTTTTAGACATAGCTATTGCATACTTAATAGGCTACTGTATAGTATAAACATAATTTTGTTGCACTGGGATGCCAAAAATGCATGTGATTTAGTTTATTGTAGTATTCCATCTTCATTTTATTGTGAGAGAACTAAATCCATAATATAGCTAAGGTGTGCTTGAAAATTTAAATCATATTTCTATCTAAAATTAAAGAATTTAGACTCGTATACAGATTTTCAGTGGTAGTGTTTTTTATAATCTTCTAAATCAAGGCATATTTTCAAAAAAGCAATTATGCTTACCTACACACATCTTCCTGTGTTCTATAAATCAACTGAACATTACTTGTAAAACCTAATATAGTGTAATGCTATGTAAATAGTTGTTGTGCTCTATTGTTTAGAAAATAATGACAAAACAAAAAACCTACATTTCAGTGTAGAAATAGCCGTTGTTGGCCTCGCTATATAGTGGACATGTTGATATAGAAATAATTGGGTGACTTCACCTGTGCATTCAGAACCTGCAGATACTTAGGATAAACTCTATTTGACAAGTGAAAACCACTTCAAACTACCTCCTGCATCCTCTAAAAATTCCCCATCACTATGTGTATTTCCATGTATTCTAGCACATGCAGTAGTATCATCTTGTACTTTGACTGACCAAATCCTAGAACCAAGTAACTGATTCTATTTTGAAGTAAAAAACATTTAGAAGAACGGTCTGTATATGCTGTGTTTATTCTTTTTGCTGGCATGTCATTACTTCTAGGTCTTCTCAGAGAACACCATTAGTAAATTCAGGTCTATGTGTATTTCTATGTGTGTGTCTATGTATATATGTATATATATATGTGTGTATACACAGAAATATATATATTTCTGTATACATGTGTATATATATGCATATGTGTATATATGCATATATACACATGTATACAGAAATATATATGTATATATATATAAAATTGATGTTGGTCAAAGTATACAAAGTTGATATTATAAAGAATGAAGAAATATAGAGATGTATTGGGCAGATGATGGCTATGGTCATTGATGCCTTATTGAATGTTGGAATGATTTCACACTCACAAAATGGTAACTATGAGATTACATGTTAATTAACTTGACTGTAATAATCTTTCACTTTGCATATATATATTAAGTCATCACATCATGCACACTAAGTACATATAATTTTCATAAAAATAAATCAAATGGAAACTGTGAGTTTCTACTGATACCTTCATTTCCAGTCTGAAATTATATGATTCAGTATTCCAGTTTCCATATTTGTAACTTCAGATTTAATGCTAAGATTTAATGTCTTTATATTTTAAAAAATAAAATTTACTAGGATAGCTTTTTTGGTGTGCAAATATCAAGCACACAGCTCAAGAATTTACACAATTGCCTACAACTATATAATGCATGCTCCTTCAAGATAATAGGAACTTCCACCACCTTAGGTTTCCTTGTACCTCATTATCCACTCTTCAAAACTAGCCATTTTTTGATTTTTATCATCATTGACTAGTTTCATCTACTCTCACATATGTCTTCATACAAATGAGATCATGGAGCATAGACTCTTGCATCTGACTTTCCCTTAATATAATGACTTTGGAATTCAGCTAAGGAGTGTTTTGCTATACAGTTATGTCACAATTTGTTTATCTACTCATTTATTGAGGGTATAACATAGGTTATTTCTAGTATGGGGCTACTATAAATAAAACTACTATGAGCCTTTTTGTGCCGATGTTTCTGTGAAAATATGATTTCATCTTTTTAATTAAATATGTTGGATTGGAACTGCTAAATCATTGATAGGGAAATATTTAATTTTTGAAGAAATTACAATATCTTTTACCAAAATGACTGGCATTTACACTTCTACCAGAATTATATGAAAAATTTGGTTACTTCATATACTCATATTTGATATTGTTAATATTTTTTAAATTAGACTTTTAAATGTTTATGTAATAGTATATAAATGTGACTTTAAATTAAATTTCTCGAATTTTCAATGGTGCTGGAATATTTTTCATGAAATTATTGGATATTTGTATATCTCTTGTGAAGTGTCTATTTTAATTTCTTCACTCATTTTCTAAATTGGACCTTTTTGCCTTTTTATTACTGAATTATAAGAGTCTTTTATAATTTATGGATATAAATTCTTTGGCAGATACATGTTCTGTAAATATTTTGACCATCTCTGGTTTGCCTTTCACTTTATTAACAGTGTCTTTTGATGGGCATAGCAGTTTACTTCTAATAAAGTCTAAGCTATCATATTTTAGGGCCATTTCTGTACCCTTTCTAAAAAAAAATCACTTCCCCAAGTTTGTCAAATAACTATGTTTCAGAAGTTTTATCCTTTAAATTTTTTTACATGTGATGCAAAGTAAAGGAAGATGTATCTGTTATACACTGAAATTTTTATTATTTTAAAGAAAAATTTCCCAGAAATATTTCACCAATTATTTTTTCTTTACTAATAAAAACTCCTTTTGAATGGCAAATGATTAAAATTAATTCAAAGTAGGTGAAACTAAAGGAAATATATTTGCTCACTTTGCCAAGAAGAAAAAAAACATTTCTTGTAGTATTCAAAGAAGATATACAAGGACTTCAGGAACTAGAACTAAGATAGATATTCTAGGGTGTGCTCCATTGTTTTTTCAAGTCTGTTAGTCTCTGCCTAGCTTCACTGTGTGGAACTTTGCTCCAGAAGGCAGGGAGATGAATGCATTCATTCTGGGATGCTCATCTTCCCTGTGTCTTTATCACTATCTGAAGGAAGGACTCCCCTTACCACTTCAATGAAAAATGGTGACTAAAACATCATCCAAGAGCACTCGCTAAAAAGGGCAGCAGAGGTGTGAGGCTGCTGGTGTATACACTGACAGCTTCTATTTTATTTTAGGATATATTTTCAAGTTATCTTTCTATTCTGTTGATAGTGAAGTAGCAGAATAAGCACCCATTGCAAAGCTTTATTGCCAGTGATATTCTTTTTTGTTTCTGTTTCTCCCTCCAATTTTATTGAACTATAGCTGATAATTAAATTTATATTATTCTAAAGAGTACAACCTAATGATTTGATTTACATATACTTTGTGAACTATTCACAACCATCGGGGTAATTAACATACCTATATCCTCACTTAGCTCTTTTTTTCCTTAATAATTTATTTATATATACATATATTTCACATCATTGTAATCCTCAGGGGTTCCCCATGACCTCCCCTCCTTGGCTGCTCCAGCTGTTCCTCCCCCCAGTTGGGTACTTTCATTTTGTTGTCCATATATTAGTGAAACCATTCTGTCTTTTTCTTTCTGACTTGTTTCTGCCATATGATTTCTTCTAGATACATCCTTCTTCTTCTTCTTCTTCTTCTTCTTCTTCTTCTTCTTCTTCTTCTTCTTCTTCTTCTTCTTCTTCTTCTTCTTCTTCTTCTTCTTCTTCTTCTTCTTCTTGCTACATTCTTCTGGGTACATCCATGTTACCATAAAATCATCAAATTTGTCATTTTTAATTGATGCATAATATTCCATTGTGTATATATACCATATTTTTTTTCATCCAGTCATCTGTCTTGGGACATTTGGGTTGTTTCCATGTCCTTGCAATTATAAATAGTGCTACAGTAAACATTCAAGCACAGGTGTCCCTTTGGATGTAAGACCTGAAACCATAAAATACATAGAGGAAAACCAAAACCCTTCATGACTTATAATTCAGAAATCCATTTATGGACACATATATAGCTGGCAAAAAAATGAAGGAAAACATAAACAGATGGGACTACATCAAACTAAAAAGCTTTTGTACAGAAAAAGAGACAACAGAACAAAACAAAGAATCCCAACTGAGTGGGAAGACTTTTTTGCCCTCCATACAAGTGTTAAGGGTCTGATAACAGAGATACACAAAGAACTCACACAACTTAACAAAAACAAAGCAAAAAAAACGTTAAAATGGGGAAAAGAACTTAAAAGACACTTTTCTAAAGAGGAAGTACAACAGGCCAACAGGCTCATGAAAAACTGCTCAATATCACTAGCAATTAGGGAAATGCAAATCAAAACGACAATGAAGTACCACCTTACACCAGTAAGAATGGCCCACATACAAAAAACAGGCAACAACAAGTGTTGGTGTGGATGTGGAGAGAAAGAAACACTCTTACACTGCTGGTGGGAATGTAAACTGGTTCAGCCACTATGGAAAGTAGTGTGGAAAACCCTCAAACTATCAAATATGGAACTACCATTTGACCCAGCAATCCATCTTCTGGGAATCTACCCAAAGGAGGCCAATAATACTCTTACATGTTTTAAATGCAGTGTTTTTATGATGGCTCCTTGCACATCTGTAGGTAAAAGGTAGTGTGTGTGTGTGTGTGTGTGTGTGTGTGTATGAAATAAAGGTATAGATATATATGTATAAGAAATAAAGCATTATTCATGTGAATCCTTTAAATCTGAAATGAAAATTATGTGTAATATGAACACTGTAGTTAGGATTCTTTTTTGATTATTTTCTAATAAACTGTTTAATTAGAAAACTGCCCACACTTCCCCAGTCTCTGGACTGGTCACTATTTCTGGGGACTCAGCAGCTGTGTGCAGTCAAGCCTTTGGGAGTGGGATGCTTGCTCCAAAATTAACAGCATTGCATTAGGAGGAGATGGTTCCACAAAGATAGACACCTGGACATTCTAAATAACATCTGTCCCACCATACTTCCTAGTTTTTTAAAAAATAGTTGTTTGCATTTAAGACCTGTTGCTGAAATGACAAGTGTATTCAGGTGCATTAATTTTAGGTTTCTATTAAGTTTATCTAAACCTAAGTGTGAACTAATTAGATATATTGAAGAACTAAAATTTATTTCAGATGGTTTATATAAGATTAAAGGTACTTCATCAAAGATCAAGATCATAGTTTAACCCATGAAAGTCTATCATAATGTGAATTAGGCTGGATAAAGTAGAATAGCACTCACCTTTTTTCCATGTTGACATCTCCCTACATTCTTTAAGTTCTAAAGAAAAAAAAAAAGAGCAGTCGTCAGTACCTCATTATAATAAACCATTGGGAGACCAACTGTGGTTCAGTGATTAAGAAAAGATTTATATACTTAGAGAACCTAATAGTACTTTCTGCAGCTTATAAAGCAGGGCTGATGATGTGTAACATGCAATATTAATTGACAGAGATGCAGTTCTTATTGGAAATCATTAGGTACCTCAAGGCTTGCATTTGAAGGAAAAAACCTGATCGCCCATAGCAGACAAATAACTGTCTCAGCCAAAGTTACCTAGTTGCAAATTATTTCCTGTGAAATGTGGTTACATGAAAAGTGGCCCCAGAGAGATGCTTGAAATGATAATGTAATCTATAATATTCTAATTTTCCTGGGTTGGGTTCACTAAAAGAAAGGGACTTTAGAAGTAGTCTTTCAGACACATTTTCAGGCTCAAGAGGTTATTAACTTGTATAAGCAGGACCCAGCTGGTTCTACAACCTGAGTCTCACTGTCTTTCCTAGCATTTCTCCTGCTTCAGCTATACCCTCCCCACTCTTCCCACTGAGTACAAAAGTTCTCCTTCATTGATATATTGCTCCTCCCAGTTTTCTTTGTCTATTACAACCCCATTGCTTTTCAGATTTAGTTGAGAAAAACCTCTTTTCTTCAATTTTTTTAGCTTTGCAAAATAAAATTTTACCAATAAATTAAGTGATAAAAACACAAACATTTAAAACTTGAGATGTTTATAAAAGCAATTTCTTATTTAAGGTCCTAGTCACAGATTGGATCAATTACTTTAGAGTAAGGAACATGAATCTCGTTTACTTTTCCCTATTTCATACCTGTTTTTATTTGTTCTTTGTAACTATGGAGTGCATTGATTGTTGCCAGATTAGAGCTCTCAGCAAAGAGTCCTTTAAAAGAGATTACATTTTTCTTGTTTGCCATTTCAAATGGTGTTCTCTGTCCCAAGAAGTGCCTGTATTTCTTTTTATATTAGAGTGTCCCTTTGAGTTCTTGGTTTGATTACGGAACTGAACTAACAAAAGAATCTTCCTCTCCACGTCATATATGATTGATTGATTGATTGACTGATTGTCACTGTTATTAGGAAGGTGTTTGGGGAGGTATCTAGGTTTCACAGGAAAGAGACTGATTAGTAATGTGTGTCTTGAGCTTGAAGACCAGCAATATGGTTGTCATGTGTCTGTCATTTCAGTCCCACTGAGAGTCAAGTATTTGTTTTGATTTAATTGTTTCTACTCAAGTTACCAGCATTGGGAAGTTCAATGATTCTTTTTTATATATACTCATCAGTCTCTTTTTATTATATGTGAGATTGTACTCTTTCAATGCTTATCTGCATACAAAGTAATTTATGAATCAATAATACTGCATATTGTATCATTTTAGACATTTGAAAAGCAGTTTGATATGGTGGTAGGGAACGCATCTAAGTTTACATTAAAATATTTTTCTCCCTATTGAATTAAAACCTCCTTAAAAGAGCAGTTTCTCGCCACAAAGTTGGAGGCAGTAAGCAAAAAGAAAATACATATCAAGAGAATATTTTAATAGTTCATCCCATTAAATTATTTTTGTTTCTTACTAAAATAATTTTAAAATAATAAAAGTTGAAATGTAGGTTGTGGACTGACATTCCTGAGCCATCCTAGCAAATACAAAATTTTCTGTTATTGTATATTCTCTTGAGAATAATTTTTCAAGAGATATTTTGAGATAATTTGATTTAAGCTGAGTCAACCAACAGTTTTTTTTAATTGTTTTTTTCTCAGGAAAATGGTGCACAGTTATAAAATTATCACTTTTTAATATTCCCTTAGGTGTAGTCTTCTGGTGACTATTTAAAACTTTGTATTCATGAATGTTATACTTTATTCAGTTATCCTCTTTTCTTCATATTGAAACTCTTTAGAGAAGTGTTTATTTTTAACTTGAATTGTGACACATGTAGCATCTAGTGAGAAAAATAGGAGTTTTCCTTGCTCAATAGTTTTGGAAGTTAAGTTTAGCTCTAAGTCACTGAAAACTTTAATGAATAGATCTAAACATGAGAATTTGAACTCAAGTCCTTTAATTTGTATCTAATAATATCAAATGTTGTGGGAGTATTGCACTGTACTGTGGGGGAACATAAGACTTCTGGGGTGAGAACTAGTAGATCATTCATTCATTTACACATTTATTTATTTACATTTGTCAGTAATTTTTTTCATATTTAGTATATGCTAGCTAGTGTGGTGAAATCATGAGCCCATATTTTCAATAAGTTATAGCATAGACAGTTAGAAAATAATAAATGACATATATTCAAAGTCTTAAATAGGGCATTAATGAAAGGAGAACATCGAGACTGTGGACGGCAGTGGTGCTAGGGAAAACTTTCAGAAGAACTGAACAATGAGTAGAAATTAACCATGAAGTTCAAGCAGTGAGAATAGTATGGATAAAACCCAAGGTCCTTTCAGGGAATTTTAAGAAATTCAGTTGCTTTATAAAAACAGATATAGGTTCCTAAATTTTATTTTGGGTCTAATAATGTCTGTACCATATTCTTTTTTGTATTAGACTTTGGAAGCTGGTTTCCTTGAAGACATCGCATTGGAGAGGTTGAGGGTTGAGAGTGAAAAATAGAAAATTAAAGGTTTTTCATCTTTCATTGATGGTTGCTGAAATAGGGCGGAGGGAAGAGATACAGGAGAGACTAAAATTATTTAATACTTAGAATATGAAGATAATTGTAAGTTTAAAATCATGTAAACATTTGCAGTTATTAAAGAAATGTTCTGGATATGACAAAAATAAAAATAATACTATAATTTCATTAATTGACTGATATATCATAGCCAGGTTGTCAGTGAACATTATATGATGAATTCACTTATAAAAAAGTTCTTTGCTTCATCAAAGAATGTTAGATATAAGGAATATACTTATATGTCTTCTAGTGATATGGAATTTGGTATTTAATTTAGTCTTAATCTCAACAAATATTTTGCCTTTAAATATTCTCTTTTCTAGGGATAATGTGCAATGGAAAGGGCCATTTTTCTTTGACTGGTCAACAGTTTGTATAAATAAAATTATTTATATTCTGTATATCTGGATAATATCACTAGTGCACTGGAAAACTGACACCTACTGTGATGTACTCCCCACTTGTTGTAGAAATATATTCATCAAGTGTAATAGAGACAGTGAAGTGGAGAATTATCTATTCTCTTTAAGTTTCCAGTTTCTCCTTTTTCTTTAGAGTTCCCTCCTTCTCTATCATCTTCTTGTATTTATAAAACTCATGTAGTTTTGCAGGCAAATCCAAAATCTTTGCCAGTGTATGACACATGGTATTCCATTTACATACATCTTTTTTAAGTCATTCTTTGATGAAACAAAATTGCAAATATAAATTCCTATGTGTGTTGCTGTTTGATTTTTAGAAAATTCTGCTAGGAGTATGATTTTAATCACTGGTTTTATACTATTCCTAGCCCATCTAGTTATAATAAGTACCAAATGAGTAAATATGCAAATCAGTTTTCACCTGAAGAAAATAATTCAAAGCTGTGAGGTCTTCAAATGTTTGGAGTTTTCTAAGCTCAGCATGGCATAGTATCCATCAATAAGTCCTTTCCCTAAGACTGATATGAAGACACAAGTTTTTATTTTTGTTTTGGTTTAGAGGAATGGCTTATGTTATTGTTATGTTGTCACTGTTTTGTCAATTTGCTAGAACTTTAGTTGGTAGTTCCATTTTTTAATCTCAGGTACCACCTGTCATAGTCTGACCACAGTGAAAATTCTTAAGAGTGGAGACTGTTAAATCTTTCTCTGAGAATCTGAGTAATCTAGTTTCTTCATGCTAAGACCACAATTGATTGCATCTATTTCCTCCAAGGCTAAAAGTATATGTTTTGAAGTTATATTTCTTTGTAAAAAATGTTTTAGGTTCATTTATGTTTGATGATTTTGACATTGTGTTAAAGAACAATTTTTGTGTTAAATTTTCTATGCCAAAGTTAAAAAAAATCAAGTTTTTAAGTTATAAAAACTTCAAAACATTAAATGCAATTAAAAGTGTTCTCCAAGTAGTCTTTTTAAGATTTCTTTTGTGACAGTTGCATAGTTTTTCTCCCTGATTCAACACATGTTTACTGAACACCAAGTAAGCAATATTAAAGGCACTGAGTATATTGTTGTGAGGAAAATATATCCTTGACCTCCTAAGGCTTATGGTCTCCGGTAAGAATAGGCAGACAGAGGACAGAGTATACAAAACAGAAGATAGAGAACATGCAGCCAGAAATCAATTCACTGGTTGTTCAATAAAGGCTTGTTTGAGGAGATAGAATACAGACTAAAATGTAAAGAGTAGAAAGGTAGTGAACCATGAAACACAGAAGTCCAGATAGATACCAGCAAATATCAAGATTGAAAACATAAAGAAGCTTAGATATCTCTAGAACGAAATTAGGCTTTGTGGTTACTTGTGTCAGAGTCTGTTTTTCATTTTGTGTGTGTATGTGTGTGTGTTGTGTGTGTGTGTGTGTGTGTGTGTGTGAGGGAATGGGGGGGAAATAGAAACAGTAGCATGAGATAGTTTAGATCAATGAATAGGTGCCAGATGATTCAAAGCCTAATAGATGATAGACTTTAGACTCTAAGTGCAATGTGATTCAAAAACATTTTTTCCCCTTTTTCTTTATTTATATATAAATTTCACAACTTTGTAATCTCAAGGGTTTGCCCCCCCTCCCCTCCCTTCCCCCCCTTTCCCTCCTCTTCATAGTTGTGCGCTTCATTTTGGTGCTTCGCTTGTTTTGACTTTCCTCAAGGCTTTTTTTTTTTTTTTATTTTTTTTCACTATATCCCATACATTAGTGAAACCATTTGGTTTCTGCCTTTTTCTTTATGGCTTGTTTCAGCTAATATGATTTCTTCTAAATGCATCCGTGTTGTTATGAAGTTGTCAAATTTGTCATTTTTAATTGATGAGTAATATTCCATCGTGTATATATACCACATTTTTTTCTTCCAATCCTCTGTTTTGGGGCATTTAGGCTGTTTCCATGACCTTGCAATTGTAAACATCCGGGTACAGGTGTCCTTTTGTACCCACATTGAGGTCTCTTTTGGGTAGATTCCCAGAAGAGCAATTGCTGGGTCAAATGGTAGTTCCATTTTCATTAGCTTGAGGGTCCTCCACACCCCTTTCTATAGTGGTTGAACTAGTTTACATTGCCACCAGCAGTATAGTAGTGTTCCTTTCTCTCCACATCCTCACCAGCAATTTGTGTTGCCTGTTCTTTGGATGTGGGCCATTCTTACTGGTGTAAGGTGGTTATCTCATTGTGGTTTTGATTTGCTTTTCCCTTATTACTAATGATGTTGAGCAATTTTTCATGTGCCTGTTGGCCATTTGTATTTCCTCTTTGGAGAAGTATCTTTTTAGTTCTTCTCCCCATTTTTTGATTGGGCTTTTTGTTTTGCTTTTGTTTAGTTGTGTGAGTTCCTTGTGGATCTTCGTTATTAAACCTTATCACTCATGTGGAGAGCAAAGATTTTTTTCCCATTCGGTTGGGCATCTTTTAGTTTTTTCTGTTGTCTCTTTTGCTGTACAGAAGCTTTTCAGTTTGATGTAGTCCCATCTGTTTATGTCTTCCTTCATTTTTTTGCCATGTGTGGATGTTTCCAGAAATGGATTTCTGAACTGTAGTTCATGGAGAGTTTTGCCCAAGTTTTGCTCTATGTATGCTATGGTTTCAGGTCTGATCTCTAAGTCTCTTAACCATTTTGAGTTGATTTTTGTACATGGATTAAGGGAGTTTTTTTGGTCCATTTTTTTGCATGTCTTAGTCCAATTTTCCCAGCACCATTTATTGAAGAGGCTATCTTTGTTCCAAGGTAGCTTTTTCACCCCTCAAAAACATTTTAAATGTAGAAAATAATTACCTGATTTAAATTTTTTAAAGCTCATGTTTTCTGCTTCATGGAAAATAAAACACATGGACATTTCCCAATGTATTTGTGGTATTGATTAAAAATGGAAGTAATGATAACTTGGAGAAATGTTAGAATTGCTGATCATAGAGTAGCACTGGAGATGGAGCCAACTGAATGGATTGAAATATTTTTTTGGACTATAGCTGGTGGATTTCATATCCAGGTTGCATGAGTATCAGGACTCAAAGATGATTGGTTTGCAATTGGGTGGATCATGGTGACATTTCAAGTTTTGGGTAAGATCAGTTTTCACAGGGTGATTATGTTTGTTTTTTAGATACCGATCACCACACCTATTGTAAAATTGATGAAATCATCAAACATTAATTGAGCTTTACCATATGCTACATATGCATTCAGTGGTGAGGAGATCTGGTATTCTGATTCTTATGAAATTATAGAGCTAATAGATCTTAGAGTGTTAGAAGAGATCATATTTCTTATTTTAAATATGAGAAGATTGTGAGCCACTTAATTTCTTGAGAAATATGAAGACTTTTATAAAAACTATGATTATTTTAGTGAAATTTAATTTCATCCATCCAGTGATAATTATGGCATTATTTTCCCTTAGGAATATATTACAATCTATTTCTACTTCTCCTTTAATGAATTATTATAATTAATGTTGTAAAAATCCTTTTCAGTGCATTCTGAAGTCATGAAGATATAAACACTAGTTAGGAGTTCAGGGGGTAATGCTGTCATTAGTTTCAGTCAGACTTATAAACAGCTTATTCAAGACATATCATAAACCATGTACTAATGTGTATATTTTTTTACTCAGGCAGCTTTAATGGTAGACAAAAGGGAAATTGAGTGCTTGTATTTTTTATATGATTGATGATAGGTTGCTAATTACCTTGAACATTTTAGAGGGTATTTTTCAAACTTAATAGAAAGCATGAGTATGAAAGGAAAGAAAATAATGTTCCCCCAGAAAGGATTCCCTATTGTGTAAGGAATTGTAGATTGAATATATGTGTTCATATGTTTATGTTGGAAAGTTTGCTTTTTTGTCATATCTAACTTTATAGGAAGATATTTGCTCAAAGAATAAATAGGTGATGATAAAATAGCAAGTTATGTGGATTTAAACAATTTAAATACCAGGAGACAAAAAGGTTAAGGTATCCTTCTAAATAAGCATACCTATTATCTAAATTACATTACAGCATTTATTGTTCATTTAGAGTGAGGCTTACTTGGCTCTTTATACTAGGTCATGTAATGTGAAGAAAAGTGATGAACATTCCTGCCCTCAGGGCATAACAAACGGAGCATCAGGCAGGATCCAGTCTGTGCAAACACAGCACACACAGGATGAGACTTTTTTTTCTGCAGTGAGTAGTTACTGTTAGAGGACAGTCCTGTGGAGCAGTAAAGGTTTCAAGGTATTTTGTAGAGATGAGTACTTTAGAATTAGGATGATGTTTCAGCATAAGAAAGGAAAAAGTGGAAATAAAATAAGATAAATGGTAGCCAAGATACCCCCATACTTCTTGGAACTTACTAGTGATTTAAAGAGATGAAAATAAAGGCATGATGGAGATACATTGGAATGCAGAACAATGAAAGAAGTAAAGTTACTACTGAGCTTTAGTAAGACTTCTTACCAAAGTAAGAAGTCATTAATTAATTAATGCCAAGATCCTGCTTAATCTCTTCAAGTAGAATGGCAGGACTAGAGTCAAAGAAACTAGAGATATATGTGGAAAGGAAAAAAATTACTTTTGTTTATTGATGAATGTTTCAATCAGTCTCTGTTTTTGTTGGGATGTGCTATATTGTACATACATGTATATAGACCAGGGTTTCTGGTCTCAGAAAAAAATGGTTTGCAAAATCTTGATGTTTTTGTTAGTTTTTCTCAATGAAAACCACATGAAGTCCAAGAAAAAAGAGAGAGAAAGAAAGAAGGAGGAAAGAAGGATGAAGAAAGAAAAAGTGAAGAAAAAGTAACTAGGGGTGCACGCATGGAAGGTTTGACCCAGCACCTACACTATAGAAACACACATAACCTAGGCTGACAACTGCAAGTTCCTTTAAAAAACAAATAAACAAAAGCCTTGAGGAAAGTCAAAACAAGCTAAGCACCAAAATGAAGTGAACAACTATGAACAGGAGGGAAAAGGGGGGAAAGGGAGGGAAGGGAGGGGGGGCAAATCCTTGAGATTACAATGTTGTGAAATTTATATATAAATAAATTAAAAAAAATAAAATAAAATATAACTAGGATTGTATATATACAAATCAATAGAAAAACTGGTGGTGAAAATGAAAGTGATGTGTCTGCTAGAATCAATCAGCAATAATAAAATGAGAACTTTGTGCATGAACATGTCAGAAGTTTTATTACTTAATCTTTATATCCTCCTCAAAGACACCAAGAAGAGTGTGACTTCTCACTCCTGGGAAAGGCTCAGAATTCAACATTGGGGAAAATTAGTGGGAAGCCTTTGGGATAGGAACCTGTCCCTGGCTCTTCCAGAAAACCCACCTATTTCATTCTTACTATGATAGGTCAGTTCCTCATGTTGACTAATATTTTCTCTGCGATAAACTCATTTTCTTGCTCTATGTACACTTTTGTACTCCTCCATACAGAACTTAGAAATTCTTCTTGACACTGACTGGAGTAAAACACTCACTCCTGACTGTAAAAGTCACTCCCTACTGACTGTAAGGAGGAGGAAACTACTGACCTAGCAGGGATTTGTTGTTTTCCCTAAATATTTTCAGTTGTACTAATTCCTGACCAGTCAAAAAAAACTTTCAAGGGAATATTTTAGGTAAGAAGGGCAGACTTTCACATATGTCAAACTAATATCTTCCATTGAGGTTTTCAAAAGATTCTCTTTCAGCTTTAACATGTGTCAGGCTAGTGCTTGCTCAGATAATCATAGACCTGCACAATCAGACCACAATCAGTGCATACCAGACACAGGAACACTTATTTGGAGAATGTTTTTAATGGTGGTTTTAGTTCATTTGGAAAACTTTCTTCTTAGAACATTATAGCTGTATCTTCCCATTCTTTAGTTCTCCTTAGGGAAAAAGGTTTCACAACCCATCAGCTGACTAGCGTGCTTAAGGAAGACACAGTGAACTATTAAGTTTACTCCAGATATATTGTTGTCAGTTATATGGTTTACTTCTATGGAATTTAATGAATGAATTGATATATATTTTTCATCCTGTCTGTTCTCCCCTACTCCCCCCTCCCCTCCCAGTTAAATCATGGGAGAGAGGTAATGAAAGATAGAAAAGCAGCTTATTTTTTCCCTTTTTATTTATTTATTTTTTTTGCTAAATAGGAAAGACCATCAGCTTGATAATGGAGGAGAACAATGACTCCATGGAGAATCCTCAACAAGGCCAAGGGCGAACCAGTGCCATCAAGTGTGGGTGGCTAAGGAAGCAAGGAGGCTTTGTCAAGACTTGGCATACTCGCTGGTTTGTGCTCAAGGGTGATCAACTCTATTATTTCAAAGATGAAGATGAAACTAAGCCCTTGGTAAGTAGGAGAAAATAAAAGATTTATGAGTCTAAGCAATCTGGGAAATAGTTTTTCTAGAATTTGGAAACTGAGAACAACCCAGTTTCCTTGGTTCTCCTCTAGTTCATTGTCATTTTCCACTTTTTCTTTTTGTTTATTTTGGTTCAAGATGACAAATTTGCTAATTGAGGCCAAAAGGCGAAATGCACTTGTCCAAGTAATTTTGACTGTTACTTGCTGAAACAGACTGCCTGAGTCCCTCAGGCAAACATATTTCATGAGAAAACTTTAATAGACATCTGCTAGGAAGTAGCTATTGTAGCTAAAATATTTTTTTGCCCTCAGAAGTTGGTTGAAGGCACAGATTTGAAGGGAAACTGTGAACACAACTTTCAGTGGTAACCTCTGAATCATTTTTCAGTATCAAATCTTTGGGGTTTCTCCACCTTAACTTGTAT
Source organism: Uropsilus gracilis (assembly GCA_004024945.1). NCBI lineage: Eukaryota > Metazoa > Chordata > Mammalia > Eulipotyphla > Talpidae > Uropsilus > Uropsilus gracilis. The sequence goes on from PVHY01000037.1 coordinate 19,928, forward strand.
CAAATATGGATGTGGCAGAGCCTCTGGGAACAGTTTCTGTGTCTCTTTGTGGTTCTTTTGAGGTCTTTTATTTGCTTATTTATTTATCAACCATAAGTCTCCAGGCTGAAGTAAGAAAGGAAAAATGACCATCTTTTTGTGTAGCTGCAGTAAATTTGATTAATTGAGATCAGTGCTTATTAATTTAGGAAAAATGCTGCTGCTGAAGTATCAGCTCTTTGTTTTTCCTTCATCTACAGTTATAGGATATTTAAATAAGAGAAGAAATGTTTTAGATTAGCCTACATCGCCATCCTTAACAGTATGTTCTTAAGCTATTTCCCTTGTGTTAAAATTCAAGAATTTAATTTGAAATTTGAATCAAGACTCTGCTTTAGTATTTAAACTCAAACTCCTCAAATATGATTTTGGGAACTTCTCATTTGTCTAATTGAATTATATAATTGTAACCCCAGTAGTATATTTTACATATCCAATTTTTTTAAAATTGCTCCCATTTTATTTCTAACATTTACAGGGTTAGTTATCAGAATAAGAAATATATATATGACATATATACACATGTTTGTGTATATTATTTTTATATAAATGTGTGCAATATCTTTAGGTATATTATAATATATATTATCTTTTGAATGACTTATGATGTGTGTTATTCACATGTATGGATTTGCCATAACAAATAGTGGGGTATATTGGGATTATAATTACAGATGAAGACACTGTGGTTTAAGAGATATGAAGTAAAATGATCAAAGGAATATAGATAGCAGAGACGAAGCAGTGGAGTCCTTAGTTTCTTGTCATACAATACAGAAGAATTTATTTTCAGAAAGATCTTCTATTTAAACTGCAGATCCCAGGGCTTTTAGATGATAATTTAAAAGCATTTTAAAATAACTTAAACTGAGTTTATGATAATATCTACTTGACCATCTTTTATTAATAATCATGGGAAATGATTTTGGCCTTAATTATAGATTATTGTAACCTGAAGAAAACAGTTGAGCAATAAAAAATTATGAATTTCATATTCATCCTAAAAATAAAGCAGTTACATAGATCTTGAATAAATCCATGATAAATTGCTAGTGCTGTTCCTAAAACCATATTGTTTTACCTCTATCATGAAGTATGTTTTTTTACTTACATAATAACTAAATTTCAAGTTTAATGAAACTAATGAATGTCTGATATATCCTGGATACTAGAATTTGACATTGGAAAGTACAAATTTTTAGAACCCGTTTTAAGTTTCCCGATAAAATGACTAAAATCCAAATAGGCACCAGTCCAATTAATCTAATCTAAACTTTCCACAAGAGATATTGATCTGATTGTGTGGAAGTGTTTTTCCCCTGGAAATGAGGATGTTTATACTATATTAGGTCACAGGGTGTTTTCTTAACATAGAGAACAAGGTGATTTTGAGTGAATTATGGCCTAAGGGCTGTCCTTTAAATGAGAGAAAATAGATTACTGACTTAAAAGTAAGCCCTGATTTTATATATTTAATGAAACTCACAAGTTAGTGACATCTAGAAATCTCTAAGACAAATTTCTTTTTTCTGTTAATATATGTGAACCAGAAGAAGTTAAAAATACATGAGCCGGAAGAAGTCAAACTCTTTATAGTTTAAAATAATGCTAGTAACCTTGAAACTTGTATTTCATCCTCAAATTCAAAATTGATTTCCAATGTAGCATCTAAATCTTTTGGTATATTAAAAGATTTAAGATGGTGTTATGAACCATCATATTTTTAGGAACTATTATCTCTATCCTAAACATGATATGTCAAGAGATAAAATTAGTATAGAATACTATTTTATTTTACTATGAGTTGAATTTTTTATTACATACTTCACAGAAATATAAACATGACATTTATTTATTTCACAATGGATAAAAACATATGCTTTGGAATCATATTGTTTGGTTGAATGCTGCCTCAGCCACTTACTAGTTCTGACTAGTAAGTGTCATATTAGTAAGATGTCTGGTGGTGAGTAAATTGGTTGAAACTTCAGTCTACTAAACTGTACAATGAGATAATAATAGCACCTACATTATAACATTGTTAAGATGATTAAATGATCATCTATTCTATAAGGAGTCTTAAAAGTGATATATATTAAACATAAAATTAATGTTAGATTGTTGTGATACTAGTATGATGAGAGGATATGCAAATTAAGATTATTATACTACTCATTCATTGATTCAAATTGTATATGTTATTTTCATGGTTCAACATAGTATGACTTATTGGTTTCTGCACTTCCATAGACTTCTTTGTAGGGGGTTTTCCTGTGATTTTAAATTTTATTTTATTGCCATAGCATTGGCTTAACACTATTTAATTATATTTTTAATCAGTATTCATTTATAGATTTCTAATATTGTATGCTATGACTTAAGAAATAAAATATAACAAAATGTCTAAACATTTGTTGATATAACAAATGTCTAAAAATATAGATCTCCTAAATTAAGTATTTAAAAAGCTGTAGCTCCTTTCTTTCAGAGATGAAAATCCAAAGCCATTTAGGTGAAAGAGAGGAAGTCTGTTAAGATTTGGAATGATTTTGCAATTTTAGCTTTAGACTTTCCAATTTACCATGGGGTAATTTCCTTCCCATACATCTGAAAGAGGGTTACAAAATGGAGTATTGCGTGGAAGGCTGTGATGAAGCAGGTATGACTCTTCACTTCTGCTTACTTTGTGTTAGCTAGCACTAAATCATATGATCAATGAGAGCACAGAGGAAGCTGGAGTATAGCCTAGCTTTATCCCATTTGCAGGGGAGAACTTGAGCATCATCAAAAAAGAAGTAGCAGCCTCTGTCAGGGTTTCCCAATACTACTATATATCCATGAAGATACTTTTGTATTCTAGAGTAATAAATATTTTAATAAGGAAACTCAGAACTATTAGAAATCAGATGCCTATCAAAATGTCAAGGTTGAGGAAATATTTTTCAAAATAATATATATTTAAACTTAGAACGAAAGGAGGATATAACTTTATTATAAACTGTTGGGATGGATTATATGGTAGACTATCATATTGGTAATGGTGAATTATTTGAGCACACATCAGAAAAAAGATCATCAGTGATGTGAGATGAACTTGGAAAAAGTATGTTAAGAGAATATGTATGTTAAGAGTCAAGTAAGTAGATTTAAGGATTGAAGGTTTTATCCTGAGGCTTTATATTACTTCTGATTTTATGTTATTTTTCTTGGTTTGTTGGATTTAGATATAAACAGTTAAAATAGGACTCATTTTGTGTGTAGTTCAATGTGAAAGATTCTTACCAAAAAAAGTCTCCTCTGAAAGTTCTATAACTCTGTCTGGTGTTTCTGTAATCAAATAGTTTGCATTATGGCATAATCTCTGCAAAAGTGATTGAAAAACAACTGTTCTACAGATGAACAGTTGGCTAGTGACCATATATTATTACCTAGGTATAAGTTATGGGAATGCTTATCACATCAATTTTTACTGTGGGAGGAAGAACCAAGATTATCTTTTTGCTATACAGTGAAGCCTAGGATAACAGACATACCAGGTATCTTAGACAGTTAGAAATTGGTATAGTGGCAATAGGGATCACAGTGTGTGAAATTTTGTCTTCATATTGGTTTTGTCCAGAATGGACATTTCCTGGGAAGCTGTAGAGCCAAGTAGTTTCCTGAACAGGTTCCAAAATTTGACTGCCTGATTCAGTTTAGACTGCATCATTTAGGCTGGGCACAGTGGCTCTTGCCTGTAAGCTTCAGCCTATGAAGTGGCCGGGGCTAGGGATCGCGGTTCGAGTCCCACTGGGGGCACGTAGTGAGACCTAGTTCCAAAAAAATAGCTAGTTGTGGTGGCACGCGTTTGTAATCCCAGTTACCTTGGAAGCTGAGGCTGGGGATTGCTTGAGTCTGTGGTTCCCCGAGCAACGAGAGTCTGCGGTTCCAAAGGCAAAAATAGCAAGACCAAGTCTCAAAAATAAATAAATAAATAAATAAAAAAAAAATAGACTGCAACATTTATTCAGGACTTCTGTAAGTTACTCACTATTTATTTGGATAAGTCACTTCTCTCTAAAATAGTGCCTATTTCACAAGAAGTTACCACCCATGAAATGGTGTCTAGAATGCTTATTCATTTGACCACATTAAAGCACTTAGTAAACATTAACTACATCATCATCATCATCATCATCATTTTTGCCATCTTTAACCTTTAGGATACTTGACACAGAATTTTGGGCCTCAAAATATAGAATATATAATTTACTAGTTGAATTAATATCCTGAGTGAAGGAAATAGTATCTGATCAGCCCACATAAGTAATGCTAACTTCGAAGCACAAGGTAACTTGTTTTCACTTGTGACCTATGCTGTTAAAACTCTGAACTCCTTTGGAAAAATTCTCAAACAACAATGCTCACTTTGTAAGTATTTGTTTTTCCTTTGTTTAAAGTACTCTTTGAGGTCCTTCAGAGCTTATCAAAATGACTATGATGACAGAGAAGGAGCCTTGGAAGATTCCCCTTGTGATTCTGGACCCCCCAAAGAGAGTCAGCCCTGATTTTGTCTCATTCACAGCACCTAATCCTCAACATCAATTTGAAAAAACAAATAATGCAGTTGAATTCTTTGTGTTCTTCTTCAGACTTTTACTAATATTGGTGAGGCTTTTGTACATGTAATGCAGTTCAATATGTGGTACCAGATAGTCCTTGTATTGTCTGTCTCATTCATATAAACTTGGGCATATTTTCATTATCTCAACTAGTGTTGAAGAAAACTTTGGAAAAAATGGGTAAAAATGCAATTAGTACACTTTAATTTTAATATTTAGAGAGATGTATTTGTTTTTAATAACTTCTTTTGTGGTAACACTGGTTTAGAGCAATATTTTAAGGGGGTACTTTTTCTTTATCTGACAAGGAAATGCTACACAGTCATTTGCTACTTAATCTCCTTACAATATTTTTCAGCATGTCATCTTTCTGCCTTTCCATCTTTAGTTTCATTTTGCTTTAATCCAACTACTATCCATTTTTCTAGTGTTATGTTACTCATTCAGTGACTACATAACAGTGGCAAAATACATACATTGTAATTTGTAAATGTTTGATACTATGACATTCTCAGTGTCTGAACTTTGACTTCTTTCCTTTAACATAAAGTTTTCCAGGTTCACCCATGTAGTAGTATATAGTAATACTTCATTCCTTTCTGTGATCAGATTGTATTCCATTGTATTAATACTTTGTTTATTCATTCTTCATTTAATGAAAGTTTGGGTTGTTTTCACTTTGGACTGTTTTCAGGATTGATTACATGAATAATTCATGTATCATTATTTGTATGAGCATATCTTTCTATTTTTCTTAGTTATATACTTAGGAATAGAGTTGATGGATCACATAGTTACTCAATCTTTTGAGGAACTGTTCCCCTGCTTTTAGTTATTGACTTTGAATCTAACATAAAGCTCAAGCCTCATGTTTGGGTTCAAACTCATATCTGTCCCCATGTTAGTCATCCCAACTCTCTCTGGTCTTGATGGGTAACTTCAACAAGAGAGGAAGTACTTGTTTTATTTTTCTCTTTCCAGCACTAGTGATGTGTATGTGCGTGCATGCGTGCGTATGTGTGTATGTGTGTATGAACTGAGTGATCTTTCTTTCTCTCTGAGGTCTTTGAGTTCTCTTGTACTGAGTGGCAGAGGGGAAGAAAAGGACAAGGATATATACATCTTCTCTAAAAGTCTGTCTCTATAAACCAGAAGTCCCTCATGATTGCTTCTGTTTCTTTTCGTAATCATGGCTGCTGATGACCAATCGACCATTTTGTATGGTAGAATGGGGTGGTTTTTGTCTTCATTTTTCAGTTCTAGGAATGGGAAGAACACTAATAGCTTCTTGCTGCCAGAATGAGTTACCTGTGACCCTTCCCTGGTTAATTCTTAACTCCAGTAATTCCATGTATGTTTGACATGATAGACATGATATTTTAGACCCCCCACGTTGGTACAGAACTTTTTTTTTCCAGCATCTTTCTCAGGTCTTTTGTCCAGCACTCAAAAATAAGAACAGAACAGCCTAAGCACATGACACATTATGGAGTGAGTTGCCAACCCCTCTATTAGAAACAATTCTGGAGTTTCTTCTCCCTTAACTTGAGGGGGTTATGGCCTTAGTAGTTGACTTCTTTTCCTAGACAGGAAGGAAAGGCCAGGTAGTCATCCTAGCCTCATGGTAGTATCCGCTTAGGTTGCATTCTATTATCTCTTAGAACTGTCAAGTACTTGGTATCTCTTTATTCCTGGTTTTAGACTCCCAAAGTAAGTCTGGAATAATAGAATAAGTCAAATACTCTGATACAAAAACTTGTGTAATACCATTTTATTTTTTTCAATTAAGTCTCATAGATAAAATATACACATCATTTTCTTCCATATAATTGAAACTAACATTTTCTTTTATATAATTGAGGCTAACATTATCTCAGCATTTGTAGAGATTGTGCTAGAGCTCTTTTCCTGATTTTCTATGTTAATTAAATTGTGTGCCTTGCCATACAACACAAATATGACTTTTAACAACATAAAGTATTAAATATCTTTCATAATAAGCATTTGCATGTATTTTAACTTAAACTTTTTTTTAACTTGCAGTTACTGTTTATGTCTTAATTATCACAAGAGCTTAAGAGTATCAATTGAATTTGTTAGCAGAATCCTGAGCAACTTTTTGTGAATCTGGATTCCTACTTAACTATATATTTTAAGATATGGGTTCACACACTCATTTTGAACATTTAAGTAAAAGATTCATTCTTTGCTATTTTTTACAATTATTTAAAATTTTTAAAATTAGTTCATATCAATAGATGCAAATCTGCATTGGTTTATCTTGCTGTCAATGTTGAGAAATCGTAAGACGATAACTAGAATAAGAACTGAATATGTAGAGATGCACTCACTGCCCTAGGTGTACCTTGACCATGTCAATCCCCAGCTTTACTTGCCCCATGCACTGGTTATTTAACTAAGGCAACATACTTTACCTGTGTTATTAGTATTCATTGCTTTCTCAAACAAAGGTAGAATGTATTAGGGTAAGACTGCTACATTTTCAAGTAACGTGATATTACCTGATTCTTATATCTATTTTCAGTCTTTTTCTTAGTTTTAAATACCTAAAATTAATACTGAGTTATCTTTATATTTGAAGGCAACTACACATATTCTGTCAACTTTTGTTCTCTAGAATGCATATAGTGGTACACATGAAAGAGTGAAGGGCTCTGCTGGGCTATGGACTTCATTCTTTTAATAATGAGGTATAATACCTCTTATTAGTCACTTCTCCCTGTTAAATAAAGGGATGAAACTCATAGCTTCAGAGGTGTGTTGCAATCCTAGTTTTCTAGAAGTTTTAATCCCATAAGTGCTCCTGATTTCTAAAAATTAAGCTCTCATGAGTCTTCCAGTGCATCAAACCTTAAATTATTTCCTAAATCATTATATATACCTCTAAAATATTTGTAATAATGTCCACTGAAAATTTGGAAATGGGATACTTTAGAAAATTCTAAATGAGGGGGGAAATGAGCAGTATTCCTATTTCTACACAAAGATTCTAAGACTCATTTTGAACATTGAAGTGAAGTCAGTTTCACTCATTATCAGAGTGATATAATTTCTTATCAAAAACTCAGTGTTTTCAAAATTTCCCCTAACATATTATCATTTTACATATAATTGTATAGAAACCAGTATTTATTTAAAATGTTGTCACTTTGACATTTAAAAACATTTTAAAGATACAAACAATAAGTTTGCTCCCTCAGAAGTCCTTTTCTTCCAAAAATTGCAAGATGCAAAAGTCATTGAAATAGAAAAGTTAACTGAACTTTTTAAACATGTATGCATCATTCATCAGGCTGTTGTTTACTGCTTGAAATTCTGTCAGTGAATTTATTTGTCAAAGAAGACACTGTGACATTCTTTGTTTCACTATCTAAAACATTTACAATGGATTCAATTTAAATATTGGATATTACTTTTTCAATTCTTATAATCTCTCTCCATGTTTACTAGAGGGAAAAGAAACTCTAAATACCTATGTATATACATATATATGTATATACATAATACCTATATATAATCTGAGTTGAAAGTTCAACATTTTTAATAAAAATATTTTGAAAACAAAATTAAAAGAAAATAATTCCTAGGACCAACATCTGTTCTCATTCCTGATTTACGTGTCTCTGATCAGTTGCTTCTATAGAGAATTGCATTTTTATTTCTGACTTGTTCTCTCTCATATATTCAAGGTTGGTAAACAGGAGCTGTATGATCCCTCACTGAGATTTCCATGTGTCAAATGCACACAGTTAATACTTTCCTAACTTCCTGTATGAATGTATGTTTAAAAATTACAAATTTTTCTCTTATAAAATTTATTGGCAATTTGCTGAATGAGTTCTCAGAATTAATACACCAAAAAGCTTTCTTTTAGAGTATAACTTATTCCTCAGTTATCTTTTTTTTATTATTACAGTGACCATTACTAGTCCCAGCCAGTAAAAATTTAAAATACACACTGAGAAGTAAGTAATCCCTTATTTATTGTGACTTTCCAAGAAGATGAAAGGGAGTAAGTTTCATTATGAACTACTGTGTGTAATATTCTCTGCTCAGTTCTTTACTTACATTATTATCACATTAATTCATATAGCAACACTACATGCAAACTAGTTTTTATATTGACCCAAGTCTATGGAGAACAGTATATTAAAATTAGATCTGCCATATGTTCGCAGAAATTCTACTCCTAGGTGTCTAATAGAGCTCAGAAAAATTTGAATGAATGTATGCACTTCTGTGTTTCTGCAGCCAAGTTATAGAAAGAAGTGCCCAGAACACAGTGCCTAGAACACAGGGGTGGATTAAGATGTGGCTTATTAAACAATGGAAAGTTACCCAGATAAAGAAAAAATGGGAAATTTTGCAACAGTTCCATTTGCAATAACATGGATGAACCTGGAGGAATTATGCTAAGCAAAATAAGTGAGAAAGAGAACACAAATGTCAGATGATGCTTTCACTCATGGGGAAGATAAAGAAACAAAGCAAAGTAAAAGACAAATCAATACCAAACACTAGAACTATGTCTGCTAAATTAAGTTTATCAAAAGGGGCCAAAAGGTGTTTAGCTGTAGGCTAAGTGAGTTTAGTCAGGCTTTTTTCGTCAATTAATCTATAATCAGCACTAGGGCATTGTGTCTTCCACATGATTGTGTGGCCCAGTGCATGTGCATATGTGTGAGTGGGCACACCTGGGCCTAGGACAGAGGGGATAGAGAGGTGCAAGAGAATGCACAGGAGCACAAGGTAGAGCGAGTGCAAGAGAGTATAGAGTGAATTGAGAGAACACTAGAGAGCCCAGGGAAAGATTTCTGGAGAGATGGGGGACTTGCCTGCCTCCTCCTTGCCACTCCTACCCTGCCCCTACCCTGCCCTGCCTGGAGTGTCTGTGTAACTGCTAAAACCAATTAAGAACCTATGCAGATTGATAGATTGGCAATGAGGACTGGTTATACTGTAGTTGATGACAATGGGATGGTTACTCAACAGTAACAACTGGCAGTCCAATAGACTGTATTGGTGTTTTGAGACTTTAGTGGTGGGTGTGGTGTGGTAACATACATCTGAAAAGTGGTGGACCTGTATCTCTAAATCATATACAGTGTTGAAAATAAAGCTGTTATCTCAATGAAAAATAATACAATTAAAAATCATTATGTAGGGGTACACATTTTTTAAGGTGATGACTATACTTTTATACTCATACTGTTATTTTTAAATCAGTAATTGAGCATTAAAATTTAAACTAAATTTAAAAATTTCTATTCTGTGTCTAATTGTACAAAAGCTTGGCCTTGAATCTTATTATCAACACCATTTTCTAATAAACATGCAAGGGAGTGTAAAGGCAGTGCTTGCTGAAGTATTTATAACCGTGAAATGGAGAAATGGGAATGACATGAAAAATTACTGAAATAAGAAGCAGCCAGAATGAAGAATGTTACCAACCCTATTGCCCATGCCAGGTGTGGAGTCAAGATGACCTGACCACACCTGAGCATAATCCAGCTCATCTGCCTCTGCATATCAGAGATCACCAGGTACTTGGTTTTTGCATTGCAGCCAGCTCCAGCTATCAGGAAAACCTATAAAACCCTACTCCTCTGGGAATTGAGGCTCATTCCTTGAGAGTACTGAGCCCCCAGTATGACGCAAAAACCCTATTTCTTCATCATTCCTGTCTAATGCATTTCACCTGGTATACTTAACCTCTCTTTCTAAATAAAATTTCTGGTTTAATGTTCAGTAGATTTAAGATGGAGATGCATGAGATCTTGCTTTTCTAATGCCCATCAGGTGATATTTCTGAGAAATAAACTGCCTACCTTGTAAAGCTTGCAGGGCTGGGCAATTCTGCAAAAATAACTATTTTAGGCCTTAGTGGCCTGGTTTGTGATGGAGAAAAAGTTCTGTATAATCAACCGCATCCTACTAGCTTTGTAGAGGGAAGCTTCTTTGCTTATTGTTTGATGACAAGAGGAAATATGTTCTAGAGGGAACAGGAGACTTGTTTTTATATTCTGCCACCTAGGATTGAATGAATGATTAATGACTCCTCAGATTTATTTTCTCATCTTAAAAAAAAAGAAAAATGGAAGATTGCATTGAGGGACACCTAATATTTATTCAAGACTAAATTTTGATAACTTTTGCAATGTCCCTTCTATTAATTGCCCATGGATTAACTTAATTTGGTCATACAATAAATAGATAGGTAAATAAAGCAGTGACAAGTCTGACTAGGGAAATGAGTCTTTACTTTTCACAATTTTATACCCCATAATCATAGCAGTGGCCAACTTTGGAGTGCATCTAAAAACTAAATACTTAAATCTGGTTCCTGTTAACACCTCCTATGTCTTTCACTAATCTACTTGCCAGAGATACATAAACTCTTAATTTCCTTTCACTCCCCAAATGAAGCTAGCCTTGTCTTTAATCCTCTCTTTTAAAGTGATAATTTATCTTTAGACACATACTTAGAGACATTTGTTTAATTGAAACATGTAGTTGGTTAGAGTTGAGACTGTGCTTCAGGGAAGCCAACTCAAACGCTTTTCTTTGCTAAATGTAACAAAAAAGAACTTCAATTAAATATAGGACTCTGCATTTTAAAATACAAATTTTGTGTTTTGTGACTTTAGGGTTTGAGAACTCAGCCATCAGAATACTTTGATAGACATACACAGCATATATTAATATTGAATGTTCAAGAATGCTTTGAATTTGAGTTTAAAAATAGAATGTCAATTTTCATTCTACAGATGTTTTTCTCTTAAGTCTAGAAATGTGATTAGATATTTTTCAGTCTTACCTACAGATTTCCCTGCATTCTACATTTTTACTAATTACTATACTGTATATTTTCTATGTTAATTTAGATTATGCACATATTAAGAAAAGGAGAATTCCCTCAAAGCAGTACTTAATTGTGATAGGATAAATGAACTGGTAGTAGAAAGATGGTAATATTTAGATAATGACTGTTAAACATGACATTTCATTTTTGTGGAATAGAAAAGTTTTCTCCTTCCCTTCCTCCTTTTTTCTCCTTTCCTTCTCCTTTTTCTTTTCTTCTTTCCTTTTTTTAATTAAAATAAGCACTCATTAGATAGCTTGTGCTCTTTCCTGTTGCCCTTCAGAATAACATACTTTATAGTAGATTCAGTTTTACTGCCTGAAACTCCCTAAACTTTTATCAAAATTACTAATTAAATATAAAGATATGTTGAAAATTTAAATCAGATACTCTCATGTTTTCCAATAAATTTGCAACAATTCCTAGTAATGTGCATGGACAATGTTAATTGAATTGTCAAATATAAATTAAAATTATTTGTCCTTGTTTTTACATTTGTAAAATGAAGATTAATAAAACTAGTTTGCAGCACACTCTCATGCAACACAACTAACTTGTTGGATTCCATTTTTAATGAATTTACTACCATTGCTGAAGGAGTGGTAATTGCACTTCTGCTAATTCTCATTTGCTTCTTTTTTTTTTTAATCAAAATCACAGATTTCCATGATTCAGTTTGGAATTATGAAGAGAATCTGGGAAACCAGAATGGCTAATTGTAATAATAGAGTGCTCAACTTCACTATGACTCTGCTCCTGTGTCATGATTCCTTATAGGACATGTTCAGAGCCTTACTGGACATATTAAACATTAAGAAAAATTTACTTTTTATAAATTTAAGGGCCTTTGAAATTATCACTACAATATTCACTTGTGCTTTGCTATGCCTTCATAGAACAGAATTGCAATTGAGCTTTGAAAACCAGCCATACATCAAAACATAATTATGTCTAAGGATAGTTATAAGCATTGAATGAGTTGCTCTGGACAAGGTACTTAACAAGTAACTGACAGGTAGAAAATACTTAGCAAATATTGGGTACGATCATTATTATACCATAAATAGCCAACCACAGTCACCAAATATAACACAAACTTATTAATTTATTTACTACCAATTATATATATCATGACAGAAGTAAAAATAAGTTTGGAGATCTGTAGACTACCATAATTTAAAGCTATTTCTATTAGATATGGCTCCAATCCTCCTTCACTTTCCAAAGTACACTTGTCTGTTCCATCTTATCACACCTTCCTTCCCTGTCTGGTAAATGTCTTTGAAATCTTAATACAGCATTCCAGGAAACACCAAATATTGGTCAGATTTAGCACAAGATATGTTACATATTGATCAGTTCAGCTTTTTTCAATGACTGCTGGATGGGCATTCTAGTCACTATATAGGGAAAGGAATCTCATTTTCTTTCTTACAGTGCATAGTAAAAATAATTGCCATCTTTTCTGAATAAAATAGTAAAACTTCTAGGCGTGCATCAGAAAGCAGTAGTTACTCATTCTCTCTAAAATATATAGCAAACTAATCTTTCCTAACCCCATAAACATCACCTATATTATTTTGCCAGTCCACTTATCAATGTCCCTAAATTAAAAATCAAAATAAAATACTGTCTAAAATTAACCTAACATATAAGATTAAAAAAAATGGGGTAAACTCATGCATTATCTAGCTCATTTTTCATGAAAGACCATCATGTGATCTATATAAAAAGAAAGTCTGAGTAGAAGAAACTCTCTCAAAAAGCACAGATACATATTTCTTTCTCTCACACCTTTGTTCTGCCTTTATTCTCTTCCTTTCACCCCAATCTGCTATCTATAGGCTTTGTAGATATATAAAGGAATAGTAACTCTCTATAACCCATAGTCCTTATTCTCTCAGACTTGAACAATCATTTCTTCATTGACTAGACTTTGCAAAAAATGTTCCTCTACGCAGTTAACTGCCACATCTTAAACAAGAAACACAGACACAATGAAAGAATAACTTCTTTCTCTGGTTGATGAAGGATGTCAGGAAGGGAAGTTTCTTTCTATTTAAACATCCAACAGAAATGAGTTTCTTCTCATCAACTATGATATATTGTTTATTTTGTGCCTATTTTATATGTGAAAAATGTACAGAATAACAATTAATGTGCACTTATAATCAGATCAGATAGTGTTTTTAGTTATCTGGTAGGCATGGGGCAAAATAGCAAAGTTCCAAAAAAAAAAAAAAAGGTGAAATTACCTGATCCTTAAAAGTGAAAATTGGTCTACTGAATTAGGGAATTGGAACCTTCTTTTCCTCTTTGGTTTATACAAAAAAACTGGGGAAGCATTAAGGAATTTGCTGTTAAATAGTCTGTTAAGGCGAGAGGAGAGAATGAAAACATGTCTTACAAGATGGTTTCAGAGAGATTGAGATAATTGAGAAAGAAACACTCCAAAGACAGTTGTAGCATATGACTAATGTAAATATATAAACTATATTCCCCTTCCAAGGAGTCTGTATCTTAGTGCTATGTTTAGTCATCACAATAGATAATTACATTTGATTGACCATTCAAAATATTTTCTGTTTGGGTTGACCTAGTAATGATCTGAAAAATATTATAAAAGATGCCTTGATCTTATTTATCATTAAGAACTGATTGTGGGCAGTTTTCCTGCCTACCTGTGTTTATATAGTTGTTTCTCGTCACCAAACATTATCTTTTTGTAAAGCAGCAGAGACAGCGCTCCGACCAAGACTGGCCACCTGTGACAATGTGTGGGTCTCTCTTTTAACAAACCTGTCCCTTTCAAGAGAAGCTCTTTCAGTTCACTTGTGCCTGTGAAAGTGTCCTTTAGTTTTCTTCCCTTTTTATTATAAGCCTGCCTTCTTGAATATTAAAAACAACCCCCCCCCCAAAATTGATTGTCCCAATCTCCAACTTGCTAGTCCCTAAGTGCCTTCCTAAATGCTCCTACCAAGCATATGTAACTGCTCCCATCAGAGAACTGATTGTATTTTCCTTTTAGTTAAATTTCAGTGTTATTTCGGTGGGATGTAGAAGGATTCTGGATTGGGAAACATCAGATATGTCTTTTCATTTAGAAAATGGTCCTGACAGAAATTATTTAATGTGACTATATGAATTTGAAGTTTACTGAAGTCATGTAACTCCTAGGGAAATGGTGGAACAGTAAATTGCAGTTAATGCTGTTCAGTTTTAGCTTTTATAAGAGTAGTAGTCTACCATCCTCCATCTACGGTTGTGTGGCGTGCAGCTGCGCATATATTCCTGGAGCATATTGCACACAGCTTGTGGGAGCCAGGAGTGACAAAAAGGACTCTGTCTTATACATATTGGGGATCTGCATTCTGATTTCTGATATTTGTTTTTGATCACAGGGGTGTAGACAAAGAAGAAGCCATCCAGGGTTATTGACTCCTCCTCCCCCATTGCTGCAAGCCTCTTCCACCCCAAATGAAGTGACTTCAAGAGAATTTTAAGGGACTGTACCCTTTTGTCACTCTCCCATCTCCATTTTTTCTCTTTTCTTCCTTTGGGATGCAGACAATATGGACTAGGACATTAAAAACAACTACATAAATGGAGAGTATATATATATATATATATATATATATATATATATATATATATATATATATATGAAAGTGACCACATAAAATGAAGGGAAAGCAGAATCAGAAAAGGAGTAAGACAATCTTACATTTACATCTCAGTCTTATTCTTTGCACAGATAAACAATAAATAAAATAATAAACAATAAATAATAAATAAACAATAAATAAAAGCAGAAACAAGAGCTAAACAACTCTTAACCAAAAGAATAGGAAAAAAATTGCAAACCATGTATCTGATAAATGTATTTGATCTAATTTATGTCCAATATCTGATATAATATTCAATATATATAGTGATGTTTGTCAATTACATCTCAATAAAACTGGAGGAAAAGCACAAATAACTAACTATGATCAAAGAATTAATGGAAGACTTGGAGAAAGTCAAGAAAAAACTTTCTGAAAAGGACGGATATCCCAATAAAGATGCATAAACCTACAAAGAATAGAAAAATAGCAAATATAAAGTAAAAGTAGTGAAAAATTTATTAAGACTCAAAGGCATATTTGAATGGACAGAAGAAAGAATTAGTAAAACTGAAGATACAGAGGAAAGAGATTTATAGTCGCCATTATTTTAATATGTACAATTATAGGAAGGTATGTCCTTTTACAAATAAAATATCAGTCCTACTTTCTTCCATTCTGCTTCTCTTAATAATACCTAATGTAACTACCTCAAAGTGAACTATTACAGCTATCATATTCCCTGATTCATTGCTTTTATTTTGTTTTATATTTACTAATTTAGTAATATCCGCATATTTAAGAAATTAGTGTCATTTGTACATAAAAACTTAACTTTACCTACCTATCTAGTATCACCATTAGTGAGCCTGTAAAATTTTTTGGTATAGACAAATGAGGTATGACAAGTAGAAGCTCAATAATATTTAGAAATACATTTTACTTTTATTTGAAGAAAAGCTTAATACATGTTTCTGACACTAGTTTTATTTTAAATATTCCAATTCTTATATGGCTTTCAGTCTTTGTGAAATAGATTATGCCAGCATTGAAGGTCAGACATCAAGTAAAGGCAGGACCAGCCAAAAAACATTAGTAATTCAGATCCTGAGTCCCATACCACAACTATTTAAAGACAATTGAGGAATGAGCATTTTCCAGTATTTGCTTTATCTTCCATAGAAAACAGTGTTGTCCCAGTGATATTTACATAAAAGCTGGATGAAATAAGAGAGATGGCATATTTTCCAGAGTTTAAGCAATTGTTTTCTGGTTTCACTGGAAACTGTAATGGTAATGAGGCGGGTACTTAAATTTTGCACACATTCTCTTCCTGAAATCTCACTTAGTCTCAATTTTTAGACTAGCTTTTCCAAAATAGAATGTGGCAATTCCAATGAGCTAAAATTCTGAATATTCTGAAATATAAATGGAATGTAATTTATACAGAAAATACTTCAGCATAATAACAAACATTTGCCCTAAATGTTCTAAAGAAAAACTAAAATAATGTTTATATGATTTGATAGTTCTTGATAAAATTGAGTATAGTTTCCATTTTCAAGTTTATCATTACTGCTCTGAAGAGTATTTAGAATTTTCATATTTTGACAATTCTTTAATTAGGAATAATACTATTTAAAGTTCAAGTACTTTTTAGGTAAATCACTTCGGAAATGAAAAAACATAATTTGTATATAAAATGTCCACACTAAAGGAGCAATAACTAGTAGGTTCATGCATTGTTCTAAATCTATCACTAAAAAGTAGTGTATTTTAAATCAAGGATTTCATTTTTCTTATGACAGTATTCAAATATATATATGTGTTACGTTAATGAATAAATTGCATATTAGAAATCATGCCTAAAATAATGTTCTTTCACTCAATCTTAGGCTGTAGGAATTTTTTAAATATGAAATGAGCATCAGAACAAAGAATAAAGTTGTTGATTTTTTTTCTTCCTTTAAGTTACTAGAAGGAGGTAGAAAATTTTTCCTTTCCAGAAAATGTCTTTCAACATAACTGTGCCTGAAAGCTCATGACTATATACTTATTTTTATGGTATTTAGAAATTCTTTTCTGTAGATGTAGTTATTAGAGTATGAACTTTGTGAGGTAGGTTACACAATCTTACTCATAGGTCCCACTGTTAATCACATAGTTAGCACTTAGCTTTTACTGGCTGAGAATAAATGACACATTTTTATTTATTCAGAAATTAAATGAAATTACTTGAGAAATTCAAGCCCTTATTGAAGTATAGAGGTGAGCCCTTTTTGGGGAGGTTAGGGATTGTTCAAAGAAGTAAGTAGTAAAGTACAAAGAAAAATACCATACTTAATTTTGTCTAGATTTTTTTCCTTTACCTTTCATCATAGTGACTACCACAAAAAAACTTATAATAAACTGTTTCCCATGAAATCTCTTTGACCAGGTAAAGTTTGCACCCCTTTTGACTAGTAACTGTATCTTTGTCTGTGTAAACACAGGTGTATAGAAAGCATGAAAATATTTTTATATATTTATTATATTATATATAATATTCAAAAATATATAATATACAAAATATTATATATTTTGAAAGTTGGATTTTTGATAGCTATTATAATAAATGCCTTGATAATTTCCAAAAAAATAGTTTTTCAACAAATTGAGAAATGCAATATTTTTATAAATGTGCTAAAACTTCCAGAATATTCGCAAATGAATCGCAGTAAAATGAATGTTACATTAAATCAAACAAAAATTTCCCAAGAATAATATAAATGAAGATATCTAAAAACTTGTTGACCTGTATTCATGACATGAAATGGTATTGTTAACTGAGATGTTACTTGGAGATTCTTAGTGCACCTTTCATCCTTAATTTTAATTTGGAGAATTAAGCTGTTCTGAGGAGTAGATATGTTAAAGTTTAGTATATCACAAGAAAATGTATTTTTGTTTTTTCATTTTTCAGTCCTATTACAAAGCAAAAAACATAGAATCTTTATGAATTCTCAAAAGATTAATTTCACATCAATTTTATATTTTATTTTAGAAACAATTATTTTCATTTAAAAATGAAGTAAAAATTTAGCCATACTTCAATTAATAAATGGATATGAGGTCTGGAAATTTAAAAAAAAAATCTATATTTGTTAAGTATAAATATGGAATTGTTACTATAGTTATATATATAGTTATTTGTCATTCTAAATATTTATTAAATTTACATATTTCAGAATTTGGATGACAGCTCTCCTCCATCAATTCATTTATAAAAAACTAAAGTCCACATGGGTGTTTTGTGGTAGAGTTTTGTGTATGTGTATGTGTGTGTGTGTGTGTATGACATCCTAACCAAAATATAAATTGGTATAGCTCATTATTATTCTCTTCATGATGATGTTTCCTTGAGATTGTTGGCAACTGAAAATATTATTTGAAAAGAATATGGTGAATGAAGTTAATCAAAGGGATGATTTGGAATTTTGTATTTCATATAGCAATGTAAACCATCATCATAATAATCTTATTTGGCTACATGATAATAGATTTATAGAAACTTGAAATTCTTAGTTTGAAGGATCTTTAGTAATATTTTGAAGGATCTTTAGTAATAATCTTTTACATTTCCCAAGGCTAATAAATAATTGCAAGCTGAAAAATCTCTCTAATCAAGATGTTCAAAGGATTTTAATTCAGGTTGTAAATTCAGGTCACATATGTAATTTAAAAATTTTAAGGCATGTAATTAAAATGAATAAAATAAGCAGATAAAATTAATTCTATTAATATATATTATTTATAATCCAATATACCTCAAATATTATAATTTAAGTTGTGGTAAATATAAAAATAATTGAGGTAATTTGCATTTTCCTTCTCTCTTCATTTCAAATTTTCAACAGTTTTTTGAATAAAGGTTACCATATTAGACAAAAGAAGTTGAAGGGGTACCATTTCTCTACACATGAGGTAAAAGAGTTAAAAGAGTAGAGCTGAAGAGAGTACTTACTGTCTTACTTTGGAGAGATGGTTCTGAGTGAGTGATTGTATAGGGCACTAAAACATATGAAAACAAGCATTGCATTTCACAGATGGTAATATGTGTAGCACCCAAGGTTTTACCCCCTTAAAAGAGAGTGTGCCTCCAATCAATCTCTGCTCACTGTTGCTTTCTCTCCAGAACCTCTGACTGAGCTAAGCATCCTTCCACCAGAATCCCATATCTTAGCCTACAGCGCTTGAGTTCCTCTTACCACCCACTTCCTGTTCATTGTGGTATGAACCTCTTCAGTACCAACTCTGTTGAAGAGTGTACTGATCTCTTCAATTAGTCACATTGCTATCTGTGGGACTTTTTCTGAACATTGTCCCTCTGTCACTCTGCTCCAAGAACCAAGAAAGTAGGAATATTAGTTTGTTGCTGCCCCTGCTAAGGATGGTCACATTGTGTCCTTTGACCTTTCTGGTCCCCTACTTGCCAGGGTCACCGTGTGTGGACGACTTCTAGGTCACTTCCTCACCAGGGGTCTCTGGTGTATGCAGGGACCTGTCATTAAGTACTGCCTCCAGGCCCGTCCAGGGGCTCACTGGGGTCTGCTGGATCACCATACCAAGTTGCCTGCCAATTCTACTCTGCTGCTTGTGGTGCACCAGGACCCGCATCACTCCCTGGGCTACCCATGTGACCTGCTCCAGACATTTTCCTAGTATGTACTACAATCACCTGCTTTTCCTTCAAGAGTTATTGGTGTTGGTCTGCTACTGTCCAGCTCTGAGTATACAGAGATGATGAGATAGGCATCCACTCTTCTCCATCGTGCTTCTCTCTCAATAGTTGGTAGCACTATTTTTAAACAAAATGAATTTGCTTAACATTGTTTAGTATATTTAGTAAATATATATTTAGTTCTACCTTCGTACTAAATATTCTGTTAGAGGCTGGGATTAAAACTGAAGATATAGTGATATGCTTCTAGTCTCATGGACCTGTTTGGTAGCACAAATAATAAATATGTAACTAAAATAAAAGTAGGGCTATATACCATCATTATATTACACAAACAAAAATAAAACCAGTGTGCTGAAATAGAGAATTAGGAGTGATGTGGGAGATTTGCTCTAGGTAGAGGGTAGAGAGGGAAAGATCAGGTGCAAAGTTCCTTGGATAGGAAGAATTTGTTGTTTAACAGATACAGAAAGGTAGTCATGATGACTGAAGCAGAGTCAGTGTAGTGAAAAGAACAGAAACATCCGGAGCTATCAGCAGAAGGAAGATAACTCCAACCCTTGTTAAAGACATTTGCTTCCCTAACATGTAGGGAAAAATTGTATTGAAGCTTTAACAAGGGGAGTGGTGTAATCTAGTTCATGTTAAAAAGTTCAGAGGCTTTTATGTAGAGAATGGGCTTCAGAAGAGCAAGAAAGGCACAGGAATAATAGTAAGGCCATAGTGTATGCCAGCTGAGTAGAGCAGTGATGGGACTTTAATAAGGAAAAAGATTTAGGAGGTACAGCATTCAAATTTTACTATGTAATAAAAATTGCATTCAAATATCATAAACAACTTACCTTTCTTTGGAAGGATAAACCTCCACAGGATATTTGAGGTCACATATAATGAAGTATTTTCACAGTTCAGACATTTTTATGCTAAACTACTTACCAGGAAAACTTAAGCTGCTCTCCATCATGATGTGATTTCCACAATATGGTTTTCATGTCAGGCACATGTAATATACTGTATTTATTTAAGTCTGTTGGTAACTACCACGAAAACTTCTTTGAAACATTCCCAGGGGAATGTATTTCAATGGATGTGTGCCTTGAAAGGCCTTTTTAGTTGTATGTTCTGGTCACCTTTTCCAAAAGATGTGAAAAATGGATGCTCAAGTCAAATTTTTGTCCTCCACAAGGTAAGTGATGGTTAAATTTTGCATATGCAAATTAGGGTAGCTTTTATAGCATGTAAGAATATTCTCTTTTATCCCAAGTATTATAGTAGTATAATTTCATGTTGAACATTTTACTTTTATTTATTTTTGGTTAATTATTAACATTCTTTAAAGTGTCTCTTTGATTTCTTTCCTGTATGCCTTTCATCATGGTTTATATTTTTAACTTTTGGTTTTATTTTGTGTTTCTCAACTGAATGTCATTTCTTTGGAAGTGAAATTATATCTATTCTGTTCAGAGATCTCACATGATTCCTAAGCATGTAAAGTGCTCAATAAATATTTCTTGCATACATGTGAGCTTGAAGGGATACCTGGAAAGAAACTGTAGTACTTTTAATATATCAAAACTCATTTATCAAAAAAAAAAAATGCTGTCTGTTTTGTGTTATATACAGCAACTTCTGTTTAACCATTTCTTTAACTCATTTTATTTAAGCAGGGTTTTTCAACTTCAACACTATCTTGACATTAGACCCTGTACAATCTATTGTGTGTATGTCTTGTCAAGCACCCCTGGTTACTACCCAGAGATGCCAGTAGTGTTTCCCTTCCCTAAGTTCTAACAACTAAAAATGTCTCTAGATATTTCCAATGCTCCAGTTGAAAAACACTAAAATATTTTTTATGGTATGATATTGAAATTAATCTTGAAAGTAATATTAATATTGAAAGTGTGTTCTGAGGCATTGGATACTGAATATTAGTGTTTTCTGTACAGAAAGTTTTACTTCATTAAAAAATACTGTACTATTTTATTTAGGTAAATTTGGTTTAAAATACTTCATGATTTAGAGGTTTAGACTATTTGATCAAAAAGGTAAAGAGAATGTGAATAATAATTTTGTTGAATTCAGTTTCTTTAACACACAACATACACTTTCAGTAAAACTCTCTATTGCTGGTAACAAAATGTTTACTAACATTTTGAATGTTTGAATGTTTCCACTAACATTGAATCCAGTCTCTCAAAATGAAAGTTCTTATGAGGAAAAATTGGTTAAGCTATAATTAAACAAAACAATCACTTGCATAGGAAGGGGAGAACAGCATATAGATGCCCAGAAATTGTATTTATTTATTTTTTTATTTAGAGACGTCTTGGATTCACAAAAAATATGAGATGAAGGAACAGAGATTTCCCATATAACCCCTGACCCCACATATCTAGCCCTCTCCATCTTCTCCTTTTCTTACTATAATGGTACATTTGTTATTGAGAATGAACATTTTCATTATATATCATCATCACCTAATATACATAGTTTACCTTAGGATTCACTCGTGATGCTATATATTCTATGAACTTGAATAAATGTTTAATGATACATCTGTTATTATAATATTATCCAGAGCATTTCCACAACCCTAAAAGTTCTTTTTGGGACCTGTTGTCTCTCTTCCCTCCTAACTTTGGCAACCATTGTCTTCATAGTTTTGCTTTTTCAAAAATGTCAGAGTTGGAATCATAGAAGACATAGCTTTTTCACAATAACTTCTTTCACTTATTAGTATGCACTTAAGATTCTTCGATGTCTTTATGGCTTGCTAGATTATTTCTTTTTAGTGTTTAAATATATTTCATTGTCTTTTGTACCAGTTACTTTAAATTTTCACTTACTGAAAGTGCTTCCAAGTTTTAACAATAATAAATATGCTGCTTTATAAACACCTAAGAAAAGGTTTTTTTTTTTTTTTTTTTTTTGTGGACATCACTTCCAAATTCTTTGGGTAAATACCAGGAAGTAAGATTGCTGAATCCTATGATAAAAGTATGTTTACTTTTGTAAGAAAGAAAATGTTTTCTAAGAACAATTAGTGAGTTTCTTCTTTTTCACAGTCTTGCCAGCATTTGAAGATGTTGACTATTCTGATAGGTGTCCTGTAGTATCTCATTCTTGTTTTAATTTGTATATGCTCAGTAACATTTGATGTATAACATTGTTTCAAATGCATGTTTTTCATTCTACTATCTTTTTGGTGAGATGTTTGGTGAGAACCCTTTTACTAATTGGGTTATTTTCTTATTGTTGAATTCTAAGAGATTCTTTGCATATTTTGGATCAGTTCTTTTTTAGATGCATCTTTTAAAATTATTTCACCCAGTCTTGTCACCATTTTTTGTAAAGTAGAACTTCTAAAGTTTAATAAAACTCCATTTACATACCACCATATTAATTGTTAACTAGGTTGTCTCCAATGTTATCACTTTGAAGCTTTATGATTTTTTATTTTGCATATAGGTCTATGAACCCATTGTCAGAAAATTTTTGTGAAGGGTTTAAGTTCTGTGTCTACATTTTCACTTATTTTTCATGTGAATGTCTAGTAGTTCAGCACCATTTGTTTAAAAGATTGTTCTTACTCCATTTTGTCACCCATATTCCTCTGCCAAATTCAGTTGATAATATGTACATAGTCTATTTCTTATCTCTTTTGTGTTTCACTGTTCTAGTTCTATTTTTTTATTCTTTTACCAATTTCACAGTCTTGATAGCTGTCACTTTTTAGTAAGTTTTAAAATCAGGAAACTGATACCTATATGACTTAATTCTTTTCTTATATTGTGTTCACTAATCTTTCTTTTGTGTCTCCATACAAAATTTAGAATTAGTTTTGGAATTCCACAAAATAACTTTGGGTATTTTGTTTAGGATTGCATGGAATTTGCATATCCAGTTGAGAAGTAGAGCTTTCCTAAGTCAGTGTGTGGGAAGATAGTCAGAGTCATTTCTTATGTTTGAGATGTAAGTAGAATGCCTGTATATAATACCCCAAAAAATTAAAAATTGATCAGCGTAAGCGATCATGCAGATAAAGCTTTGCTTTGAACATGAAAAAGAAAGTTTCACTTGAAAGGAAAATTTCTCCTATCTCACATAATTTCCAAGTCAAGATGTGACCATCAAAGCAGATGACCACACAAACAATTTATAATGAGGCACAGGCATTTAAAGGAAGATTTGGGTGGCAGTAAAGAGAAAGTAACTTCAAAGCTTGCAGCATGTTTATTAACTCTAGCATGAAGTATTCTGTTTTACTCACAGAGCTTGAGTAAAACAAGATAAAACAAGAAAGCATAGTATGCTTTCAAAGAAAGTAGATCTGTCACTGGTGCATTATCTTGCAAATCCCCATCATATGATATTTTTAACCCATGCATTCATTTATAAATTTATATTCAAGTTAATTTACTAATCTCATTCTGAATTAAGATATTAAGAATGAAGTCAAGTTGATACACATTGATACACAAATAAGTTTGTTCTACTCATTGATATACATTTGTTCGATACATTGATGCACAAATAAGTTTGTTTTTTAAGATATATTGTCTTCTATTAACTTACCAATGGCACTTTTAATTCATCTGATTTGGAATCAAACAGTGGTTTCTCTCCTCTGTCATGGCAAGTTCTTAGTGTTTTTCTCTTGTCCTATTTTAAATTCCTTAGTCCTCAATAAAAGGGACTTTCATCTTGTGCCCCACACTATTAGACTTTAGAGATAAATATAACAATGTGCGTTTTGTAATGATACTCAGAGAATTGTATTTAATTAATTATAACCTCAGTCCAAGAAGCTAACTTAATTTAATGTCTAATATGTTAGGAGTTATTTGCTATTTCAAGATCATTCATTAACATTTTTTGGGCAAAGAGGTGCTTTCTTAAATGTTCAACCCATTTATTTTGTTACCCTCTATGGTACCATGAGAAAATAGACTGCTTACTCATTGAAGCAAACAAATTCCCTTTTCAGGAAAAAACAAAGTTAAATCTTTATTTAATTGACATATCCTTTGTTTTCTGTTAACTTGAGTGATAAGAAAGTGCACAATTTATTATGTTGCAGTGCTAAATATTTAATAAAATATGGAGGTGATCAATCACCACCTTGGAAATGTGTCCATGTAGGGATTATTTTCTTCAGTTCCTCTCTGCTAGGTGTACCCGTACAATAATTTACTTTATCCTTTAACAAAATTTAGGCATTAAAAATGTTCCTTATGCATTTAAAAGGATGTTTATAAGGATACTAATCATCAGGATTATCATCAGGATACTAATCAGGAGTATCATCAGGATACTAATCTCTTTATTTTTAATACATAGACATTTTGTATTTTTCCTGAGTTAAAGGAAATGAGTTGAAGCCTGTAAGATCTACTAAATACCATTCATTTTCTCATCTCTGATAAGAAACTCATGGTCAAACTGATATAAAAATAATCACCAGTAGTACAGTTTGGGTAATGTATATAAGAAGTTTTTTGTAAGCAAAAAGAGAAATCTTATTCATTAATTTCTTGTATAAATTTTGCTTTCTTTACATACTTGGCACTGTGGCAGGTAGCAGTGGTATATTGATATTACACTAATGCTTCTTTAATTTGCCTGCAGTAAAAAGAGTACAGTTTGGTGCTCCAGATAAATATAAGCAAATTCTGTGCTGGGAATTTATAAACAAATATAACTGCACTAGGAAAATAATTTTTTTGGGTAGGAGAATACTGAATAAGGAACTTCCACCTAAATGGAGAAGTCAAGAATGTTTTTATTGAGGAACATTTAAGTTCAGGTCTTACTGACTAGGACATAACCTGTGAAGTAGGGTGGCAAGAGGGGAGAGTCTTGAACTCTTTAAGTAGAGGAAACATAGGTTAGAAAGCCCTTTAGTAGGAATAACTCCAAGCAGGCAGGTATAGCAAGATGGGACATGGGGTAAGGCTGTAAGCAAAAATAACATATTATAAATTGGAGAACTAGAATGACTGGAAACTTTAATGAAAAAGTATAGGGTTTTCATACTTTAAATTTCATACTTTTACAGAGATAGAAAGGCCTGCAAGAAGCACAGAGACTATTCAGCAAGATTTCAGAACACAGGAAATGTACAAGCCATAAATTAACAGGACAACTATTGAGACAAAAAGAAATAGATTGATTCTAGTTTATTCAAAGAAGGAAAATCAATGGTACTGAAGAATGGACTAGATTGGGGTTATAATAGAGAGGTTTATATATCTCATCTGATTAGTGATCCTGGATATACATATCAAGAAATAGAGACTTGCAAGACTAGGTGTTCCATTTTCCAGAGTCAATGATTAGGTAACTAGAAGGTGATGGGCTAAGAGCTCTGAATTGGCTAAGACTCATATATTTTACACATTCAAAAATCAAAGATTTCATTAGAATAACAATATTTCTTATAGCTAAGTTGCCATCTTGTAATACCTTAAGCCAAAAGGAGACTTATTCACCTTCCCAATAATTTTAAAACTGCTACAAAGATGATATGTATCTTTGCAAATCCTGGGAAGGCAGTTCAGTAAATATCAAATCCATTGGGAAGAATGCAGTCTGCAGAACAAAATGTTGCCTTGACCACAAAAGCAGATGATGTCAAAACTGGACTGGAACTTGAGATTTCCTGTTTTCCAGTAACAAGCTTAGATGACTCATAGGTTTGAATGAGATGCTGTGAACTGGGGAGATTACAATGATGTTCTCTGCATGTCAAAGTGAAAACCACCTCCTTGTCTTGTTGTTAATTCTGCCTCCTACAGAAATCCCCATCTATCTAATTCTGGAAAAAGCTGAGTTTAGCTTTGAAAATAATATCTAAGTGTGACAAGTCATTATAGAATCATCCATGGCTAGTAAACAGATGAAAAATACCCTTATAAATATTAAGCTTGAAATGACATGATTCGATTTGACCAACACAATTTTTTATGAATTTTGTGGAGATAAATTTTATTTGTATGTGGGGACACTAACTAGCCATCAAAATATTCTATTTCTTTGCTTTATAAGGAGAACAAGTCATTTTCCTCTGAATTCGTAAAATCACTCATTTATTCAGCATTCATTCATTCAACAAATATTGTCTAAATCTAACAGGAACAATACCAAATCTCAAAGATAGAGTAATGAGCAAAAAATATCGTGTTTTTCATTCTTGTAGCATGAGACTGACCATCTATAAATACACACATACATAATATGCCGGGTAGTGTAAACACTTTGAGGGAAGCTTATACCCATGGCAAGACAAAATACGCTGGAGGGCAGGGTGGAAGATGGTTGTTTTATAGAGAGTTGCCAAAGAAGACTGATAAAGAGGTGACACATGTCTTGAAAAAAGTCTGAATATAGAGACAATAATAAATCACTTACTTCCTTCACTGGGTTGTTAGAACCACGCTAAAGGGCGTTTCAAATTAGACTTTTTAAATGTCATTCAGCTACAGTTCTGTGAAGTTCTATTTGCCTTTGGTAAGTGAGGGCCTGAGTTCACTTTCCTTCACCTACAGGCATTATTTCTTTGGAGATGGGTTACGTATTAGAAATAGAGATTTAGAATAATAAAATCTCTCCCAGGGTATGAATGGTCAGATGATTTCCTTTCTGCCTAAATAGAACTAATAAAATATAGATTATACCATTCCCTGTAGAGAACTGTGCATTCAGCATCAAATTCCCTTTAAGTCCCTTTTTATTTTAACAATAAAGATTCTTTAAAAATGTAAGAATTTGCAAAGAAAGAAAGAAAGAAACCCATACACTCTAACAGTTCACTGCTATGGGAATCATCAGATACCACTTAAAAAGTGATGCATCGATGGCCTCTATACCCCTCCCTAATAGCTTTAATAAATTCGGTTCAATTTAATCTCTCTTAGTTATTTCTCTGTGGATTGCTCTACATTCACATATAGCACAGTCACTCTAGATGACCTTTTAAGTCATAAGAAAGAAGAAAAATTTCTGAAAATCATTAAACATTAATTTAGATACTTTCGCACTCAAACCCAGGTGTTGGTACTGTGATCACACTTTGCCAAGTGTCTCAGGGTTTAGTCCTTGGGCCCTGTGCTTTCCTCAGGTGTTGATGGGGCTCAAATGAGAAGAAATATGAGAGTACATGATGCCTGCTGCTGGCTGCAGACCAGCTCAAAGGTCCGGGGCTTGGTGTTTATACAGGTGTGACTCTTACTGCCTGTGGGTCTGCAGTTATAGAAAGGAAACTATAAAATCTATCAGGAGGGAAAGCTATGAAATGAAAAATTTTAAGCTCTGTATTTAAAAAAATGTCTTCCATCTAAGACTTTCTTCTCCTCAGTAGACTGTGTTGCATTTTTTATAATGAATGACAAAAAGGTGTCTTGTTCTAGTATTCTTGTTCTAGTGTAAGCTCAAAAGTTACAAAATGAACTTAAATAAGAAGAAAGGACAGAAAGGAGGGGAGAGAGAAGACAAAAGAGGGAGGGAAGGAGGCTGTTGTAATATATGACACTTAAGAACGTAAGTAAGACATGTTATGTGGAATTTTTGAAGGGATGTTAATTGCTTAATGTTTGATGCTTCCCTATTTTTAGCAAGAGGCAACAAATGTGAGTGTTATAAGACCAACAGCCAGTTTATTAAGCACTCCTTTTTTTTATGTCCTATATTGATGACACATATATATCCCAGGTTCTATGATACCTGTTGTATTTATTATTTGCATATAATTTACATATAGTAATGTTCATCTTTGTAGCCATAGACTCAATACAGTACCGGTACAGTACTCAGTAAATATTTTTATCATACAAATTTATATGCAAATGTATATAACTAAAACTGGAGATTTTTCTAGAGAGACGTTACAAACACTAAGAAGCAGATTCTTGAGCCAGACTGCCTCATTCAAATTCTGACTTTTCAACTTGTGTGACCTTGTTATGTAAACCTTTTGTGGTGCAAATTCCCCATCTGTAAACTGAAAATAATATTATTTACAGCAAAACACTATTGTGATGACTAATATAAAATGATTAGAAAAGTTTCCAGCGTATGATGAGTGATAAAATAATTTTTATTATTCAAGTAGGAATTGAATAAGCCCTTATTCTGAAGTTGCAACTGTTATTTTGTTAAATGCAGATTGAATAGCAATATGTGTACAGAGCAACTTTTTTCTTCACTGAGAAACAACTGAAAACCATTATTCGGTAGAAATAATAGCTTTATTTCTGTTTTAATCTAGAAAATTTGCATTGTACTTTTCCAAATTACCCTCGTCTACAGACCTAACATTCTTCTAGAATAGTAGAACTTCTTTGTTTCTGGACAATTTTTGTTACAGCTTTTGACAGTTGTTCAACCTCACTCTAAGACCTATATTTATCAATTTCTATAGCAACTTAATTTTCCTTTGACATTTTCATTTTTTACTTATTTAACTAATTTTATTTTACATTGCTGTCTACCCCAGGGTCCTCCAACCATCTTATAAGCTCTCCCTTAAAACAAACAAAATTAACCAAGGTGCTTCTTAACTGAAAATGAGTATTTCTTTGTATTATTTCTTTCTCTGTTGCTCTCATTACAACAATGGAGAAGGTGGTTCAGTGAATTCCCATTGTGGAGTTTAAGTTTTCACTTGGTTTATGAACTAAAAAAGATATCTTTCGTTGTATATCAATATGGTACTTTTAGCATAAATACCATCATACTGCACTTTATATGTAATAATAATTCACCTTGTTGCTGTTTCAGCAGACACTTCTAGACTACTTAATGATCAGGATACAGGACAATTTAATGCACATTGTTTCTGTGAGTAGCCTGAAGTTATGGATCAAGTCTGAATCAAGGTGTTTGCAAGTGACATGTTGAGTGGAAGGGTTTACAGAGATGTCTTCAAAGGTTTGTGCTCCTTAGAAAGCACGCGTGGATATTGAGCCAACCTGATCTATTAGATGGATTTGTCTTGGTGCCATAAACAATTAGTGTAACTAATCAGGTTTACCTATCAACAGAAATATCAGTTGCAAAGGCGCTGCAGTGGATGAAGCTGAATTGGAACCGTATCAGAAATCAACCTTTCAGAGGACTGTTAGCATTTTTTTTTTTTTTGAGACTAGGTCCCTCTATTTTTGCCCATGGAACTGCAGGCTTATGTTGTCCAGGGTACCACAGACTCAAGCAATCCCCAGCCTCAGCTTCCCAGGTAGCTGGGATTACAGGCAAGCACCACCATGCCCAGATATTTTTTTGGAACTAGGTCTCACTATGTTGCCAAGGGCGAGACTCGAAGCTCTATCCCAGTCCCAGCCACGCTCCATAGGCTGGTGCTTACAGACACACACCACCATGCCCGGCTGATTGTTAGCATTTTAGGGAAAGGTAGGATACATTTTTCTCATGTGTAGTGAGTAGTTCTTTCCATCATGTGAATAGGTCTCCCCACTTTCAAAGGTATGTTAGCAGTGCCCAAAAGTATGTTAGCAGTGCCCAAATTTCTCATCCACATTCACCAAGTCTCTTCTATTGTCTCTTTCACTGTCTTTCCAGGATCCTCTATAGCAATGTAGCAGAAGTTAGGCCTGGATTGTCTAGATTCTTGGTGCAGTGTTGTAGGATATGAATTTAGGAAAGATTGCCTTTGGGCATCATTTTACTAATCTTATTTACATTGATTCTCATGATATTACTTGAGCAGAGGATGTTTGCTATTAAAAAAATAGAAACATTATTTAAAAGTAGACCTGCTTTCATAAAAAGTAATGTTTTAGTAGGATGACTTTATCTTTAAATATAGTCACAAAACTGAAACAAGTTATAATTGCAAAGCTGTGTTAATAATATGTGGTAAATAAGACCATTTGGATGGGAACTTATCTTACAAGTTAGTTATAAGTGAGTATTTTGTATTGTCCAAGGCTTTGCTTTCAGTGTGACCATGTAAGTGTGGAGACATGGGTGAATAAAATTTCAAATTAAAAAAAAAAACAACTTACTTTAACTTATTGTGTGAATATACTAATATGCATGGAACACATATGCCATGATTTTGGGTAAGTGGAAATTATTGTCTAATTATTAGCATATATCTCCACTGGATCCTAAGAAAACTGTTTTCAGAAAAATCTGATGAAACTCTCTGATGCAAATGTCCATCTAGGGTGAAATTGGGTGCTGTGATGGTGGGTGTGATATGGTAACATATGCATGAAAGGAATGTCTACTCCTAAATCATATGCAGAGTTTTAAACCAACATTACCTCAATTTAAAAAGGTCATAAAATTTTTCAGTTTTTGGAAATGTTTGGACTCATTCATTAGCACTACAAACATTGGTAACACCTGAGCTATTTCACTGGTATTCCTCACTCCCACTCCTATTCCTCCTTCTGTGGTCTGATCCCAGTCTCTGGCAGGGGGCCATTCCAAGGAAAACAATTCAGGTATTTGCATTCTCTCTGAAAATGAAGTGTATGTTTGAAATATTAAGATTATTCTTTGAGTCAATTGCAAATGTCTGATGAAACTGTGTGGAGTCTACATGTTGAAACTTGACAGGGTATGCAGGGAAAATGTGAGCATGACAACTTGCTTGTTTTCAAGCTCTCACCTGGATTAAAGTGGCAGAAATTTTGTTTATTTATTTATTCAGACACTTCATTATAACAGCCTTTTTGACTTACACTCTTCTCTAAATTCTGTTATAATATCAGTAGGAATATTGAAATTGATTGCATGTAGTGCCAAGAGAACCTTAAGAAATAGTTGGTATAAATATTAGGGTTCATTTATTTTTGGTGGTGAGTCAGACAAATATATGAGTAAACTGGGTCCTTTTCATTACATCACACACACACAGACACATAGCAGAAGGGAAGATATACTGGGTTCTAGATCATCTTTGTAAATTGTGAAATTATATTTTAAAGAACAGTGTATAATAAAATAGTCCAAGTTACAGAATGTATAATTAAAATTTATTTTAGTTTTAATTATAAAATAGTTAAAAAATTCAGAAAAGTAAGCAACTTTAAAGTAATTGTGTGTTATCTTTGAAGAGATATGAACCTGTATTCCTAAACAATGTTGTAAATCAGGCATGCACACACACACACACACACACACACACACACACACACACGATAACCATGAATGCACCATCTGTATTTAATAGAATTAGCCTTTTGCCATATATTTTTGGTAGCACTTTTGTAAAGAGATAAAATGATGCAGATATAAACCCTTTTCCTTACCTTTCAGTTTCATTATAGAGTTAACTATCCTGAAGTTCATATGCTTTATGCATACCAATGTATATATGCATTTTTATGTACACATACATCTATAAATTGTGTGCTAATTTATATCTTAAAATTTAATAAATATCATGATTTCTAACTCCCTTCATAGTGTGCTTTAATCACTCAACTTTATATTTTTTTTAACTTTTATCCATGTCTTTAAATTTAGTATTTGGTTCATCAGTTTTTATTGTTTTGTAACGTTCCACTGTATAAAACCATCCTTTAAACTATAAAGAGTTTTAAATCTGTGAAATGCTTACTAAGGGTTTGGCATTATGATAGATATATCCATTTGTAGACATATGTGATTATTCTGCTTCAGGTTATACTTTAATTTGAAGATATTTACATCACATTTAAACAGACAAGGCTGGAAATAAGAATATTTTACTTATTTGCCAGGCAAAACTAACATTCCAGGGGTCAGTTCTGTTTGCAAATCGATCAGTATTTTTGCTCAACTTGTCTGGTTTTTGTGGCACTTTAGTAAACACATTAGTCCCTTTTCTTTTAACTAAATACCAGAGAATAAATCCACTTTTATTTACTGGCTTTTCAGCAAGTTGAAATCCTTGTTAGGGGAGTGGGATGGGGGCGGGGGGAGTGTAGCCTTACATGTATTCTGCATCCTGTAGCTTCACTGAAAGGTTGCTTTGCACTTTGGAACAAACCGTGTCACTGTTTCCATGGACATGAGTTAGTGTATCTCAGATTTCTCTAGTTTTGCTCTGTCACTGGGAGGTAATGTGGTATTGTTCTTTTCTTTGATACATAAGAACATTTCTTGCTTAGATCGAATTCATTTTCATCTGGAACCTAAGCACCTTTGTTTTAAACGGCACAGTATGCTCTCTCTGGCTTTGGAACCCTGCTCATTTACAGCAAAAGTAACCTTGGACCACGGCCTTCCAGCCATATTTTCGAAGTGCTGTTCCCAGAAGGCTTCCACAGGGCCCAAGGTGGCAGAAAACTTACTCAATAGAATATTCTATCTGGAAACCTGCTGACCTAGGTTCATAAGGTCATTGGATATATTTTCTGTTTCCAAATTATCAAAAAAAGACTTTTTTAAAAAACCATATATACTTGTGGAGTATATATGGCATATGTATATAAATATGTCATATGTAACATGTATACATATGTATGTGCATATATGCAGTCAACCCACATGAAAGAATAAATGTTTCAGGAAATTGGCAGTGTTTACATAGCAAGTATAAACCTGGTGTGAGGGAAAAATACACCCTTTTCGTGAAATTGCAGAAAAATTTCATCTGAGGGTTGGGTTATCTTGAGAATTAGCCTGTAATATGAAAAATAGCATCCTTAAAATAATTACAGTGATATACTAGTTTTTAATGGGTTTCTTACATTTCTATAAATAGGTATGTGACATTATGGCACATTACATTTAAGTAAAAACAATGCTGTGTTGAGGAACAAGGACCATCTGTCAGTATCTGCATGACTTTATTGACTTACTTGAATCACAGGATCTATGAGTAATTTTAGTAATGACGGGATTATGTGGTATGATTAATCTAAACATGGTGTTATCAGAAACATTTATTGTGACATTTAAGTGCTTTCAAGGTGTGAAAAATACATATGGGGCATTGTATAATGGGGAACAATGAATCAAGCATGTGTAATTTGGTTAGTGCCTAAGTTTAAAATAAGTCCACATGTTCTCTGGCTCCTGGTTGACCCAGAATGAATGGTCCTGAGAAAAACAGGATTATTCTGCATACAAACCCTTGGGGCTAATCAGAAAGAAGCTGGTCAACATTGAATCAAGGTCTCCGTGTTATATTACTATTAATATATCAAAGCAGCTGATATATTAATCGCCTTCATTTTCTTTTCCTTCCCTCATTTTCCATTCTCCTCAGCTTTATTTCTATTTAGTTTACTTTGCCATTTTTTTCTGTAAAATGTGCCTTATTTTAAACACATTATAACAAAGAAAGATGAAAATTAGTTTTGTGACTGAGTACTGGAAGAAATAATAGTCACTGAGTGATTTCCTTGATATTTAGCATTGATTAATGTCATTTCATATGCAGCTCACCTGAGAATATATAAGTAAATCCCACAGGGGTACCATTTTGCAAGAAGTTCTACTTTCCAGATCCACAGATGCTGAGTATAAAATCTTTCCCCCAATTCTCAGTTGACATGAGATATACATTATAGCTCATATCTATCTTAAAGTTGCTAACTATAATTTTAATAAAATAAATAATAATTGAGAATATATAAACCTATGGCATAGAATTAGCTATGTTGTAATTAAGAAAAGTTTAAACAAATATAGACTTGTAAGAGCAGAGCAGTGATTATATAGCTTTAGAATTAATTGCTAATTAACACAGAATTAGCCAAAATCTTAGCCAGTATTAGCCAAAATCTTAGCCAATTGAAATCTATTTATTGATCAATAAATGTTCTTCATTTGCATAAACATGCAAAAATTTGTGATCATTGAGAGTAATATTTGTTATTTATCTTGGAATGTCTATTCTAAGATAGGTATTTTGACTGTCTTGTGTATTTGAATTTTTCTGATTCTGGGAGAAGGTATATTTTAATTTTGTGCCTTATAGCAGAACAGAGTCATGTAGAACTCAGTTTGAATACCACAAACTAGTGCCATTTTTAAAGGAACAGAAACTTTTATGCTTTTCTGCATCATTGAACTCTTCATCATATGAAACTGTGTTAATCCAGCAGCTGAGAGACATGTTTAAAATAAAAGATTTGAAGTTATCTTAGCAATAGCTTTCCTGATATTTCCAAATAGTTAATATTGTAATCAGAATGGTGGACAGGCAGTTATGCAAATAATTTATGGTTTCTAGCTCTGCTGATTTTCTTGGTTGTATAATGTATGACCTTTAAAAGAAAACATTAATTTCAACAATTTATGATACCTTATTATGACTTTCTTATTTATAATATTTTAGTGGTTTTTTAATGTTTGAGGTCTCTAAATATCACTGGCTTCTATTTCATGTTGGTCATGACTTTGTGTAAATTATAAGACCTAGAAAAGTAGATGTTAAGATATTTAGTTGTTTTTGGTTTTCTTTAGTATTTTTATTTTTGATTTCCAGTCTGGCAAAAACTCTTTTGCCTCGATTTTCATTGCTTTCAAAAATCCCCCCCCCCCCTTATTCCCAGGTTTATAAGAATGAACTGTAGGAAAACAGCAGTTTTTCATCTATCTCTCTCTCTATCTATCTATCTATCTATCTATCTATCTATCTATCTATCTATCTATCTATCTATCTATCTGTCTGTCTGTCTGTCTGTCTGTCTGTCTGTCTGTCTGTCTGTCTGTCTGTCTGTCTGTCTGTCTGTCTGTCTATCTGTAACTCTATCAATTATAAAATATATTACTTACACATTATGTGTTAAATATATCAAAATGTTTATATATTTATATACTTATATATAGGTATATATTTATAAATATGTATATATGGGTAAATATATATATATATATTTCCAAGGTATATATGAAAGAGAAGAGAAACAGATATTGGTGGACTTATAAAGATGACATTTTCATGTAAAATGGATTCTGGGTTTCAGATCATTTTGGGAAACTTCTGTACTCTGAAATTACTAAAAAACAACCTTTCCTTGGTTTCTTCTACAATTACTTTTATACTTTGTTTTAATTTTTGGTTCATATGGCACTTACTTTGGTGTAGGGTGTGGAATACAGATCTATTGCATGTTGCTGTTTCTTTATGCCCAATAGAATAAATTTGTCTAAAATGCTCCATGTCTCTCTTAATTGAAAAGAAGTTAAACTTCCAGAATAATTTAATGAAAATTGACATATTTATATTTTAACCAAGATATGCAGTGCCCAGTTTCTTCAAGTAATATTTTAAAATTTTATCCAAATTGATCTTTCATATTTCTGGTTTTAAGTTAATGTGGCTATTTCTTCTTTCTGTTGCAATAGAGAGATGCAACAGATGCAATTTTTTTTTTTGAAACATTTCTGGTAATTCTGTATTTGTATGCTATTGATTCATTTAATTTAAAAATTTTAAATTTATATTACTATTAACTTATGCACACTTTTATATGTTCTCCTTATATATTTACTTTTCATTTTTTCAAAATCCCAGGTGGTTCTTTTGGCAATTACACGCAACCAATCATATCTGCTTGTAATTTTACCTCCCTGGTTTAAAATATTTCAGCACTAACTTGCTGCTGAAAACCAATAAATTTCAGTGACTTAGGAAAATAAAATTGTGCTTTACATCACAGTCCAGTGCAATATGATGGAGTGGGGTGGCTCTGCTCCAGGAGTAACTCAGGAATCTAGACTTACGGCCTTCCTCTCAGTATAAGATTTTTTTTTTTCACCAGTCTGAACAGTGAATATTTTAAGCTGTGCAATAGAAACTAATTTACATTAACAGGTGGGTGAATCAGATTTGGTCTCTTGGCCCTAGTTTGCTAATGCCTATTCTGACACTGTAGAATTTTACCTACATTGGATTCTCTAACTCCAGCTGGTAGATGTGGGAAGAAAGAGCTGGATCACTTGGCACATTTTTATCAACAGGCGTAGAATTAGTTGTACTTCACTTTCCAGTGTTTTGCTTCTTGAAGTTAATCATCTGGGCTTGCCTGTTAGGAAATTTGGTTTATATATTTATCCAAGAAAAATAAAGTATAGGTGTATAGTAATGACCTTCAATTTAAATCCTACTGTTTGTTGCTTGACAGTTTTTAGAAAATGATTTGTTATATAATTATATTCGTTGTCATCGCTAGAAAAGTATGAAGCAATAGTGGTGATAGTGAAGATTTTTTTATTGTTCCTGATGTTAATGACTTGCTAAAATTCATCATTAGCCTTGGTTATTATCTTTAAGAATAAGAAAGATGTATTTTATCATGTTGTGGAAAATTTATATTCCACAATACATTTATATTACCATTATTTATGGAACAGTGTTTTAGTAAAGCCCCTGAACTAACAATATTTTTTATATTTTTCAAGAGTTATAAGAATAAGCAAAGAATAATGTGCAACAAAGACTGTAATGTGGCTCACAGAAAATGAAATATTTGCTATCTCATGTAGAGAAAAAGTTTTCTCTTGCTCTTAAGCAATACCACTCAAAGTGTCAAGAAACAAATTTA
Source organism: Uropsilus gracilis (assembly GCA_004024945.1). Taxonomy (NCBI): domain Eukaryota; kingdom Metazoa; phylum Chordata; class Mammalia; order Eulipotyphla; family Talpidae; genus Uropsilus; species Uropsilus gracilis. The sequence continues at coordinate 57,286 of PVHY01000037.1, forward strand.
GTAGCGCATAGAAGTTAAGCACTAAAAACATATAAAGCCAGATAATTGTAAGGACAGATTTTTGTGTCTCAGATAGTTTGCCACATCTCTGGTCTTCACCTATCAGATAATACCTGTCCACACCATTGCTACAGGAAAAATGTCCCAAATTTTGATGAATATTACTCATTGGGCAAAAGTTTAACTGTTGAGAACCACTGATCTAGAAACATTTTTGGAATCCAAATCCATGGATTTGGATGGTCTCATTTTAGACATACTGAGTCAGAATGTCTGGGGCTACAGTCACTACTCTATGATTTAGTAAACTCTCCAGGTGATTTGTATGTACACTAAAATTTGCAAACCATTGAGCTTAGAAAACTTTGGAATCATCTGTTTTATGAAAGTTGATAGAATTCCCTGCATAACTACAAGGTTTGTTTTTAGGGAAACATTCTGACAGCATTTTTTATATTTTCTCTGTCAATTGAGTGGTTTGAATGTTCCATCTTTTCTGGTAACATTTAATAAATTATATTATCTGTAATATGAATTACTTCATCCAGGTTTTAAAATGGATTTTTGTGAAGCAATTATTTTAATACTGACTTTTTTTCTGTATATACTAATATTTTAACGTTAACTACATTTTTATATGTATTTCTAAAAAAAAGTCAATTTTTGTTGTTAAATGTTTTTAACTTCTTAATTCCTTTTTTCTACTATTTATAAATTTCTTGTTTTATTAAATGAGTATCAAGAATATCCATCTTGAGTTTGTGCTTTTGTAGAATACAATGAATAACAAATGAAGGCTTCATGTAGTAGATTTTTGAACTTGTTTTTTAAAGTCATCTCCTGAATTCAATAAACATTGGATTTTGCTTTGTTTTCTAATTTGTTAGTTTCATTTGCATGTAATAACCGACTTTAGAATACAGTTTCAAAGCTCATTACAATATGTTGGCGTGATTGATTAAGTAATTCTGTCATGTTCCTGTATATTATGCTTTCAATTTATATAGGATATTGTTCAATAGTTTGCATTTGTATTTCCTTTGTTGCATTTCTTTTGATAATGTTTGTTTTTTATATAAAGCTAACTTTTGTTTGAAATACCTTTACAATAGAAATTTATTATAAGATCTCTGAGTCTCTTTATCATTTAGTTATCCATTTATACCCCAGAAAGAGCAATAATTAATGAGCATACTGTTCTTCCTACTCTTCATCTTCCACACCCACTGTGGTTTACAATGTTATATTTCTTAATTTAAACCTTCTTAAATTATAAAATAGACTGAAACATCCAACTGATGGCTTTTAAGTGACATAACTTTTCAATTAGTTATAAGAGAGAAATGAATTTACATTTAGATTTTTCCCAATCTTCATTCTTTTTCATAAGGTTATTTTATTGTCATAATGCATAAGATTTACAAAATGTTCTATAAGACTGACCCCCACATATGTTTAGTTAACTAAATTTGATGTCAATTTTTGATCTTTTTTGCTAAGATTTTCCTGTTCATTCCTACTTGGTAAAATTAATTATTCTTCAAGATGAGCTCTCAGCAGTGAATTCTTGTTTTTCCTTATTCAGAATATGAGTGCAAGATTGTGAAATCATATTTTCTGTCTTAGGTACTTTTTTTCCCTTTTTTTAATATTGAATATTGTAGTAGATGAAAGTGAGAGCAACTGAATTTTAGCTGCTAAAAATTATTTGATCATAAAACCTGGCTGCCTAAAGAATATTTTCTGTATCTAACAAAATGATGTAAGTTAGATGTAACCATTCACTATGGAATGGTTCTCACATAGGAGGTATCTTTTGTACCTGTAGATCCAATAATTCTTTTATCCTGAAGAATTTCATTGTAATTTATGTCTTAATATTTTGTATTCCTTTATTAGAATTTCCCATCATTTAATAAAATCTGCTAAAGTTTTTCTTTTTAAATATTTTCTTTTATCTCTTAAAGTGTACCTGTGTCTTGCAATTTAGTCTACTCTAACGTTTGCTATTTATTTGATGATTTATTTTCTTCTACCCCTTTCCTAAACTTTATCAGCCTATCATTCATCTAATCATCTCTTCATCATCATCTGTCCTTTCTGTCCATTGATATTTTAATAGCATTGCACACCCCCCAAAATTGCTAGTACTACTATTTAAAAGAATAAGAAAATGCATTTGGGGGATAATAAGCAGTTTCTGCCACAAAAATAAAGACTGACCTTCTATAGAGAAAATATTTTCTTGTTCTAAACAGCATGTGCATAACTAGGGAACTGGGAACAAGTATTGCCTGAAGACCTACCATTCTTTTATCAATAAGCATGAAGAGAGATGCTTGGTACAAGTGACATTTTCTTGGGTTCTGCTCATATAAGGTCTCAGAGTTCCATCTCACTAGATTTTACAGAATAACAGCATATGGGTTGTAGACATTATAAATGGACATAGACGCTGAAAACATTCTTGTGCTCTCATCCTCTTTTTAAGTCTTTTGTATCATGTGTGTACAGTGAGCCTCTAGGATTCGAATTTCTGCTAGTAAGCATTGCAGCCCAGCTGCCAAGTCTGCATTAATTAATAGCAAATTAATATCTAATAGCAATGTCCAATAAAATTCTTGCCTCTCCAAGCTCCAATTAGTTTTGCAATTGCAATTACCTTATGCTGTATATTTCTTCATGGCATGAGGGTGTCATTCGCAGGTTTATAAATGTTTTAGAATATCAGGAGTCAAAATTAAATGTTGTTTTCCCTGGTGAGATAACAGATGTTCTAGAATGCTAATCACAGTATCATTTGCTTAGAATAAATTAAGCTCATTAGTGATCTTTTGGTTTTGTTTCAATGGATAGCATTTTTTCTTTTATATGTATGTTTGGCTTAAGGGAAAAATAATAATGAGAACACTGTTGTCTAACACCCACTATTTCAGCTGCTAGTAAAACCTGGCTATCAAAATGCTTAGTATATGTCTATGTATAACATTACCACACTGCCCATATGGAAATCTTGGCACTTCTTTCACTAACAGTTCATCTGAATGACTGTGTTTTCCTTTGTTTTTCTCACTCTGTCTATTCCTTGGCTACCTCTCTGACTCTCAATGTGTATTCAGTTATCTGTCAATCTAATTATAATTACGCACATAGAGAGGGCATGTGCTTTGAATATTTTACTCTTCTTGAGTTACATTAGGATGTTTAGAAAGCTACTATATATAAATAAATTTTGACAAATTAGACTTCCCTTAACAAGTCTTTCCTGAACGAGTATTTAAGAATCTTCTATTAGTATAGAACTATGCTACTATGTATTTTAATTGGGTAATTTTTTCTAACTCTAGACATTTGCAAGGTCCGAAAATTTTTATGTAGATTGTTCTTTGAACTATCTCTCAATTTATTTTGCCTTATGTAAAATGCAGAAAATCTTTCTAATTTGTTCTTTTAGCAGAATGATATTTATAAGCTCTTTTGCTTTTTACTTATTCCATTTCTTTCCAAGATTCAGGAAATTAAATGGAATTTTCTATTAATTGGTTTTATTTATTTTCTTACGTCAGCAGTAAATATTTCAATATAGCATATATCAATAGTAAATATATAATATTCCATATGTTGCTTTCAGTACATCAGTAATCAATCAATATATCAGTATTCATATATATATCAGTAATAAATCAAATAATTCATAAGATTTATTTTTATAACAGGTGTAATCATATACTTCCTGTTGAGAGTCTATTTCCTCATCTTTAGATGAGATGGGTGTGTTCAGGGTAGGATGTCTGTAGACTATTTCCTCCTCTTTAAATTTAAGCTCTGAATTTCAGATTGGTTCAGCAACCAGTTGCTTTTGGTTATAGCTCCAATATATCAACATAATTTTCTTTTCACAAGTAAATGTTTCTTTGAAGTTTATCATGGATATGCCCTTGTTTTCCCAACTTCATTCCACAGGAAGAATGTAGAAGTGTTCTACAAGAACTTTTCTTCTGAAGATACTGATAACTGTTTTTATGATTTTTTTCACTTAAATGACTGGACAATACTCTGAATGTATAAATGCAACTAATGTTTTATCTGTAACTATTATCATTTTATCTAAAATATGAAAAAAATGACAACAGGTACAGCGCTGTTTCAGTCAATGAGTCAGTATTATATACTGATATATTTAACATGCAATGGAATAAAATACGTTGTCCTGTACTAGCAATTTGTTTCAAGAATTTATGAGCTCTACATGCTAAATATTTTGTTTTATTCAGGTTAATAAATTTGTTCTGCTACTAATTATTATTGATATCTGTCAGTTACTGCATTTTTAATTTTTAATTCTTTTATATTGTTTTCTTCCACGTGTTATCTGTTTACCATTTGTTAACAAAACTATAATTTAGGAAATAAATGTGCACACTTCCATATGTGTATATGCTTTCTACTACCACCACCAAAGTTTTTGTGTCTTACATTCCTAGAATTAACTCCACTTGTTCATGATGTATTATTCTCTTAATGTATTTGTAAATTTGATTTGCCAAGATTTAATTGAGGATTTCTGCATCAATGTTTATTAAAGACATTACTCTATAGTTTTCCTTTTCTGTTTGCTTTCATGGTCTAGTCTTGGGATCAGGATTATGTTGGTCTCATATAATGCTTTTGGGAGCATTGTCCCTTCTTTTACAAGAGCAGGAGTTCTGCAAGAGCATGAGGAAGATAGGGATTAGACTTTCTTTGAAAGTTTGGTTGCATTTATTAGTAAAGTCATTTGATCTCAGGTTTATTCCTCAGGAGGACATTTTATTATTTTTTTCAATTTCTGCACTTGGAATCTGTTCTCCTGGCTCAGTCTTGGAAGTTGTATGATTCTAAAAATCTGTTCATTTCTTTAAGTTTATCCATTTTGTTTGCATATAGATCTTCATTGGAATCTGTTATGATGCTTTATATTTCTGTGATAATCTGTTTTAACTTTGCTAATTTTACTTGTAATTGTTTTTATTGGGGTTTTTGGAGGTCTTTTTTCTGAGTGATCATAACTAAAGTTTTATCAGTTTTCTTATTCTGTTAAATAACCACCTCTTGGTTTCATTATCTTTTTTAAATTTTATTTTTATTATTTGTTTTATTTTACCTTGTTATCTACCCCAGGCTTCTCCCACCATCTTATCACCTGTGAACCATCATCTTAGTCTTTTGTGCCCCTCCCACTCTGGATCCCCCTCCCTATGCCCCTACATGTTCTATGCTTCAATTTTGCTGAAAGTTAGTTTTAATTTTTTCTTGTCTGTTTGTTTTCCCTTTAACCCTCCTTTAAGTGAAACCATCCAGTATTTCTCTTTTTCTTTCTGGTTTATTTCTGCTAGCATGATTCCTTCTTGCTCTATCCATGCGGTTGCAAATGTGGGTTACATTATCTTTTGTATTGTGTTTTTGCTTTTTAGTTTTATTCCTGCTCTGATTTTTATTTTTCCTTCTTTTTTGCTGACTTTTGATTTCATTTGTTCTTTTTTTGTAGTTTCTTTATATGTAAGGTAAACTTTTTTTAGTTGTTTCTTGATGTGGATCTGCATATTTTACTATGAACTTTCCTTCTAATACTGCTTTTGCTTATCCCATAAAATTTGGTAGCTTGTCTCTTCATTTCTGTTGGTTTCCAGATAATCTTCTATCTCTATCTTGATTTTTTTTGTTTTTGATAAAGCTATTTACTTTTTTAAATGTTCACATGTTTGAGCATTTTCCAGTTTTTTTTTTTGTGGTTGATTTCTGGCTTTATATCAATATAATCAGAGAATATGCTTGATATAATTTTAATCTTCATAAATTTATTGAAACCTGTTTTTTGTGTCCCAAGATCTGTTTTATCCTTGATAATGTATCATGTATTTTTAGAAAAATGTGTATTTGTATTTTTTGAGTGGAAAGTCCATTTAGTCCACTTCTTCACTTAAGGGCTTTATTTTCTTGTTTATTTTCTGTTGGATGATCTGTCCTTTAATATAAATGGTATGAGAGATCTAGTATTATAATGTTGCTGTCATTGTCTTCCTTTGTGTCTGCTAATACCTATTTTATACATATATATACGTGTATGCATATTAATACATGTCTAAAATATATAAAAATATAACATTGCTGCGTCAGTAACAGTTATATCTTCTTATGGGTTGTCCCTGTGATCTTTATTTAGTAACCATCGTTGACTGAAATTTTTATTTATCAATTATGAGAATAGTCGTCCTCACTTTTTCAGCAGATTATTGGCTTGCAATATCTTGCTCCATCCTTTCACTATTAAGTCTGTATTTGTCTTTATATTTGATATGAGACTCTTTTATGCAAACTATAAATGGATCATGCTTTTTTTTTATCTATCCAGACACTGTTTCATTTGATTGGTGAGTTCACCCCTTTCATTTAGGGTGAATACTTAACTTATAACTTGGATTTTATTTACCATTCTGTCTTGTTTTCTACCTGTTTTATGTTTCTGTTCTTTTTTCCCCATGTGTTTCTATGTGCCTTTTCACTTGGATGTTTTTTGGTTTTGCTTTTTGGTGGTGGTTTTCACAATTTCTTCACTATCCTTTTTAAATGTCTCTGCTCCAGATTGTTTTTTTCCTCTGGTTATGCATAGTATCAATCTTAATACATCTTTAAAAATCCTTTGTGAGTGTTTGGCATTGACTAGTCATCACTTCACTACAGAGATTCTCTTATTCTCTCCTCTTTCATTATTATTGCTTATATTGTCCTACATTATTATTTTTGTTTCTGATTCACTGTTAGTGTTTATCACCTTGTTCAAAGTTTTGTGTTGGCTTGTTGTTTTCCTTTACATCTAGAAAAACTTCTTCCAATTTTTTTATGAGCCAGGCCTGGTGGTGGTAAATTTCACTAATATTATTTTTCTGTAAATTCCTTATTTCTCCACCAGTTGTAATTTTGCCAAGTAGAATATTCAGAGAGAATATTCAGGCAGTTTTTACTTTTTAAAATTTTGAAAATAACTTTTCACTTTCTTCCAGCCTAGAGAGTTTCTGCTGAAAAGTCTAATCAAAGTTTATTTAGATACTTTTTTGTGTTATTACACAATTTTGCCCCCACTAAGCAGCTTTCAGCACTTTTTACTTATTGCTAACTTTGGATAATTTAACAAGCAAGTTTCTAGAGTAGGCCATTTTTCATTTGACATTTTTTTGTGGTTTGCCAACTTCCTGGACATCCATGGTTAGCTCCTTCTTTAGGTTTGGAAAGTGTTCAGCTATTATTTTTCTGCATGGGGTTTCTGCTTCCTTTTCTTTCATCATTTTAATGGATAGCCATTATCTTTATGTTGACATTTCTCATGGAATCTTAATATTTCACAGTTCCTTCCTCCCCCCCCCCTCTTTTCACAGTTCCTTCCTTTTCTCTCCTCCTCTACTGTAGTTATTTGCATTTTATTGTCTAGTTTACCAATTCTTTCCTCTGAAAGAATAAGTATTATTTGTTCCATGGTTATCTTCAGTCGTCATAATTTCTTTAATAGTCTCAGTTTCTTTGATGAAATATTCCTGGTGCTAGAGAAAATATTTTCTGATATAATGAACATAATGTTCTGGGGTTATTTACAACCTTGAACTTTGTTGTGGTGTTTTTGTTTTGTTTTGATTTTTCATGATCTGCTAAATACACTCTTTGTAGCTCCTTCGATTCTATGTCATTTTTTTCAGACTCTGGGCCTTTTTCTTTTTCCTTTAGCTCTCCACCTCCTTTTTCCCATTACACTTTTTAGCATGTATTACATCTTCCTTTACCCACAGTAGGTGATTCTGTGGCTTTAATTTTGATATCTTGTTGATTTTAGCAGCAGGAGTACAGTGGAGAATGCAGTGAATGAGAATACAAAAAAGTGGGAGTTTAATTGTGGACCATCCAAGGCTGGAGAAATGCATTCTGCTGTTGCTGTTTTGATGACCAGACCCAGCTGCAGTCCATACCCAGAGCTTTATTTCTAGGTCTTAGCGTCTGTATTGCAGAGCTCTGTGTTTGCCTCAGGTTTCTGTCCAGCCTCAAAACCTCTCGTTACATGAGTGTGGGGGAATGGGGTATTCTGCTTCTACCAATGAGACTGTTTCAGACTGAATGCCCAGTCACTGGGATTAGTCAGTTAACAGCATGATATTCTATGCTCCTTTTGTACTCCATCCCCTTTGGCAGGCTTGGTACAAAAGAATATATGCTCACCTGTAGTTTCTTTACCATTACCAGGAATCATCACCTTCAAGGCTGCAGTTCCCCTTCCTGTACCCTGCTCTTTTATTCAGTGAATGGCCAAATATCCACCTCAATGGAAAAAAAAATGTGGGTCAATCTAGTGATATAGGTAATAAGTTGGTGATATTTACATATGTTATAGTTAATAGGATTCTTTGGCTCAAATTTTTCTCAGTTTTCAGAAATTTTGACACCTTTGAATATGTCCAATAGCAGGTTGTCTTTATTAGAGATCTACTGCATGTTTAATAAGGTAGTTCTTCCAAAAAGACTTGGGAAATTTCTTCCTCTCTTGGATTCTTTTTTATTTTCTTGCATCTCCTGAATTTAATTATTTCAGAAAGCAACAAAAAGCATTGTTTTTCATACTTAATTAAGCATCAGTGGCACTACTAATAACCTGTAGCCTTTGACTTTACATCTGTTTCTAAGATACTTCCATCCTTAATGAAAATACCTCTAATGCCAACTCCCTTGCTTTTCTCCTTTTTGTTATACTTTCCTCTTTTGCTATACTATACTAAAATAAAGTTTTAGTATCATGTCCTTATTTGCAATCTATTTTCTTACCATTTCACTGATAAATTCTTTAAATGTTGTTGAATTTCTTTTTCCTGGTGAGTAGATGATATCTGGTTTTTATGAATGTTTTTTTTTAATTAATTTGTTTACATATAGATATATATGTTTCATATCTTTGTATTCCTGGGGATCACCCATCACCTTCCCTCTCTCTCCACTCCCTCCCGTCTCCACTCCCCCCCACTTATGTTCTTTAGTTTGGTGGTTAGCTTGTTTGGGCTTTACCTCCTGGCCTTTTATTGTTTTTCCTATTACTCATACATTAGTGAAACCATTTGGTTTCTGTCTTTTTTCTTTCTGGCTTGTTTCTGCTAATATGATTTCTTCTAGGTACATTCATATTATCATAAATTCATCATTTTGTCATTTTTAATTGATGAATAATATTCCATTGTGTATATATACCACATCTTCTTCATCCATTCATCTGTCTTGGGAAATTTGGGTTGTTTCCATGTCCATGCAATTATAAATAGTGCTGCCATACATATCCAAGCACAGGTGTCCCTCTGTATAAGTGTTGAGGTCTCCTTTGGGTAGATTCCTAGAAGAGTGATTGCTGGGTCAAATGGTAGCTCCATTTTCATTAGTTTGAGGGTCCTCCATGCTTCTTTCCATAGTGGCTGGACCAGTTTACATTTCCACCAGCAGTGTAAGATTGTTCCTTTCTCTCTACATCCATGCCAGCACTTGTTGTTGCCCGTTTTTTGGGTGTGGACTATTCTTACTGCTGTAAGGTGGTATCTCATTGTGGTTTTGGTTTACATTTCCCTAATTGCTAGTGATGTTAAACATTTTTCATGTCTGTTGGCCATTTGTATTTCCTCTTTGGAGAAGTGTCTTTTTAGTTCTCCCATTTTTTGACTGGGCTTTGTGTTTTGTTTTTGCTAAGTTGTGTGAGTTCCTTGTGGACATTTGTTATTAAATCCTTGTCACTTTTGTGGAGGGCAAACTTTTTTCCCCATTCTGTTGGACTTCTTTTTGTTTTGTCTCTTGTCTCTTTTGCTGTACAGAAGCTTTTTAGCTTGATATAGCCCCAGCTGTTTATGTTTTCTTTCATTTTTTTGCCAGCTATAGATATGTCCAGAAAGAGATTTCTAAATTATAATTCATGAAGGGTTTTGCCCAAGTTTTCTTCTATGTATTTTATAGTTTCAGGTCTTAACTCCAAGTCTTTTATCCATTCTGAGATGGTTTTTGTACAAAGTATGAGGATGTTGTCCAGGTCCATTTTTTTGCATGTTTTGATCCAGTTTTCCCAGCACCATTTATTGAAGAGGCTGTCCTTGTTTCACAGTAAATTTTTCACTCCTTTGTCAAAGATTAGATGCCTATGTATGTGTGGTTTTATTTCAGGGCACTCAATTCTGCTCCATTGGTCTAATTGTTTTTTGTGCCAGTACAAGACTGTTTTAATTAATATTGCTTTGTAGTATAATTTGAAGTCTGTAATAGTAATACCTACATTTTTCTCTCTTTTTTTTTTTAATCAGGAACCTTGTTGATATTCAAGGTCTTGTGTTATTCCCAATGAATTTCAGTAGTTTTTGTTCTATCTCTTTAAAAAAATATATGACTGTGTTCTTGATTTTCATGGTCATTTGATGTGATTATCCATTATTATTCCTTTCTTGATTTCCATCACATTACATTTTCCTGATTTTCTTAAGAACATCTCTCTTTCAATAACTTTTTGAAGTTTTCATACCCTTATTTTGATCTTTACCTTTCTTTTCAGATGTTTTTCTACAATGAATTAATATTGACACATTTTTTTCCTACATACTTAAACATATAAGCAGTATTAAATTCAAATTCAGGATCAAGTACAACCATTTTAATTGAATGCATGAACTGCATACATAGCTAATGTTTTTAGAAATCCGTGTATTTTTTGTTTAATCCTAAGAGCATAATTTTAAATAAATATATGCTAATGAGATAACATGGATGGACCTAGAAGGAATCATATTAGCAGAAACAAATCAGAAAGAAAAAGAAAAAATCAAATGATTTCACTAATATATGGAATATGGGAAAAACAAACAAAAGGCGAGGAGGAAAAGACAAGACAAGCTAACAACCAAACTAAAGTACACAGCTGGGGGTGGGGGAATGAGTGGGAATGGTCAGGGAGGAGAGGGGGTAGGAGAGCCCAGGGGAATACAAAGATGTAATATATATAAATAAATAGAACTTTAGATATAAATGCTAATCAGATATCAAAAACTGATAGAGTAATATCTGGGACATCTCCCTAAATAATACACATAAAACCACATTCATAGATATGCCCTCTAACAAAGAAGCTGATCTGAGTCATTGCTAGAGACAAAAAGAGTACAAAAATCTTTCACATAATCTTTCTGGTCTCTAAAAGCCAAAATTTTGGCAAATAGGGGATAGCTAAGGGAAGTTTTAAGTTGATGGACACACCACTAAGTATTCATTCAACCTCACTGACTGTTCACTGCTAAACTGCCTTCTAGATATTCCTCATTAATAGAGTCTAACATTTATATGTGTATTATCAGTAGCCACTTGCGGTAATTACTAACCATGTGTGGCTATTTAGGAGTTGAGATGCGACAATTCTTAATTAAAATAGCTTCTCAGTATAAAAAGTAGTGAATTTCAAAAGACTTGTATTGGGGAAAAAAAGGAAGATAAAGTATCTTATAAATACTTTAAACATATAATCATGTTGATATAAGAATGTATTTGGGTTTATTGACTTAATTAATTTTACCTGTTTATTTTTTACTTTATTGATGTATCTACTTGATAGTGTTAAATATTTAACTTCCATATTCCTGTTGGACAATAGTGTCCTAGATCGAGGAGATATTTGAAGTTTTTTCTTTAATATAGGAACATAAATTAACATACAAGACAGTTGCTAAGAACTAGGACTTGGTTTGCATTCCTTTGTGGTTTTATTCGAATCTACTCACCCATCTCTTGAAGAGAAGTTTCTTCTACACCACACACACTATCTTAGTAATCACATTCTTGTCCCAGCCTATCTCTATAGTACTGCAAACCTGAGCAGGTCAGGAATGTGACACAGCTTTGTAATGACTTGTCTCATCTCTACTCTCTTTTCACCAATCATGATGGTTTGTTGTGTTCACAGTTCTAACTTAGCCATATCATAAGAAGAAGCAGTGAATCAGCTAGAAGAATAATTTTATATTATGTCTTCTGGTATTTTATTTTAGATCCAAATACAACATTTAATGATACTTCTCAATCTTATTATGTAATATGATACAATTTCTCCTGAGTAAGATTCTACTTACTTAGTGGTTTTAGTTCAGCTGTTCCAGTAAATTTAGAGAAGTGTCTGATGCAACTTAATTTTCTTCTTTCTTAATACCTGTTGGCATCACTTGAAAAACAAATGAGATGTGTTTTTCTACTGGCATGTGACTTCTCTAAAACCCTCTACTGGTTGTAGGAAGAGAAATTCTTTAAGTGGTAAGAGCTTATTTAAATCTGAAGAGAATTCATGACAGTCAATTTAACAAAACAGAATTGTGTGTTCTGACTCATTTCTTCTTCTCTGGTATTAACATTTATTTAAATTTTGCTGATATGTGTTGGGGTAAGTGTACCCATGCAATGTCTGTGGCACCTTATGAGGCTGGATCAATGTGAACAAAGTATGCAAAAGTTTTTCTTTTTAATTTAAATACTGGAGTATATCACCAAGGGCAGATATGGGTTATCCATGACTTGCTTGATATCTAGTAATTAAAACCCTCTAAGTAAAATTGTGAAATTTAATAATCCCCTTATGAAGAGACTAGTGATTAAAATGTATAGTTGAAGACAAAAACCTGATGTTGTTTATTTGACTTTGAATTTAGTTATTAGTGATTTTTTAGTTATTTCAGAATCTCTTTACCAGTTATCACTCATGTTTTCTGTATTATATAAGTACATGAAGCTGAAGAGCATAAATATAATATTATTTAGATCGCTGCTCCTAATATACTTCTAATGAAATGATAGTCTTTTTGTGATTCAAAATCACAAGTTTATATTCTTGTGGATTATTTCTCAGACTGTCTCCATAATAGGAGAATGTTATCCATGGACTTGAGAATCAAGCATGACCACTGTTATCTTTATTCACAGCTGTGAATATTTTTCACTCAGCAATTTTAGTACAGACTAACTACAAATAGATTAGTACTATTTTCTACTTCAGTAAATTCTAGAATCTTGATACATATTAATCACTCTATTTTTATTGATAACACATATATAGTTTACATTATTGTAAATCCCAAAGTTCTCCCACCTCCATAGACTCCATAAGTCATCAGCCTGATCACTTGTGCGCATCCCGCCTCTGATTTCACCCTCCATCTCCCTTCCTTGCTACATTCTTTAGTTCTCTTGTCAATGTGTTAGTTTTAACTTTTTCTTGTCCTTTTGTTTGTTCTTCCTGTAGTTCACATATAAGTGAGACCATCTGGTATTTATCTTTTTCTTTCCAATTTATTTCCACTAGCATGATTCCTTCTAGCTCCTTCCATGATGCCACATCTGACAGACGCTTGTCCTTTTGATTGTGGAATTATATTCCATTGTGTTAGTGGACCCCAACTTTCTGACCCATTTGTTTGTTTTGAGGTATTTGGGTTGTTTCCATATCCTCGTTATTGTAAATAGAACTGCAATGAACATAGGAGTACAGGTTTCCATTTGAATAAGAGTTTTGGTTACCTTTTGTTAGATTCCCAGAAGTCCAATTGCTGGATCAAATGATCGTTCCATTTTTGGTACTTTGAGGGGCCTCCACACAGCTTTTTTCCATAGTTGCTGGACCATTCTGCATTCCCAGGAGCAGTGCAAAAATGTTTCTTTATTTCCATCCACACTAGCACTTGTTGATACCCATCATTTTGATATGGGCCATTCTTACCAGTGTGAAATAGTATCTCACTTTTGTCTTTATTTGCATTTCTTTGATTATAAGTAATGGTGAGCAGTTTTTCCATATGCCGGTTGGCCTATTTTATTTCCTCTTTGAAGAACTGTCTTTTAAGATCTCCTATTTGTTTTTTGACTAGTTTTTTTGCTTAGTTTTTGGTTGAGTCATGCGAGTTCTTTGTGGATCTTTGATATGAGACCCTTATCAGTTCAATAGTGCAAAAATTATTTCCCATTTGGTTGGCTGTCTTTTCTTTTTTTTTGGGGGGAGGGGGGTTATTGTCTCTTTTGCTGTACAGAACCTTTGTAGTTTGATGCAGTCCATACTGTTTATGCTTTCCTTCATTGTACATACTTGTGTAGATGTGTCCTAGAAGATGTTTCTGTGCAGTAGGTTGTGGAGTATTTTGCTTATGTTTTCTTCTATACATTTTATGTTTTCAGGTTTTATATACAGCTATTTTATCCATTTTGAGGTGGTTTTGTGTGTGTGTGTGTGTGTGTGTGTGTATAGTGTGAGGGAGTAGTCTAGATTCATTCTTTTGCATGTGGAAGTCCAATTTTCCCAGCACCATTTATTGAAGAGACTGTTCTTTTGACCCCTTGTCATATTAACTGATCATACACGATGTCTTTATTTCTGGGCTTTCAATTCTGTTCCATTGGTCTTTGTGTCTGTTTCTATTCCAGTACCAGGCTGTCTTAATTATTATGTCTTTGTAGTATAACTTGAAGTCTGGGAGTGCAATTCCTCCATAATCTCTCCTGTCGGTCAGAGAGCTTTGGCTATTTGAGGTTTTTTTATTATTCCACATGAATTTCAATAGTGTTTATTTTTCTTTATCTTTAAAGAATGACTTTTTTTTTTTTTTTACAGACTTCATTGCATCTGTAGATTGCTTTTGGTAGGGTGGCCATTTTGACAGTGCTAATTCTTTCAATCCATGAGCAGGGGATATATTTCCATTTCTTTGGGTCTTCTATTTCTCTTAACAATGTTTCATAGCTCTCTTTGTACAGATCTTTCATGACTTTTAAGTTTCTTCCCAGGTACTTAATTTTCATTGATACAATTGTAAATGGAGTGGTTTTCTTAATTTCATCTTCTTCAGACTGATTTCTCATGTACAAAAAGGCAACTGATTTTTATTTGTTCATTTTGTAACTGTCTACCTTACTGAACTGATTTATTGTTTTCATCAGTTTTTATGTAGACTTTTTAGTGTTTTCGATATAAATTATCATGTGATCTGCAGAGTGATACTTTTACTTCTTCTTTCCTTCTTTGGATCCTTTGTATGTCCTTGTCTCTTGCCTTATTACTCTAACTAGAACTTAAAGTATTATACTGAATAACAGTAAGAGTAGACAGCTTTGTCTGTTCCCAATCTCAAAGGGAAGATTCAGATTTTTGTTGTTTATGATTATATTGGCTGTGGGTTTGTCATATATTGCATTAGTTATGTTAAAGTAGGTTCCTTCTACCCCAAGAATTTCAAGGGACAGAAATTCTTCATCAGAAATGGATGTTGAACTATGTTAAATGCTTTCTCATGTGGTTTTTATTTTTCTTTTCACTGATGTGTTGAATTACATTATTTTTTGAGTTTTGAACCATCCTTGTTTCCCTAGGATAAATCCCACTTGTTCACGGTATAAACCCCACTTCAATGCATTGTTGGTTCTATTTATTAGAGTTTTCTATTTATTAGAGTTTGTTCTATTTATTAGAGTTTTGTTGAGAACTTTTGCATCTGTGTTCATTAGGGAGACTGGTCTGCACTTTGTGTTATCTTTGTCTGATTTTGTTATTCATGTGATGTCTTTGAAGAATGTATTTAGTAGTATTCCTAGTTTATCTTTGAACATCATTTTGAATGTCTTTGAATTCATCTCTAAATACATCTGGTCTGGGACTTTTGTTTTTGGAGCAGGTTTTGATTATTGCTCTGATTTTGCTGTTTGTGGTTAATTTGTTTAGGCTTTCTGTGTCTTTATCCAATTTTATATAGTTGCATAATTTTAAAACTTTGTCCATCTCATCAAGATTGATATTGATGTTGAACTTACTTGCATATAAATGTTGGCAGTAATCACTAATTATCCTCTGACTTTCTGCTTTTTCTGTGTAATTTTCCCAATTTCATTTATGATAGAATCTCAATACATTTTTAAGAGTCTATGGTCATATGACTAGTTTTATCCTGAATGTTAAATTATGGGAAAAATCATTTAGAGGATAGAGAATTAGCAGTCTCTACCTGTCAGCAGAGACAGAAAAGAGAACAAGATTTGAAAAAGAAGAATGAGTATTCCATAGATCTAGATAGATAATGGGTTCTCAGAGTTGGCTTCAAGATAGTTACATAGTTTATTTACAAAAACCATTGCTATTGTGTCCTTTAAGTAAATAAATAATTAATAACCTAAAAATATTCTATGTAATATCATTTATTTTCTTTATTTTTGTGCACAAGAAACAATCATTTAAAAATAAGTCATGTTAAATGGTATATCTATCTGTTGGGGTAAATAATTCCCCAAAAGGAAAAAAATAGCCATTGTATTATTTAAAGAGTTATAAAAATATGACAGATTTACTAAGATTGGTAGAGCTTTCAGTTTCAGTGTATTATCATCAATGCCAAAGTTAGCACTCGGCTAATATGCTGAGAGGTTGAAAAAGGTCAGAAATATTGCAGTTTGCTAATACTAAGAAAATGGCAAATTACTAGAGACCAAAGCAATAACTTTATAATGACCTTGTCTCTTTATTTTCTCTTTTCCGATGCTTTGACAAAGTGACCTTAGAGATTCTGAGGGAAATTTTTGTACTGGATTGGAAGACTGAGAATTAATAAAGAATTTTCCTTGGAGCACTACTTTCAAATACAAGCAATCAAATTCAGAACCCACAGGGCCTCTTTTGACTATTATACCCTTACAATTCCAGCAACTATCTATTCAACAAAATCACTCCATGAGGAACTACTGACAGCCTTTAGATTCCAGAGCTAGCTGAAGTGATTCACACTAGAAAATTATAAATCTTATTCTGCCTTCCCATTATTTCTCATGGAAACCACAGTTCTTGTCCCTATTTCTTCCTAACTTCTCCCATTCCACTCCTTTTACCTTGTGACCAACCCGGATGCTCCTATATACCCCCCTACGCCCACCACACCATGACCTGGCATAATGTGCCCTCTTGTCTTGGGATCTGTGAGTGTAACAAACTGTCTTCTCAATAGCAGTCATCTGATCTATTTCATTTGCCATACCTAAATAAGAATAAACTTATACTTTGAAATATTGTACTTCAAGGTTTTAATGTTAAAGTTTTTTACAATCTACTTTTATGTTAGCACTCATTCACTGAGTCTCAACTATCTCTAAAATTCTCCTAGGTTTTCCTATAGGATACAGTCTATAAGATAAGATGCGTTTCTGTAAGATACAGTTCTCAAAGAGAATTCAGTTGTATCCTGTCTAATACTTTCTTCAACTAAATAGAGGAGTGATGGTTTCTTTTGATGCCTATATTTATATTCACTACTCCTTTAAATGCATGTATCTCCTTGTAGTTGCAAGGAGTTGTAGTTAAATTTCTGATTATCTGAAACAAAGAAAGTATTATATACAAGTAAAACTTAAAACTTACTGTCAGCAGAACTGAATTGCAGAGCAAGAGAGGTGGGTGGGAGGTAAAAACAGGGAAAGATGGGCACACAAATTAAGATGGAGGTTCACTAGTGGCAAGGTGGTGGGAGTACCTCAGTGTATACAATGATGTAAAAAAATGTATGTATATATATTAAGTTGATTGAAATCAATTATTTTTTAATTTTAAATAAAGGAAAATGTCAGAGTAGTGTATATCATTGGAGGAATAATGTCAAAATATTTTTATTAATAAAATTATGGAAACAATTTTTGCTTTTTTAGAATGTCTAGGTGGTAGTAGGGTCTCAGTGAATAGACAAATGCATACATTAATAGATAAATTAATAAGTATAAACTCAGATTTTATTTGTAGAGTATTGCACATTTTCCTAGAAAACTATGTTTGAATTCCCCAAGTTCAGGGAATATTGGCTTGTAGGACTGATTGTCATTAACCATCTTGCTATTAAATAGTTTAGGTTGCATGCTAACTAAGTTTAAATATAATACATATTGGCTATGATTTTGGTGCAGTCCATGAAGAGAAATGTGTCTACTTGTCAAAGCACATAAATAGTATTTGATTTCAAGCAAAGGTATAGAGCCATAATTCCAGGTACAGAACAGCTCAGTGTCTTACTAGTTACATGAAGGACAAATGCCTTAAACTTTGCTACCTCATGTATAAAGTGATGTACCATTAATCTAAGATATATACACACCATATATATGTAAATATGTATTTGTGAAGATTAAATAAAAACTTAGAATAGGATTAATCATTTATATTACTAGATAGTATCATTATTTTTCAATGAAACAGATATATAAATAAAACAGTCAGAACTCAAACCTAGTTAGACATTCTGAATCTAACGACAAGACTTATTCCTCTGTACCACCATTCCTGCTTTTAACAATTTGATAATTCTGCATTACCAATGTAAAGTAATGTAAAATGTAATGTTAATGTAAAAATACATTAACAATGTATTTTGTAGCAATGTATAATGTAAAAATACGTTAACAAATGCATTAACAATGTATTTTTTGTCACTCAGTCCAGAATGTTTTAATTCATGGTTAAGATATTGATTCATATAATTACCTCTTAGAAACATATGATTCATAACTGGCTGTTGATATTTATTCTCAAAATTTGATATATTTTAATTGTGAAGCAAGGCAAAAGATGTAACAGAAACCAAAACAAATTACCTAGCAATGTATATTCATCTTCCTTCTTTCATCATTTATTGGACAAACAATAAACGCTATCTTCTAGGATTGTGTGATTGTCTTTTTGGGTATATTCAATAGCCTGTATGTTTTTACCTAATTAATAACTTCCTTGCATTTTGATACTTATTAGACTTCATAATCTCTTTAAATGTTAGCTATTGTCTTTCTCTTTATAGGTGGGAAAATTAAGGCATCAAGACAATCATCCAGGGTCCTATAACTAGGCAAAAAAGTAAAAAAATCCAGACTTCTTGGCTCTAAATATTAGTGCTTCCACAACAATAACTCCTATATTTATTATTATTTTTTCTTTTTTACTTAGACAGTCAAAGACATTATGCTATCCAGTCAAATAGAGTATGTTACGAAGTATGTGGGCTTTCCTAATCTCCTAATTCTCTTTAGGAGAATTCTCTTTCCTAATTCTCTTAGGTCTTAAGTGAGAAGATTAATCCTGTAAACAGTAACGGAACTTGTGATTGTGTGGATCCTTAAGAAGGCCATTTCTGTGACTACTCATATTCTAAAGTCAAGTTCTATAGTCAAGTAAAAATTGAGCATTAATAATTATCTTTTTAACTAATAAATTACTTCAGAGAATTTGAATAAGAAGTATGAGGGATTGAATAACCTTATTACTTGACTAACATTACTTAGAATAACATTTAAACACCTCATATTTAAGCAGACTTTAGTCTTGTAAGAACTTCTGTTTGAGAACAATGTTTTAGGTAGAGTGAACAGTAAATGCAGAAACCCTAAAGTGAAAAAGTTTAGTGAATTTGGGTTTAATGAGCAAGAGAATGGGACAAGAGAGAACAGAGATAGTTCTGGCACCATGTAGATCTTTTTTTTTTTTTTTTTTGCAAAGATTTGTATCTTCTCAATGTAATAGCAAGATACCTAAAGGTTTTAAGCAAAAGGGTGGTCTACTGGGGAGACAATCATTGAGGGGTTAGGGGAAACTGGTAAAAAGATTAATGTGTCAACCCATATGTGGAATATGAATGGGTTTGTTAAAAGTTTTGTAGTAGAATGACAGCATTTATTGATGGATTGCATTGATGGATATGAAATGTGAGGACCACACAGGAATCAGGAAAAGTCCCAGGTTTTCCTCAAAAATTTCCGTCACTATATTCACTTAAACTTAAAAGGCTTATGACTTGTGACTGAATTAACTTTTTAATAATACCAAAAATTATACTAAAAATTAAGACATTTTAAAATTTCTTTATGATTACCAGTATTTCATTTCTAAATAATCCTTTCTAGCATTTATCTAAAACATGTTTTGTCAACTGTGAAGATAGTATAAAAGTAATAGAATTTTTTCTGATTTCAATTAATAATAGATCATAAGTGGTCTTAATTTTTCATCTTTATATAATTAAGAATTTTAATGACTACATACATGTATATTCCCTCAGGATCATATTTCTGATTAAATTAACCATCTTTATTAGGTATTTCATAAAACTAATGGAAACTATCCTTGACTTAAATAAATCTAATTTCTAATAGGATGGTTTTGATCTTTCAAAATCAGATATTGTTTATTAATGGCTTTGGACTTGGAGATATGCAAATCATTAAAAACTGTTATTAGTGAACATTTTAATTTTTTTCTCATAAAACTCATTTCTTACACAGTTTATAGTCAGACTTTTGTTTTTAGTGTTATATTGCAAGACATGACTTTGTTAAATTAATTAATGACTTTGTTTAATTAAATGAATATATTACAATAAAGTTAATGGTCAATGCCATATTAGTGATTTAAAAACTGTTCTCCACTTGTTATCTAGTAATGAAATGATGAGTAAGTAGATAAATTTTGGCTTGATTACTTTGTAGTACTATTACTTAAATCTCACTTTAAAAGATAGTGATAGTATTCTAAAAAAGGCAATAGAATTTCTAGTTAGAAATAATTGTATTATCTTATGCCCCACACTATTAATTTATTGACCTAACCTATTAAATGGAATAAAATTCAAAGCATGAGTTTCTATTTATTGAAGAAATTCATGAAATATTGATCAACCATTTGAATATGCTAGGGTTTTCAAAAACACTAGTATTAGCATTACCATTTTGTGTGTTTCTTGTATCTAGTATTCAAAGATAGCACTTTTAAAAGTAAAGATTTCAGAATATATAAATGCATTTGCTAATGATGATAATAAAGGAGAAATTTTGCATTTTAGCAAAAACAGCCCAAGTTCCTATCACTGTTTCTTTTCTTGTGGATGAAAGAGATAGCTTTCTTTCCCTGTGATAAGTAATCTAGCACTGATGAAGAGAAGTGTACTGCTGCTCATGGGATGCAAAACTGTGAATTTGGGAAAATTCATCCAGGGATGGAGTATTTGATGTGTTTCCTTTATAGGCAGTAAATTCCAATTATCCATTGATGAATTTGTCAAAACTCTCTTTTTGTCACTGACAAAAGAATGAAAAATTTCTTCTTACTGTTCTTGGGTATAATTTTATAAAATACAATTTTAACAATTTTATCAGTTCAAGTCATCACTATTCTAATTCTGATTTTTATCTCAGTAATAATAAATCATGAGTATGCAAAGCAAATTTATTAAATTTGAAGGAACCTACAACAGATCTTTCTTTGAAATTTATAACCTGCAAGTGGAAAACAAAGCTTTCCACTCTTAGGACTTTTGCTATAGAAATCAATTAAAATGAATAAGATCCTTAGAAAGTTTTTATTAACTTAATGCTAGAAACTGCTCTTATGAGAAAGTTATTATCAACCTCTAATTTGTGGTACAAGATAGGAACATTTTTATGAACTTTAATTGCACCCAAGTTATTGAACTAAAATGTCACGCTGATATAGAATTTAACACACAGTAATCACTCACTTACTTTGCCTTGATTATCTTCATGAAAAGTAGCACATGTGTGAATTAAATTCAACACCATAATATTTAGAATAGTCTTCTTAGGACCATCTCCATATTATCATGCCCTTACACAGTTATTTTGTAAATAAGAACCATGGATTGTTGGAAACCATTTTTTTCCTCTATAGCTGAACTTGTTTCAGATATCCTTTTAATAGGTTCTGTGCTGGTAAAAACGTGGGAAAGATCAACTGACTTTCCAATGAAAGAAATAGAGCAACTGAACCCCTCTAACCCCCTCATATTCAACATTCATACAGAGGAATTAAATACAAATTTAACACACTCCCTCATAATCAGACTACATAAACAAATGTTCTGAAGTACTTTCAGCATTCCAGGCAAACATTTTCTAAGCCCTTATGATGATTTAGGAAAATATTTTATTCATGAAAAGAGGTGAAGGTAGATAAGTATTAATAACATTGCTCTCAGTTGAGGTCACTTAAGACAAAAATAGAGAAAAATTTTCCTAGAAAAAAGTTAAGCAGATTTTCTCACATTATCAGATAAAACTATTTGGCAAAATCAAGTATTATACTTTGTGGTTTAGAGATTTAAAATAGATGTAGACCAATGTAATGAGGAAAATTTGTGACTTAAAATTAAATTAAAATATTAAAATTCTAATTAAATGGCTCTTGCTAATGATTTGTTTAGTTGTATGTGCATACATAAGAAAATCTTTAAAGTTTCCTTGAACTTATGTAAGTTTGAAGGCAGTAATTCATAACACATGGCTGGTTAAATTCAGAAACACTGTAAAAAGAGTTGTTCTGAGACCTAAAATTTTTTAAGAACTTGCAAATACACTAATCACAAACAAAATATTTACATTTTAATTCTCCAAATAAAATAGCCAAATACTGGACAAGACTAGGCAATTTGGGGGTGCCCTTACTTTAGGAATATTGTTAAGTGGGGTTGAAAATCCAGTTAAGTCTCCATAAGAGTCTCCAGTGGTAATCTTGGAGAGGCAGTTTTCTCAGTATTATTTTTCTCATTATTATTTATTTCTCAGTAGTATGTGAAGAACTGTTCTTACTCCTATGCTAAATTAATGAAAAATTTCAACTGAAAAATGCAATTGTTATAGAACCTGCAATGGAGTAGGAAGAGACAGATAATAGACAAACTAAATAAGCAATGATACAGTAAGACAGTAACTCCTTTGGATAAAAATAAACCAAGGAAATAGAGAGTGGTGGCAAAAAGAACGTGTCATTTTAAATCCATTATCAGGGATGACCTCACTGAGGGGTGATTTTAGAGCAAAGACTTGAAGAAGCAAACAGTGAGAGGAAAGAATCAGCACAATGACCCTGAGGCAGGATCCTGCATGAAGTATGTTAGAAATAGGAAACCTGTGTGATTGGAATAGGATGAGAAGACTTCAGAAAATTCATTTGAAGAACATTGGCTTTTACTTTGTGGAATTTGGTGCTGAGAAGTTTGTACAATTTTGATAGTGCCTGTCTGGTCTCTTGGGCATAGAATATAGAGGTAGGGCAAGTAAAAGTTAGAATCACTCAGAGCAATCCAGAATTTAGATTATAGCAGTTTAGACTGTGGGATGAGCAGTGAAAAGGTGAGAAATCCTTTTATTTTCATTGTAGTCTAAAACAGAATACAATGCTAATATAAATACAGATGTGAGAGAGTGTCAGTTGAATTAGGACGTTAAGGAGTGGTTCTCAATTGGTGGATTTTGTTTCTCCACTCTCTCCTTACCTAGGAATATTTGGTAATGTTTAAATGGGTTAAATGGGTTGTCAGCAGCTGGGGAGGGTACTATGTGTGTCTAGTGGACAAAGACAAGAGATGCTCTAAAAATATCCTATGATACACACACAGGACAGCTCTCTCCAATAAGGGATTACTGTCCCTCAAATTGCAATAGAGCTGAAGTTGAGACATTTTATACTAAGTTTTTTGTTCTAAACACATGGAAGGTTGGAATAGCCAGTAATGAAGTAAGGACATTATTAGTAAGGTAGTTCAGGGGACTGAAAGCAAGACTTCTGTCACTTTGCAGTGTTCACGAGATTATCAAGAAAATAATATCAAATATAACAATGCTCTAAAGTAAAGATGAGATTAAAGTTCATCCTTTGAAAAACTTTCTTTACAAATTACATACCTATGGGGTAGAATTAGTGTCACAGACTATGTCCAACTCTTCTGCAAGACTTACATAGACTCCAATATTTCAGATGTTTAAGAAAAGCATGAATAAGTGAAAATATTAATTTCCTCCCAGTTCCTATTATTTTAAATAATGATTATAACCTTAGAAAAATCTTAGAACATTCCTTCTCCTCATTATATAAACATTTTATAATGATGTTAAAAGAGGTTCTTGTTAATGATGCCTAATGAGTTATAGTACTGCTATCACTTTGTTCAGTCTTATCTTTATGAAGAAGGAATTTCCTGCTAGAAAAGTTTACTTGTAAAGAGTCTGGTTGTGGGGGATGAATGAAGAAGGACAATGAGAGAGACTGACTCAACCAAAGAGGCTTGGACTGAATGGAAGTATGCACCATCCAGCCACTTTATTGCATTTTACAAGTGTTATTGATAAGGTTCACAACTAGTCAAACAAGAGGATTAAGAGGTTTAGGCAAAATCAGATTAGGTAAATCATTAGTTCCTATGGGATACCTGGGGTCAGGGGATTCATTCATTAGCTTGCTGCTGTCTTTTAAGGAATGTCACTTAGGGGTAATATTGGAAGAATGGGGACACTGCTGCTCACTGGAGGTCAATTGTGCCATTCTGTCTTCAGTTCTGAAGACCAATTAAAGGGGAATGAAGTTTTCTTCAATCCCGGTATGAGTCCTGACTGATCTCAGCTCTCAGCCTTCAACATTCAGTAATCTGTAAGAGACAGCATTATGAATCTTTCTCCTTTTCATGCTTTCCCCTTTTAGATCCAGGACTAGTACTACACATATCTCCAAGGAGCATTTCTAAGCTTAGAAGATAAACTTTTGAGACCATCCCTAAAAATAATTAGTATCTCTTTACTTCTTAGTCTCATAGAATCACTTCTTGTGCCCTCTAAGTTAAAAATGCTTGCAGCTGAACAAGCAGCTGAAAGGACATATTGTACTCCCTTGTTTCCAGGGGAAGTTAGTGTCATTACTTATCAGCCAGGTTTGGTGGGATATTAAAAAAAAGAATGTGCTTTGTTTAAGATTTTACACACTTTAACTTGCATTTGAAAAACTAAAATTGGATTTAGTTAACTTCTAAGTTGTGACTGTCCCTATCTCCTGCACACATACCTTCTTGTGGGCAAAAATCAATGAGTACCTCAGACCATTCCAGTAACCAAGAAGCAAGGATTATGTAGATGCCAGTGATGGAATTAATTTTTATATTTTAGTTAATACTGCTCAAGAGTTACTGGTTTTTATTTCCAAAATGCTACTTTTTCTCTTGAAATGTCATATTTAAGTAGTTTTAAAGTGCATCTTTCATGTAAATAAAACTAAACAGCTAGAATAACATATCCATAGCTGCTAGTTTCAACAATCTAGACATCCAAGGGTACAAGTTGTAAAATTGTGAGACTCCACAATGAAAGAGGGTTTCTTTGAATTAATTTTTTTAATTAAATATTTTTGACATTGTCAGCCCCAGGTGAACTAATGTTAAAAGAAAATCTGTACTTGGGAATCCATAGAAAAGTCCAGATAGATAAAAACACATTTATTGTTTAAGAGTTTCAAATACTAGTCTATTTGTTATTTTGAGCTTTTATTTATCTTCAATGCTATCACTTTTATGAAGAATTTCAGAAATAATTATATATTAATTCTGTGATACCATGAATTTCATTTTCTTCTTACTGAGATATTTAAATCTAGATATTTGATCAGAACCGTACGGATTGGTGCATGTTACAAACCTTGAAACATCAATAGAAACTCTTACATAATTTGTTGTAACCAAATTGATGCATGGTTTCTTCTCTTTTAGAAATTGAATGAATATCAGAAATACAAAAAACCGTTTTGACTAGTAAAAATTGGCAAAGTAGCACAGTTTATAAAAAACTGAGTAATTAGGGGTTGGACCTAGATAAAGTACCTACCAGGAGAATAGCAGGGCAACCCAATTTCCAGAGTCTTTTAATTTAGCTTATTACCTGGATCCTTGACAGGAAGTAGCCCACAGACTCAAATCTTACACAATTTGCTGATTATATCATTATATGGCCCTCTTTTATTTTAATTCTCTAGATTGCAGATTTTCAAAAATTATATAGTACTTGAAAGTTTGGTTCATTTATCAATATAATACATTCATTAAAATTGCCATTTATTCCCTGTTTTTCCTCAAGCTTCCAAAAATTATTTTATTAAATTCCATATTGGGAAACAGAACTGTGTCATAGTCACTGGCAAGCATCATAAAGGTGAAATCCATGTCCCATCAAGTCCAGAAAATAGAACTGAATTAAGTGCCCACAAAAAATCCAGATCCTTTAGAGAAAGGATGGTATAAATTCAATGTATTATTAAAAATCACATGCTATTACATCATTATAGTTGCAGAACATGAAACTACCAGACACGGAGAAAATAAGTACACAGCAGGGGAGATACTTAATTATACAAACAGGAATAGTTAGCCTCTTGAAAAATGCAAAAACTCAGTATTTTCTATTTTCACTTTTCATATGTTTTAAATAAAGTTTTCTTTGAATGATCATCCTGATTGACACCCAGGAGCAAATATTTCCTTTCAAGGACATAAAGATGGACACAGCCAACTTCTTCCTAGATTAGCTGAATCCAAATGGAACCAGTCTTCCTCTACTTTTTGTTTGGAATCAACGCTCAACAAAACTACATCAGAAGGATAAGTTGACTGTGGACCCAGTTTAGTCTGTGTATATAGAGCAATAATTAAGCCACTGATGGGAAAGATTCTACCTTAACTTTGACAAGATCAGTATCTGTAACTGTAATTAAGAGTGGGATGAGGGAGTAGGTCACATCCATTTGGTGTCTTCATTATTTTCGATGGGTACAATGTGCTGTGATCGGAGCACAGTTATGAATAGAGAAGAAACATTTACAGACTCCCAAAGGCAGACTGTACTAAAAAGGAACTATAAATTAAAAGGAAATTCACAGATAAAGGAGATTTGTAGCCAGAAACTAAATGGTTTCATCTTGCCACAAAATAGGTTAATTAAACATCTCCTCTTGTTAATTCATTCCAGCTCTACCAGAATTTTCTCCACATTGCTCTTGGTTTTTATACACACTCAAGTATTTTTAAAAGAAATTCAATCCACATGGTTTTGTTTCATTTATACACACAAAACACATCAGAATAGCAGCAGAATGACTCCTGATGTGCAAAAGTTTTCCTCATTAAGAAGGAACACTGTGCTGTGTTCATTTTAAACTCATCTTTTTACAATTTTACATCTTTTTAAAGCTTTGGTTCCAAAGGACAGAATACAATGAAAGATGGCCAGTTTGCTCCTATTACATTTTTGAGGTAATACTGACTTGCAACACTGTACATGATATAAAGGTATTGCCCAAACTACATCAGATGTATGTCACAACACCCACCATACTTAGCACCCAGAGTACTTTTTCACAGATCATTGACCTTCCTCCCCACTTTGTTCCCACATCCATATCTCTTTCCCTCAGTTCTGTATTCAAATGTTTCAGGTTTTTCTTGGTTTATTTGTGTTCTGTATTTGTTTTGTTTCTCCATTCTACATAGAACAAATAATGCTGTGTTTGTATTTCTCTTTCTGAAGTTTTTCCCTTAGCAATATACCCTTCACTTCCATCCATACTGTTGACAATGGCATGAGTTATCCTAATATATAGTTGAGTAGTACCGTCATGTATATACCAAATCTCCTTTACCCTCTCCTCTGTCACTGGACAAACTTAGGTCGTTTCCATAACTTGCTATTGTAAATAATGCTGTAGTAAACAAAAGAAGTTATCTCTTCAAAGTAGTTTTTTTGTTTGTTTGTTTGTTTTTAATCTTCTGGTAGATACCTAGGAGTGGAATTGTTGGATCTACTGATGTATCTACTTTTAATATTTTCAGGAACTCCTAAACTGTTTTCCATAGGGTTGAGGCTGATCTACACCCTCCTGATAAGGTCCAAGGGTTCCTTTTTTGCCATAAACTCACCTGGTTTGTTGCTGTTGATTTTTTTTTTCTCTTTTTGGAAATCAGTTATTGTTGCAGACTGAGGCAGTAACTCATGTGGTTTTGAGTTGCATTTCTCTGATGATAAGTGAGATGATCATTTTTTCAAGTGCCTATTTTCCATCTGTATGTCTTCTTTGGAGAAGTGTCTATTTAGCTCTTCATTTCTTATTGGTTCTTTGTTTACCATTTTTTGAATTGTACAAATTCCCTATTAATATTGCATATCAGTCCTTTGTTGAGATGCATTATGTAAAAATATTTTATCCTATTATGTGGAGTATCTTTTTGTTTTGATGATAGTTTATTTCATTGTACACATGTTTTTAATTTGATGTGCTTTTGTTTACTTTCGCTTTCATTGCTGTTGGAGCTAAGTGCTCAGACATCACTGAAGCCAATATTGTAAAGTGTTTTGTCTCTGTTTTCTTCTATGCACTTTACAGCTGCTGGACTTCATCCAAGTCTGTAATTCATTGTGAGTTAATTTTGTGTATGGTGTGAAAGAATGGTTTAATTTCATTTTTCTCCATGTGACTGTCCAGTTTTTCCAACACAATTTACTGAAGTGGTTTCTCCTTGTCTAGCACATACCTCCAATTACTTTGTCATGGATTAAATGTCTGCATGTATGAGGGTTTACTACTGGGCTCCATTTCTATTACATCAGTTTATGTATCTAACTATCACAATAGGGTACTGGTTTGATTTGCTTTCATTCTGAGAATGAAATTTTCAATGCATGGGTGAATTAGAAAGAATGAATGCAGAAACTTCCATTCATCAGAAAGAGCTGGAAAAATGCTTGAGGAACCTTTAGTACTATTGTCTTTAGTACTACTGTCTCATCTTGCCAGAGGGGACATCTAAACAAAGAAAGTCTGATTCAGTTTAATTCATTCTGCGTGTTGCTAGATAAACCTGGGCTAGTACACTTTGTTACCTGATGTGGGAGACTTTCCCCTTATAACTGCAGGGGTCATATTTTAAAATATGATTTCCTGGTCCACCAGTATACTCTTTCAAAAGCACATAAGTTTGCTCATGCAAAAAAAGATTCACTTACAAAGATTTACAAGATTGTATTTTATTGAATAGCTCATATTGAATGGAAATAATAGCATCACTAGAAACCACACTGACTGAATATCTAGAATAAAGTGGACCCTCAAATATTGTCATTTAGTTTAATATAATTTCAACATAAAGTTCATGATTTTAAAAAAGTACACTCTTGACCTACTAACGGAGACAATTGTATTCAAAGCATGATTCAACAATATGTTATCTTCCTTAAAGGTGCAGGTATACAAGCCCTATTGCTGGTGTTATGTGAAGACTTAATTTGATTTGTTGTTGTGAATGAACAGAGGGTGGAGGATTAACCTAACTATACTTCAAGCTGACAAACTGACAATTCAGTAGTGTCAGGATTGAAATTCTGTTTAACTGATCAGTGGTTACCATCTTGAACATCCATCAATCTACCTGCACCAATGATTCCATAGTTCTTCAGTAGGACCCAATAATTTACACCTTTATCACTGTTCTGAGATGCTCTTGATTTTGTGATCACACTTTAAGAACCGCTTCTGTAGCGGAAGCTGTAGGTTGTATTTCTGTTACTGCCAGCGTCACTAAAAGGAAGAAAAGTAGAAGGTTGTGTCTTTTTTTTTTAATTTATGTGAGGATAATGCAAAATCTTTTGACTGGTATATGATTGTAACTATGTTATATATTCCTTACAATTTCCTTGTTTAACTCTAATTTCTCTTTTAGGTTGCTGCAGCAAATGTTATTTTGCATATTTTATAAATTAAATCGGAGCCTTAATGTAAGATCGTAGTAACTTTGAATTATGCAGTTAATAAGTACACAGAAAGCAAGAATTTAGCTCAGTCCTATGCATTTCTAACAGTCTAGTAGTCAAGCCATAAAACTAATAGCATCTTTCATTCTTATGTCAGCTACATAGTACTAGCTAGACTTGTTATATGAAAATTAACCTTATAGACCTTAAACTAACTATTCACATTCCAATATTCATACCATCTTGAATTAATCTAAGTTATATATTTCTTAGTTTGCCTGGAATTCCTAATGGATGATAAATAAAAACAGAAGCCCCATAGAGCAAATAAATGTATCCCTTGCCAATCACAATTGTACGTATTCATTTACAGGTTCTAAGAGAACAACTGTAATAATGTGTAGTCTGCAAGTTAGAATGAAACTTTTTAAATTATTTTAATATTTTTAATTTTTTTAAAAATATTTGGGGGTGTTCCTCCCCCCTCCCCTTCACTTTGGTCCCCCTTCTGGTCACTCTATCTCTTCTTTCACTGCCAGTTATTGGTCAATTTTTGGTCCATTGGATTCTTCCTCTTCTTTCCTGGAGCAAAGTTCTTTTGCCAGGTGTAGGCATGTTTTCCTGGAACACGGTGGCCTGTGCTTAATTTTCTAAGTGTAGGCAGTACCCTCAGATCCAGCTTCTGTCATGTTTTGCTTCTTTTTTGCTTTATAGTTCAGTCTTTGGCATTGAGAGCATTTCTCCCAGCCAGTTTTTGTGTATAATGTTTCTTAATTGGGATAGACACTGATGGATGATTGGTCTGTTTTGTAGTGGGGCTGCTGCCCATCTCTGTGGCTTTCCTCTCTGCATGAAATGGGAGGGTGCTTAGCTCACACTGAAGGCATCTCTGAACCAAAGATTCTGTTCCCATCTGTGGAAACCTTGATGGTTGTATTTCTTAGACAGTTTGTCTTTATAGTTAGTCTCACAGTCCTGTGTTCTATGGATCTCAAATGTTTGTTTGTTATGGCCTTTACTTCTTTCTCCTCACCTCCATCTTCATGTGTATCTGCTGCTGTATTAGTGATTTAGTTGTTTCTGGTGAGGAATGACTGGGTTTGAAGAATACCAGAGATGGTGACCCCTACACCAACTCTGTGCCCTTCACCACACCCCCACCACACCCCTGCATTGGTCTGCTAACACCCCCCCCAATCTGGAGGTGCTGTGTGGGAGGGCTATGCCTCTGGGGACATAGGTGGCCCAGTCCCTAAGGGGACTGGATGGAAGCATGGGCAAATGCCCTTTGTTTCCAGGCCTCTATTTAAGGGAACCCAGATTCTGGAGACTGACTGCTGGTCAGAAACATGGAGGGTATACCCACTTCTGACACCCCAGTTCAGAGTTGCGTCAGAGGACTGAGCCTCTGGGGACATAGGTGTTTTATTATTTTTAACTCACTATTTTTTTATTGAAGTAATGTTGCATTATAACATTATATACATTTCAGGTATGCATTATTGAAAATCAGCACACTGTAGTCATAAATGATACTCTC
>PVHY01000037.1:88568-118626 GCA_004024945.1 Uropsilus gracilis
AAAAAAAAAAAAAAAAAAAAAAAAAAAAAAAAAAAAAAAAAAAAAAAAAAAAAAAAAAAAAAAAAAAAAAACACTTGAAAAATCAAGATGCATGTATGAGATACTCAACCAAGACAGTCATGAATATAAGCAGCATTTCCTTAAAAGAAGTGAGGCAAAACTCAACTCATAAATACATGATGTAATATCTCCCTTTACTAGTATCCTTTAAATGGTTTCTTTAGAAAAATGTGCTTAGATGGAGATTTGGTGCCTACCTGCAGCTGAAAGAAGTTAGCAGGTCAGGAGGACTAGAACAACAATTTTGCATTGATAACAGAGTGTGTGAATTCCCACATGCTGCACTGGCCAAAAGAATCTGGATGGTTCTGAGGAAGACTGGATTACAGAGGACCCATTTTGGACATCTTTCTAGTGTAAAATTTCCTGTAATATTTAAAGTTGATGAGACCAACTTTCCCAAATGCTGCCAAGTAGAAATTTCCACATCCCAGAGAAATGATGACAATGAGCACATAGAGCTGGTGCAATTATTGAAGGACTCAAAAGTGATATTGAAGTGTATGCTATGTTTCAGTTGGTTTGTGGTTCACCTCATTTGATGAAGCCTGGATATTTTGGACACACCTCTGATATTTACTTGCTCCTCTCCACTCACAATTGTCAGGTTGGGTGGTGAGAATCAACACTTTTCATATGTAATTATGTTTACTTTGAAATGTATCTGATTCTCACTCTGAACCTTGAGTAACTAGATTGACCTCTTTCACATCTTTCCTGTTTTGTGCACTGTTACCCACTTTTCAGGAAAAGTCACCAGGAAGACTTCAGCATTAAACTAGAGAAGTAATGGAATAAAATTCCTAAGTTGCAAATCATTGATGATGATTATAAAATTGGTGGTAAATTTTCATTGCTTAATTTGATGGATATGGCAGTTATAGCAGACTTGAACAGAATGCTCTTGTGAATGAGATAATTTATCTCATGGAGTCTGTTTTGCATAAATATTTTAAAATAAAAGGCATAACAAATCTGTCCAGAGCACACACACAGTGGGCTGCCAAATCTGCCACCTGTTTAAGGTTTTAATGAACCATTCTTCACTCAAAAAAAAGCCATATCAGATTAATACTGACATTTTCCTTCACTGCTGCTTTTCTTTTCCAAGAACTCTGAAAGATCATTTTGCAAAGCCCTCTAAGCAGGGTAATACTGATCTTTTTATTAGACTTCAACAGCAATTTTTAAGCAATGACCCCTAGAATTCATATTTACATCTGCAGTTTGGTTTGGTGTTGGTGACAGTGCCAGGGCAATGGAGATTCAGGCAGAAAACTCCTTTTGATATCTAGTGATCTTTTGGGTCCTGAGAATTCATTGCAAGAATGCAACATGTATATCTGAGGTCTGGAGTTGGGGAGAACTAGGCAAGTTATATGTAAGATCAGAAATTGGAGTATGGGTGGAGGGTCAAATATGCCTATTTATCTTGTAAAAATCTTGCAAAAGCAAACAGAGCAATACCACCTTATTCCCCTACATACTGCCCTTTAATTCTGTCAAAAGATGTATTTGTTTTGAAGTGCAATCACATGTAAATGAAAAAATTCTTGTATTCCCTATCCCAGTGTCCTTAAAAGACACAGCTACCTTGAAAAGCAGCATCATAAGAAACAGGTAAATGGCCTCTATAAGAGTCTCAGCCATGCTCTTACCGAAGAGAGCAGAGCATCATGTTGGAGAAGATTTTGTACACATTTTATAACAAGTAGCTTTGTTCTTTAGCAGTATGGATAGACTGCAAATCAAAAACTTCTATTCAATAAAGGTCTTTGGTAAAAGACACACATGTAACTCATTGCTTTTTCTTCATCTCTGTTCTCTCTTCAACCTTTTTACATCTTAATGAAATTTTAATCCTCCATTTTCATGTTTATACAGAGGTTTATCTTGTGCCCCTGACCTTGGTAGACAGTTCTTATTTTATATGCATATTTTGGGGGAGGTGGGGATTCCAGTGGGACACACAACCTAGTTAGGCACATGGCTTGTAGCTCCCTGCCTTTCCACAGCATGACATTCAGGGAACAATGAATTAGTCTGTTCCACATTCAGAATGTATTTTCCACATAGCCTTTGAACTTGACCCACTGCTAAGCTACATAGATCTATTCTTGCTACTGCTGCTGTTGATGGTGAAGTGAGTTATTAAATGTGAACTATTATGAGCACTCTAATAACATTTTGGTCATAAAACCCATCTTTTAACAGTGGTACTTCAGCAGGAATAAAATGCAGGGTTCCTAGCCAACAAATGGTTCCATGGGCACACATAGTCTGTTTAAGAAAGGAATACTCTTTTTATTGATTGTCAGGTGCTGACCAGGTCCTGAGATTAATGTATTGTTGTTAAACTTTGCAGGCTATTTTGACTGAACTATTTTAAGAGGTTTATTTTCATGCGAAAAGTAATATCAAAATTCAACAAAATCAGTAAGAGATTTAGTTCTGGTACTCCAGTTTGTTTTTATTGATAGTGATTTCAGAAAGAATTTAAAAGGGCATTAAATAAGAGGCACAAGCAAAACATTAAAACAAACCAAATAATAATGGCAGCTGGAGAACAGTGATTAATACCAGAAAGCTTAGACATTATGACTGTAACTCTAATACTAAGAGTTGAAGAGAACTATAATGTTAAACTATATTAATTTCTCAGAATAAAAACTCATTGTGAAAGCAAATTAGCTCCATTTTTATATAATTCATGTTGATTTGAATTTCAGATAGCTATTGTGATCATTAAAACATGATTCACACAATTCTTAATCATTTTAGCTTTACAAAAAGTTGAGATTGAATTTCCTTTACTCCAGCATGGCACAACATTATAAGGAGTGCACAGTACTGTGGCATTATAGAAGCATCTAGGGCCTATTGACATCCTTGAGTGGAAGTCATTCTTTCATGAATCACCTCTTTACACTTAAATCTGTCAATGTCCTTTGACTGATCTCTAGCCTACAGTCCACTTTTTTTTTTATTTTACTCTAGTATAAAATTCTATCTATTCTCAACTAACTCCAGCACTTCCTTTGGGACACATGAAGTTTTAGCTCTTTCTCCATGTTCTCTGAAGTCCCTCCTTCTGCAGATGTCACACCGTGCTGCATTGGGGGTTTGAACAGGACCTACCACTTGCTTTTCAGACAAATGAACCTTGAGCCTAAGCTCAAGGATGTCATGACACAGATACCTTTCTCTGTTTTGCCACTATCATCTGCTTCTCCTTCATTTCTTCTCTCCCATTACAAGATTTATATTCTTAATTTGATCTAAATAAAATTGGACATAGAGAATAGATAAGAGGAAATGTATTGGTTCTACCTAGTTGGACTTTTTGAAATATTCTAGGTCTGAAGCTTTTGAACTTTGCTACTAATTTGAAGGTTTTCCTTTCTGGGTATTTTCCTCAGAAGGTGAAAAGGTTTTCCTAGCAACTCAGTGGGGAGTGGTCATTAATCAATAAGTAAACTCAGCAAAAGTGCAAATTATCTCCAATACTTTGAATCTGCTTGGCATGATCATAACCAGATGCATATTTGGCCTTTTTTCAAACAGCCACATTGACCAAAAAAAAAAGTACTGGCATCCATTAGTTTCCCTTCTGTCCTTCATTGTCTTGCATTAAAAAGTTTTCTTTTATCCAATTAGCTGAAACAGAAAGTCAGTAAGAAATGTCTTTTAAAAGTCTTGCCTATCCTCTAAAGCATAACCAATCTTTCAACAAAGATCATACTGCCAAAGTAAACTACTAAATTTAAATTAATTAATTTTGAGAGTCAAAAACACAGCAAACAAGTTTCATTTATTTCCTGTTATTCTGATTCTGTTAGTTTCAGGCTATAAACTCATTGATACAGGACTATGACTTCTCCTAGAGCCTGGTACCCTGCTTCTAGTACATATTCACTTGAGATTTTGTGAGATGAATGGTGTTTCAGAGTAAATTGAAATTTGAAGGGATTGTAGAACTAAAATTTACAGTGGTAAGAAAGGTAAAATTAAAAAAAAATGAATGAAGTTGTTTGAAGTCAAACACTTGTGTAAATATCTTTCTACTATTTTTCATTTTAATGGATGAATATAGCACTGTGTATATCTTGACTTAAAGATTATATTCTAAGTATCACAGACTCCCAAATACTGCTAGTCCAGGCTAACAAAAATAAATTCTCAGCGATGAGTCCTACTCTATTTTTTCCTGATTATTTCCCAATGATAAAGTGGAAAATACTACAAAGAGAACTCTTAGAACACCCCTTGTTTAGGTGCTGCTGCACCAAACATGAGACAGGCATGTTTGACATGAATGTCCCAGAGTTTTCATATAAGAATTATCAAAAAGCTTTTTCTAAATTCAACAATTTCCAAATATACTGAAAAACTGGTGTGATTTTAATATTTGAACCTAAAACAATCTTCTAACTCTTCCAAAATTTAGCATTCTGAATATGCCTTTCTTAACTTTTTTTTTTGTGTGTCTGAGACAATGAGATTAAAAAAGAATGTGCATATTGTGCTAGAAGAAGCCAGTCAGACCAAATGACTCCAGTATGAACAATTTGACAATCTTGTGACTCAAGTCTAATTTGAGGTCCCCAATAATCAGATATTTCTGATTTTGTTTCAGATGCCAGTAGTTTTTTTCTCCCTGTTCCTTCCTCTAAGAAACACCACAAAACTAACCACATAATGAACAACATTTTATACAATTAAATATGATGTAAGTTCCAGAAAACCTTTGCAAACCATATGACACTCAGCTTTCCACTTGCCTCTCTGGGATTCATCCTGTTTAGAACGTTGGATTCAGTTGGGGCTGGTTAGGAGGAAATAACAGCTGCCCTGAGCTCTCCAGATGCGTGTGGAGACACTTGCTCACTCGCCCCATAGAGTGCCCAGTTTTTATGGAAAAGTGGCCAAAGAATTTATATGTGTGATACTTGAAAGCGTTTATTGAGAAAACACTGCATATCCCAATTCACATGCAGTACAATAACAGAGAACAGCCCTTACATGATTTTCTTGGAACAATTTGGACTGACAAAGTTGGGGAGAAGTTATAGATAAGCCATTAATTTATGTCTACTATCGATGACTTTTATTTCCATCTAATGGGATTTTCAAATCAGTAACAAAATTCAGTCTTATAAAAGGGTAAAGGAAATAAAATAAATGCCATAGTAAGAGTCACTGAGCATTTACTGTTAAATAGATGCTATTCAAATAGATTTATCTAGAATATATATTTTAATCTTTAAAACAGTCCTAGAATGTAGGTACTTTGGTTATCCTGATTTCACAGTTAAAGAAACTGGAGCAAAATTATGAAATTTGCCCAAAATTTGGAGTCAATGTAGCTCTAAGTCAAATAAGTCTGTTCAAATCAAGTCTGAAATCAATCACCAATATATGCTCTTCCCTAAACTAGGATCTATTTTAGGCAGCTTTGACCAAGTTGAGTTTGTGTCCAACTAAGAACCTGTTCCAGCACTGCCATTGCATTAAAAGACATTAATTAACCTAGCCATGGATAGGCAAATTTTCCTGACTGTTTATTTTGTGTGCCCTTACAGTGATGCTTATAGAGCGTTCTAATGTGAAAATAGCTTGTAAATAGATGTTAATTACTAGAAAGTATGTATCTTACTTGAATGCAAGTAGGCAGGATGTGTACTGTCTTAGATTTGTGCATTTTTATAAAGCAGAGGCAATGAGACTTCATCCTGTGAACCCTTAGAATAAACTGAGGGGGTATCAACCATTGTGACTTCCAGCTCAAAAGATAACATTGAGGATCAAACTGCCTTGTTTGGGAATCAGCAAAAAGAGTAGAGATGCAATGGAAATGCAGCATCATCACTTTAGCCTCTAGAAATAGAAATCAGGAAGTTTTCTTCAAGTAATATAAGACTTCTGGGTTATGAACCCTGAATAATCAAAGGAAAAATATTCCTACTGTTAGGTGGTTTTTTGACCCTTGCTTGCAAAGTGTATTTACCTTTTCTTGATAAGACTTTCAATGTGAAAACTGCATTGATCATCTTTTTTTTTTTTTTTCTGCTTCTAATACTACCCAACTCTTTGCAATACTAGGTGCTTATCTTCTTGGTCTCAACTTTTCGGTATCAAATTTGAAGACTTTCTTATATAAGATTGTCATCAACATAATCCTACATCACATCATCACCAAATTTGACTTCCTTTATAGCATTTACAAAATCATTATACTGCTTTATCAAAAAACTTAACTCAGCTAGTTCCTGAAAACTGAAAGATAAATTACATTTCTAAGAACTATTATGACAGAGTCCCAGAGAGCTGATTCTGCTTATTACCAAAACCTAGAAAATAATTTCTTTTTTTTAACTCTGATTTTATTAATTTTACAGTTCTTTATCACTGCTTATCTCAATAGTACTAAGCTTTGGTCAACAAAACAGGTATTAGATATTTCTTAAAGTAGTAGTATTACTCCTGTCTCTTCTCAGGTAGCCAGTGCACTCCAGGTTTAATGAATCTATTGGGCCCTTTTAAAGCTACATAATATGTACTTGCTTGTGAACCTTCCATTGCCAGAAATGAACTCTCTTCTTTTTCTGCCTAATTCATTCCAAGAAATGAATCATAATCACATTTTTCAGGTAGACTTCAAAGCTATGTCTTTATCAATTACTGAAACTCCAGTTATATATATATATATATATATATATATAACTATATATATATGTATATAGTTTTTTTGCTGCTGTTGGGGAAGAAGAGAAAGATAGCTAGAAATGGGGAAGGAGAGAGAGGTGAAAGTAGATGGGAAGGCACTGAGTCATTTATGTATAACACCATATATTAGTTACAGGTATACAACATGATTCAATATATGTGTATTTTATTAAATGGTTACAGTAAATAACCATCCATCAACACACATAATTCAAATTATTTTTTCATGATTAGAAATTTTAATATTGAATTTCTTAGCAACACAGTGTTATTGATTGTAATATTCTTACTTTTTCACCATACTCTATATTATATCTGTTGCTCTTATTTTATAATTGCAAGTCTCTACCTTTTCAACCACCTTTGATCATTTCACTCCTTTTCCCACCAGCTCTGGTAAGTACCTATTTATTGTCTATATCAATGATTTAAGTTTTGGTTGTTGAGGATGACTTTTTTAGATTTTTACATTTAAGCAAAATCATACTATATTGGCCTTTATCTGACTTATTCCCTTGAGACCATCCATATTGTTGCAAATGGAAACATTTCCTTTTTTTATGTCTGGATAGCATTTCACAGTGTATTCCATTGTGACACATATAGCCACACATATATATTCATTATGAAATATATGCATAAATTTCATATGAATTTCATTTCTATGTCTCACATAGAAATTTCATTTCTATGTCTCACAGTTTTCTTTATGTGTTCATCCATCAATGTATGACTATGTTGCTTCCATGTCTTGACCACTATATATAATGATGCAATGAATATAGTTGTGCATATATAATTTTGAACAAGTACTTTCATTTCCTTCAGATAAATAACTGAAGTGAAACTCTGGATCATACTGTAGCTCTAGTATTAAATTTTTGAGGAAGTTCCATACTATTTCCTATAGTGACTAAACCAATGTGTATGTTCTTATCAATGGTACAACACTTGTTACTTTCATTTTATTGATAACAACTATTCTAACAAGTGCAAGTCTTCTAACAAGTGCAAGTCAGTGTCTCACTGTGATTTTGATTTACAGTTCCCTGATAATTAGCCGCATCGTGTACCTTTTAATGAATCTGTTGGTTATCTGTCTTTGGAAATTATATATTTAAATTCTCTACCCATTATTTCATTGTATTGTTTTTATTTGAGTTGACTTATTTATATATATTATATATTAACCCCACATCATATAAATGGTTTTCAAATAGTTTCTACCGTTCCATTGATTTTTTTGGGGGGGTGGTTTATGATTTCCTTTTCAGTGCAGATGCTTTTGTATATTACTATGGACCTACTAGTTCATTTATGCTTTTATTGCCTTTACTTTCAATGTCAAATCCAAAAAAATCATTTCCAGAATCTGTGCCGCGGAGCTTTCTGCTTATCGCATGAGTAGAACTAAGCGTCTGCATAATACTCCCCCTAGACGTTTTATAGTCTAATATCTTACATTCAGGCTTTTAATTCATTTTCAGTTAATTGTTATGTATAGTATAAGAACATTCCATCTTCATCCTTTTACATATGACTATCCAGTTTTTCAAACATTATTTATTGATGAGAATATCTTCACCCAACTGTATTCACTTGGCTTGTTTATCATAAATTAATTGACCATATGTGCATTAGATCTATTTCTGGGCTCTTAATTCTGTTCTATTGATTTATGTGTCTGTTGTTATGCCAATAGCATGCCGTTTTGATTAAATTATCATTATAATACAGTTTAAAATCAGGAGGCATGATGCCTCCAACTTTGTTGTTCTTTGTCAAGATGGTCTTGACTATTTGAGCCTTTTGCTGTTTATACATAAATATTAGGGTCGCTTGTTCTATTTCTATGAAAACTACCATAGGTATTTGACAGGAATTACATTGAATCTGTAAGCTACTTTGGGTGATATGGACATTTTAATTATATTAGTTATCTTGATGAAGTGTTTTGATAGTAAAAAAAAAAGCACCAAAAACAAAATGAAAAGGCTGTCTTTGTAGATATAATTTGGGGAATGTTGAAGAGGGTAGCAAAGGAGGAAACCAATATTATTTCTATTAGCAACCCATTCCCACTTGTTAATAAATGCTTATATAAATTCTCTTACACTTTGTAATGGTATGGGATGACAAGATCTATCCCTGTTTATGATGGTAAGCCCAGTTATTGATATAGAGAAAACTTCTCTTAAAAAAATAAACATTAATATTAGGTGTAGATCATGACTTTCAATTGTTTGATTACTAATTTAACTATTTACTTAAAATGTCTAAACCAATTATGACAAAAACATACCTTCTATTTGATTAGTTATCCTGGCTTATTTTTCAATAATTTGAAGTTGTAGTACTCTGTAATATTAAAATATATTACTTTTAAATATATATTATATTGTGATAAAAGCATATATTTGCTCTTTTAACAAATTTTAAGTGTACAGTGTAATATTTGCTGTAAGCACAAAGTTGTATAGCTGATTTCTAGAATGATCTCATCTTGCATAATTGAAACAATTCTCATTAAATGATATTGTCCCATTTCCCTCTTCCATTGACTCCTGGAAACCACTATTGTATTTTTTTTGTTTCTAAGAACTTAGCTATTTAAAATACTTCATAAGAGCAGAATCATGTTTATTCTTCCTGACTAGTTTATTTTACTTAGCATAATGACCTCAAAATCTATCCATGTTGCAATAATTGGCAGGATTTCTGTATTTTTATGAGTAAATAATATTCCATTATTTTATGGGTAAATATTCTATATTTTCTTTATCCACTTATTTGCAAATGGATATTTTGTCTGTTCCAACTCTTGCCTATTGTAAATAAAATTTCAGCAAATATAGGAAAATATATCTATCCAAGATTCTGTTTTCAGTTATTTTTATTGCTAAATCACATGGTAGTTCTATTTTTTAATATTTTAGATGACCTTTATACTAACTTACATAGCAATCCTACCATCTTTCTTTCCTTCCAACAGTATACACGTATTCCGTTTCTCTACATCCTGGCCAACACTTGTTTTCTGTTTAATTTTGGTTTTGATCATCACCATCCTACTAAGTGTAAGGTGGCATGTTATTTTGATTTGTAGTTCCCTGATTATTAATTATAAAACACATAATATTTTAAGAAATTTTGAATACATCCAGGAAATAGATCCCCTACAAGACTATATTATACTATATGTCAAATGAGTTATTCATTCTTTGACATCTAAAATGGTTAAAACTGAGTAGTTTCTCAGTCTGCTTCCTGTGCTATAGAAAGTTAAGAATCATAGACTCATGTTCTTTTTTACTGTTGTTATTCTTGTCATTCGAAGTGATAGAATTTCTTTTATATCTTTGTGTGCCTCCAGTGTTTCATAGTATAATCCATTCAATTAAACTGAAGCTACACCCACAGGTCTCTCTGAAATAAGCCCTCCTCTGCCTTGAATGGAGTTAAAGTGCTGAGGGAAAAATCCCTAAGATTCTAGAAATCTATAAGTTGTAATAGTCAACAGACAGTGCCTAGGAATCTTAGAATCTCTGCACAGAAGAGCAAGTATCATGCTCTAAGATTTTTAGCTTTACAGGACCTGTTCTTAAAACTTTTTTGAGGTCTCAAAAAAGGGTCTTAAAACATTATTTTTAAGCTGTTTACTACCTGACTGGTACTGTCCTGGGTTTGTTTTTTGGCCCGAGGCTATTTCTTATATTGTGCTCTTTTGTTGCCTGGGAAAACAGGGGCTTTAAAAAGCAGTTTTACTATTAGATGCAGGAAGTCTTGCCTCCTTTATATTTTCTGTGCAGTCTTCTTTCTAGCAGTGGTTTATAGCTTATCTTTTTTCTAGCTACACATTAACAGATGCATGTAAAAGAAACCAGTTGGCATTTTCAATATGTTTTGTGAAAATTTGAGTGAAATTCACCAGTTTTTAAACAAATAATTTTTAGCTTCTCAGTGGTACTATGTTGCTGAAGACTGTCAGTAAATCAGTAGGCTATCTTTTATCAGATCCTAATTTCCTCATAATCCTTTCAGCCTCCAAAATAGGTCTTGAGACCCTTTTGGCTTCTGTCTATATTGTGGTCACAAAGTCATAGTAAACTGTATATTTAAATTTTTCAACAACAGCATTTAATTCCAGGCATCATACTATTTTTGCTGTTTGACGACATAGTAAACTACCCCAACACTAGCAGCTAAAAATAGCAATAATGATTGTTAAATCACATGGTAGTTCTAAATTTCATGAACTTAAGCAGAGTTTGGCAGAATAATTTTTATACTCTAGTTGGAAGCAATTGAGTACGGTCCCTAGTATTCATTGGTGAGAGACTGAACCAGAAGTTTCTTTCACATGCACCTTCTTGCAGATAGCTGGGTTTGGTTATGACTGATAATCCAAACACCTACATGTGAGCTCTTTAGCTAGGCAACCTCCACATAGCCATTGTTTTCTCAGGAAGAAGGATCAGAGCTCTGAGAAAAGGCTGCAGCACACATCCCTGGGTGCAAAAATTAGCACAGATGTAAAGCATTGACCCTAAATATACTTGAAGGAAAAGACAAGCATTTTGTTTTGCAAGCATCCCAATCCAAGTAGGTTCATCATTGGCTCTGGCAGCTTACAGGTTACAGAAGAAAATTAAGGCCCTTGGCATCATCTTTACAGGCTTTTTCATAGTGAACAGGGGAAAGCAGCTGGCAGAACAGTCACTCAGGCCTCCCACCCCACGGGTGATGCTGCCACTTTAACCTGGCTCTTAGGCCCAGGTGTTCCCACTTAGGCATGCATCCACCCACTGGGCCAGATTGTGGGAAAATACAGTACCCTGAGTGCTGATAATAGAAGCTAATGGAAGGGAATGAAAAACCTGATAACACATTTACCCTATACATTCCTGATCTTGAATATCAAAGAATTTTTACCCATATCATCACCACATGAGAGTATAAGAAATAATGTCATTTAAAAAATAGGGGTAATGCAGAAAAAATTTATTACAGAAAGAGACTCAGATTATAAATCAAAACATACAATTTAGTGTGCTAAATCACTGCACTCATTCATACTTTGTGATAGCAATCTTTTTTATATTTAAACAAATCCCATGTTTGACTACTTATTGGGAGAAAAAAGACTATTCTGTGAAATCCAATATAATCGTAAAATTTGTTTATTTTAGAAACAATATACGTAGATTTTTCTTTTCTTTATATTCTGGACACTATGAACTTATTCAAGTATGGAAAATATCTTTGGATTTCAGGCAGGAGAAACTTGGACATCAACTATGTGGTGCTGGAAAAACAGGCATATGCACTGACTTCCCCAACATTTTCAGAACTTCCTCAACATTATCCTTAGCCAACAATAAACACTAGTGGTTAAGAAAGGAGCGCTGTCTTATTCTACCATGCTATGCCAATTACCAAGAGTACCTGTCTGAATGAATATTATATTGTAGATTATAGCACTATTAATAGAAAATTTTGTAATTTGTAAAGGATCATAAATTGTTTATACTATTTGGATAAGCAGTGAAAAATGCTTTCGGCTTTAAAACAATTCTCTATCTGACTTTGTGAGTGTGTGTTGATATGTGTTTTATTGCACACACAAATAGATGCACATATATGTATATAAATACATGCACAAATGTTTGCATATACATAACTGTGCATTTGTGTTAGTTTTCAGTCCATAAAGCAAAAATGTGCTAGATATATAAAAAAAGGGTTTCTTTCCTTCCCTAAATTGCACAGCTAGATATTCATCTCAATATTG
This sequence comes from Uropsilus gracilis, assembly GCA_004024945.1. Lineage (NCBI taxonomy): Eukaryota > Metazoa > Chordata > Mammalia > Eulipotyphla > Talpidae > Uropsilus > Uropsilus gracilis. Next base: position 101,146 of record PVHY01000037.1, read on the forward strand.
TTATTCAGCTATTATTCTTGTCTGAAATAAATTTTCTCATGTAATGAATTAGCTGCAGACATCATGCACAGAGTAATATGAATTTACACATAATATTAAAGGTAAATAAAAAGATAGCACTTAGCTTACTTGGGAGAACAACAACAAAGGTGAAGGTAAACTAAAATGTTTAATATTCCAAAGTGTATTTAAAACAAAACCTATTCATTTATTTGTGTGTAGAGGGGAGATATTTGATAAAATATTTTTTGCCTGAGATGTCGTTTTTATAAACTGACAACCTTCTATTGTGGGCCAAAATGCCATTGTCATATAAACAGTGAAGTGATTGTGCTCTCTCTGATTGTCACTAACCTTGAAATGATAGTATGCTAAAAATTTGAAGCTATGTGATTCAGTCTTGAAGGGCAGAATAGTAGGAAATTAAACAAATTAGTTATTTTTAATTGAATATTTACTGTTAATATTCATGAGTAAATCTATTTATTATCTTACATTTAAAAGGAAACAAATTTTTATGCAGTGTTCGCTAATCCCTACAATTTTATCCCATATCCCAATTTTATCCCATTTTATTTGCATATATCCAAAAGCAAATATAGTTCCTTTGAGGAATTATCTCATAAAGTATAAGTTGGATTCATTTTCCTTAAGGAACTATATTGACAAAGAACAGTTCAAGGTAAACAAAGGAATGAACATTTTCCTTTTCAATTATGGTTAGCCAAACACAGATAAAAAGTAATGTAGTATTTTGGGCCAGGCACGGTGGCTCATGCCTGTAAGCCTCAGTCTATGAAGCGGCCGGGGCTAGGGATCGCGGTTCGAGTCCCACCTGGGACCTGTAGCGAGACCTAGTTCCAAAAAAATTGCTGGGTGTGGTAGTGCGCACCTGTAATCCCAGCTACCTGGGAAGCTGAGACTGGGGATTGCTTGAGTCTGTGGTACCCCGGGCAATGAGAGCCTGCGGTTCCAGGGGCAAAAATAGCAAGACCTAGTCTCAAAATAATAATAATAATAATAATAATAATAATAATAATAATAAAGAAAAAGAAAAAAAAGTGATGTAGTATTTTGGCAACAGAATAGAATTTACAGATATTAGAATAATTTCAGAATACATGAATTAGATTAGGAGTATTGGTAATCATTTGAGTACCAATAGTTTTTTTTATTTTTGGAAAATGAATATTAAAGTGTTTTGTTGTAATTCCTGGAAGATAATATACACTGATTATGTTTATTTCTTCCCTCATCTTCAGCTTTTACTAGAGTCTAACATCCAGCTTGGCAACCTAAGTAATAGAAAAAAATATTTACACAATATTTTTGCTGTAGAATAAGGAAAAGGTACACACATATTTAAAAAAATATCAACCATATTTAGAACCCAATAAGCTGAATGATTTATTTGAATCATTTCAGATTCATGGTTTGTTTCTTTCCCTTTACTAACATATTTTTGTTATGTTATGCTTTATGTTTGATATATTTTTAACATATTTTCATTTTCACTTTTAATGCCAGTAATGGTATATTATTTTAAGTTGAGTGACCTTTCATACACTTTGAAATTTTGCATTCAATGGAAATTTTTTTTGAAAGATCACATGTGTAAGTACTTTAATTCCAAGCACATTTTAAACTTAAGTCACAACTGGATTGTGCTCATTGTGGATAAAAGTGCTCAATATATCATCCTCTTAAATAAGGTAGAGGCTTTTCTTTTAGCTGGACAGAAGAACGTGTTGTCATAGCCCCTCGTTGACTTATAGACACCATGTAGAAATGATGAGACAAATGGAACTCGTTAATTTATGGAGGATCCCGGTTTCCTTTCCTGTCAATGGAAAAAGAAGCAATAAAAGGGATGAGTAATGACAAAAGTTTATTTTATAGATTGTATATGGGTAAGTTTAGGTAAGTTGAGGTCTAATATTAGTATCTAATAAATATGCTACAATTGAAAACAAGCAATATCACCCTTGAGTTGTAGAAGATCATTAGTTTTGTTTTCCAAATCAATCAAATGATAATGCAGTTATGCTGTTAACAAACATTCGTTATAGAAGTTACAGAGAACAATGTTACCTTATTTTTATACTCCAAGAATGTAAATACCTAGTTTTGCACAAGAAAAAATCATGAATATAACAAGTAAACTTTGCTTGGAATAAAAAGGCATTTGATTGTGGTAATAAAGTCAATTCTTAGGAAGACAGGATAATATAAATATCTTAATATGTTCTAGAAGTGAGCTTAGAACTTTAGATAAAATGGGAGTCAGCTGGGTTTAGTTTCTCACTGAATGATGCAGAAGGTAGACTTTCACTTTTATTTCTGGGTGAAATGTTGAAAACTTAAAGTGACATAAAGGGCATTCCCAATTGAGTGAAGCATGTGTAAGGCACAGAAGGTGGAAATGAAAATGTTCTAAAGTTGGAGCTAAAGAAGGTGAGGACAAAGAGAAGAAGAAAGGGCAATACCCATGACCAGGGGAAATGTTGAAAATAAAATTAAAATTGAGAGAACCCAGTTTACAAAATGCTACAAAACCTTGATGGAAATGCTCTTTCATTTTATTTGTAATGTTTTCATTTTACTATATTTTCTTAGTGAACACATACACTGTTATTTAGAAAGCAAGATTTAGCAAGGGGAGTTGTGTTTAGAGGAGTGTGGGTGAGGAAATGGGGAGAGAAACTAACCAGCAGTTTCTTTGTCACTGAACACTTATTTAAACTGTGTTGGGACCCAGCACCTTGTGTCAATTTTACATAAACACAGTCATTTCAGATGTATAGACGTTTAACATATTATCACTTTGGAAGTTGGATTCTCACCTGAAAATCTTCACATTTAGAACTTCGAACAGATGGGCAAAGAGAGAGTATCTAGAGTCTCTGGGCTCATGCTACATGAGGCAACTGGAGGGGCTGCAAGGAGGCCAAGTAGGAGGCAACAGTGGGGATAGAGCAATAGAAAATAGAGAATAGCTGCTTCTCCCCAGCGTAGCAATTGTGCTGATTCCTTTTTTTCCCTTAATTTATTTATTTTATATATATGTGTGTTTCACAGCTTTGTATTCCCTGGGGACCACCTACCACCTTCTCTCCCTGACCACACCCTCCCATCTTCACTCCTCCTCAGCCCCCCATATACTGATCCCTTTTACGGAATTTTTATGTATACGTCTATGGCCTAAATTGTCAACCGGAATAAATTTTATAATAAAAAAAAATAAATAAAAAGAAGATAGGGACTAGACAGTTTTAAGCATTTTTCTGATGTTAACAATTTTCTGAAGTTCACATATTTAACAAGATTTTGTGGGATTAAGTTAATGTTAAATGTCAAATGTTATAAGATGTTATAAATTTTACTTAAACATAACACTTCTTTACGTAACATACTTCTTGGCCTCTAGTCTCGTGTAGTCAGTATTTAAACATGTAACCTTGTAGAGATGTCTCAGTAATACTGAACTGCCACAACAAAATACCTTCAATGGAGTGTCTTAAACAGCAATATTTGTTTTTCTCAAGGCATTGAATGTCTGAGATGTGGGTGGGAACGGGGTACTTACATGGTTAAGCTCTATGAGATCTCTCTTCCTGGCTTTCTCGTGTTTTCACATGGCTTTTGTAGATGAGAGGGAGTGGGAAGGAGAGGGGGAAAAAGGGGAAGAAGGGGTGAGAGGGAAAAAGATCTCAATTCTTCTGGTGTGTCTCTTTAGAAGGATACTCATTCCTTCAGATCGAAACCCTGTCTTCATAACTAATTCTGTCTTTCAAGGTTCCAGCTCCAAATAATTTTCCATTGAGGATTAAGTCTCTAAATATGAGGGTTTTTTTTTATTTGAGGGGAGACTAACTATATGATCTATAACAAATAGGTATTTTAATTCTATTCCCCCATTCTTCTTCACATTTATTCATTGTTTCTCCCTTTCTAATAGATTCTTTGGATGGTTTGAGAAAGATTTTGCCCAGGGACGTACATTTTGAGGAATTCCTTGTTTATCCTCTTTCTCCCTAAGCAGAAAGAAATCAAGTTGACAAGTTCTATTTAAAGTTTCAACCTTTTTTTCATTTCTGACAAGTTTTTATTTTTTTGACTTTTATTTATTTTTATTTTTATCTGTTTTTAAATTTATTCATATATAGATTTCACATCATGTAATCCCAGGGTTTCACCCCTCCTCCCTCACCACTATCTCCCCCTTGTCCCCTTGCCCCAAGTTGTGTGCTTCAGTTTGGTGGTTAGCTTGTTTGCTTGTTTTGACATTTCCTCATGGCTTTTGTTTATTTTTTCCCCTATATCCCATATATTAGTGAAACCATTTGGTTTCTGTCTTTTTCTTTATGACTTGTTTCTGCTAAAATGATTTCTTCTAAGTACATCCATGTTATAAAATCATCAAATTTGTCATTTTTAATTGATGACTAATATTCCATTGTGTATGTAATATCACATCTTTTTCATTCAGCCATCTGTTTGGGGGCATTTAGGTTGTTTCAAAGTCCTTGCATTATAAATAATGCTGCAGTAAACATCGGAGCACAGGTGTCTCTTTGTACCCACATTGAGGTCTCTTTTGGGTAGATTCCATACAGAGCAATTCCTGGATCAAATGGAAGTTCCATTTTCATTAGTTTGAGGGTCCTCTGAACAGCTTTCCATAGTGGTTGGATCAGTTTACATTCCCACCAGCAGTGTAAGAGTGTTCCTTTCTCTCCACATCTCCTTGCCAGCACTTGTTGTGGCCCTTTCTTAAGATGTGTTTCATTCTTACTGGTGTAAGGTGGTATCTCAATGTAGTTTTGTAGGTCATTTTTATGGTTAGTCTCTTGGTTTTTGATATGGGGCTGTATTCTATGAACCTTCCTCTTAGATATGCTTTTGCTGCGTCCCAGACATTCTGGAATGTTGTGTCTTCTTTGTCGTTTGTTTTGAAGTAAGTTTTAATTTCTTCAGTTACACATTCTTCATTTAGTAGCATGTTGTTCAGTTTCCAAGTGTTTGATGTTTTTGCTTTCTTTTCATTGTTGATTTCTAGTTTGATACCTTTATGGTCTGAGAAAAAAGTTGGTATTATTTTAATCTTTGTGTATTGATTCATGTTTGCCTTGTGGTCTAATATGCGGTCAATTTTAGAGAATAATCCATGAGCATATAGATATCTATTAGGTCCATTTTGTCTAGGTCTTCTTTTAAGCCATTTGTGTCCTGTGTAGCTTTTGTTTTTTTGATCTGTCCTTTGTTGAGAGTGGGGTGTTGAAGTCTCTTATTACATATGTGTTTTCATCAATATTTGTCTTCAGTTCTCTTAGTATATATCTTATGAATCTTGGTGCACCCTCCTTTGGTGAGTATATGTTGATAATTGTTATGTCTTTTTTGTTGTTGACCCTTGAACCATTAGGTAATGACCTCGTTTATCCTTTGTAACATTTTTATATTGAAATCTGCTTTGTCTGCTATAAGAATGTCTACCCCTGCCTTTTTTTGGGGGGACCATTTGCTTATAGAATTGTTTCTATCCTTTTGCCTTCAATCTATGCTTATCTTTTGGGATCAGATGTGTTTCTTGGAGGCAGCAGAATGTTGGGTTCTGTTTTTTCATCCATTCTGCAACTCTGTGTCTTTTGATGAGTTTAGCCCATTGACAGAGTAATTATTGATGTTTGAGGTTCTAACAATGGGTTCCTGGTGGTCATTTGGGGTTCTGTTTCAGTTTCTTCTTTCTTTTCTTTTTATTATTCATTCTTTTTATTCTTCTGCAAGTTTCAGTCTTAGGGGTTCTTGCAGGAGTTCTTGGAGTGGGGGACTGGTGGTAGCAAATTTCTGTGTTTGTCTGAGAAGGCTCTAATTTTTCCTTCATAAAGGAAGGGCAGTTTTGCTGGGTAGATATTCTTTGTTGGCACTTTTTTCTTGGAGTGTTTTGAAGATGTGGCCCCAATTATCTCCTTGCTTGGAGTGTCGCCTGAGAAATCTAAGGTCAGTCTAATGGGTTTTCCTTTGTAAGTTATCTGTTTCCTCTCTCTTGTTATTCCCATAATTTTTTCTTTATTTTTGGCTCTTGAAAGTTTTACTATGATGTGTCTTCCTGTGTTTCTTGTTTCCTTAAAGAAAGTTAGTGTCCTTTTTGCTTCCCATATGTCTATTTTCATTTCTTTCTTCAGATTTGGGAAATGCTACTCCATTATTTCATTGAAAAACCTTTCAGATCCTATGTCTTTCTCTTTTCCTTCTGGGATTCCAATTACTCTTATATTTGTTTTCTTTAGGGTATCTGACAGATCTCTGATTTTTTTTCTGTCTCCTTACTTGGTTTTTCTCTCTCTTTCTTCATCGTCTCTACTTCTGTATCCTCTAGTGTGCTGATTCGTTCTTCTATTTCTCCCAATCTGCTCTTCTGGCTTTCTCCTGCTTAGTATGAATAGCATTCAGTTGCAAAGCTCGGGGGCACCACCCTATCTCCCAAGTGCATTACCTTGGCAACTGTAAGTAGTCTGGCGCTGACTGGAACCCTCACCTGAGCCCCATCTGGCTGCTGGGGTGTGAGCTCTTTGCCACCAAGTTGTCTTTCCCTGGGCCAGTAAAACTCAGCCTTTGCTTAGTCTGAGTAGCAGAGGCCTTCAATTTCACCTTCCTAAAAGGTATATCTTGACCAGTTTACTTAGTAGCATAACCTGACAGTTCTACTCTTCCCAGTAACCTCTGATCCCATTTACATCATTTTGTTGACATTTTTATGATCATATTCTAAAATAATGCATGTGTACTTATTTATTTAATATCATATATACTTTATACATTACTATATATTATAGTGTTGTTTATTGTCCACCCCTGTTGTAGGCCAAATGCAAGAAACAAGAAAGAATGATGAGAGATATTCTCTTAGCTGTAGCAGCTAAGGCTTGATTTGGAAATAATGAACCAAATGACAATTTATTAACAAAAGAAAGGGGTATATATGAATAAGACAGGGCAAGGGTTGGGTGAATCTCAAAGGAAGGCAAACAGTGAAAATAAAATTAAATTGGTTAGCATAATAGTTCCTGTGAGGTAATTGGGGCCAGGAGGATTGCTCACAAGTGGTCACTATCTCTTTATGGAGGATCCTTAGGTAAACATTTTGGAGGGGCAGCGGGAGCCATCACATCTTCAGAGGTATTCAGTGCTAGTTTTGTCTCCAGTTTGAGAGAGGCAATTAAGGTAAGATAAAGTTTACTTCATTTCACCCCAGGAGCCCCTGTGGTCTGTGAATGGCTTTCCTCACACCACCATCATTAAATGGAAGATTAACTAGGACAAGGGATTTTATTTTGTTCACTGATATATCCAAAATACGGAGGATGATGGCTGGTATAGTAGGTACTCATTATAAATTATTGAGTGAATAAATGTTCAATTATTAAATTTACTATAGTAAAATTATTAACTATAGTACTGATTAACAATTGGTAATTGTAAGCAAGCATTACATTGTACAAACTGAATTATGATTTTAAGACTAACAAAACAAAAAGTTTTAAGGCAGAAAAAGCAAAGATTTTTTTTTTTTAACCTAAAGAAACCCTGCAAGAAAGGTAGTATGACATGGGTCAGTTACACATGTATTTTCACAAAATAACCAGAATTAGCTAATCAGGCACTGGGTGGCGGTGTAAAGGAAGGAAATCAAGAGTAACTTCAAGATTTATGGTTCTTTGATATGAGAGCCAAAATTGATATCATTTGAGAAGGGAAGAATCACAGAGGAACAGATGTGCTGATGGTGGTGATGGTGGTCAGGGGATGAAATGTAAAACTTGTTTCTGGGTCCTGGCGAATTTAAGATGGCTAGTAGGCATTCATCTACGGAGAATGAAGTAGTTGAGTATATGTATGAATATCAAAGTAGGAATAAAAATCTGAGCTTCTGTCCTTTAATAGTTTGCAAGTGTTTATTTTGTGTTCGTTAAAAAAGAGACTCTATTATTGTGAGTTTGATATAAGCATGCATATCTTCTAATTTTAAAATAACACAGCAAAAAATGCAAAGTACTTATAGATTCTGAGATGCATGTGGTGTAAACACTGCCCTTTCATAGTCTCTCTTTAAGCAGCTAAGAAAGAAAATCTAATGTTTTTCTCTAACTATTGTAGAGTGCTTTGCTTTTTTAATGCAGGCATTATTTACAGTATTTATTAACTACTTCATTCTGGAAATTAATAGTTTATATTGAAGGGGAAGAAATATTTTGTTATAAGAAATAAAAACGTTTGGTTATTTTATTTTTGTCACTATGACTGTTTTTTTTTAACTGTTTTCTTTTATCAAGAAAGGTTAAGACAATAACTTAACCTATCTCTGCCTGCATTTCCTTCCTGTATATGGCCACTGAAGACTTAAAATATCTTTATCTCCAGCATGGAATTATTGATCTGTTTTATTATTTGCCAGACAGCCACTAGCTACTTTGTTGTTGTCTTTCAAAAAATGCTACTCTATGCATGCTTGTATCCCACTCTCAAGTAAGTAATATTACTAAACCAAAAACTTGGAACAGCCATTACAGAAGGAAGTGTTTTCATTTATTTCATATCTTATCTGATCAGATTTTGGTTGATTATAGTTTACTTTTTTAAAGATTGAGAATTTCTTGGGTGGTACTGACAGATGTTCAGGAACCTTGTAAACTTTCAAATAAGGATAACCTGGCATCAAAAGACATATATAGACATTTATGCACATGTGTGTGTTTATATAATAAAATGAGGGCTCCAGTTGACTACATACATGTGTTAAGTGAATTTATTAGATTGTTTTTGAAAGCTGATCATCCAGACCATCTGTTGCATGGTTGGACTATACTTCCTTCCAGTCTCACCTAAGAGGACAAAATAACAAGAGCTTTGAACCTTGTTGTTTGGTCTAAAGAAGTCAATTCGAAAGTTCATCAGTTCCTTGATGCATTTTCCTCTTGAAAGGTCACTTCATCTTGACTCCACACCAGTCTGAGAATGCACATCTCTCTCTTTTTTTTCTCTTTGATTATAATGTACATGTGTACAAAAGATATGTACCCACATGGAATAAAACTTCTCTTTTTATGACTCCAGATTTTATGAGTATATAGATAAGATGACAGAGAAGAGGAACCTAAAAAGGGAAGTATGCACTCTCTTATGTTTTGTTAAAATAAAAGAGAAAAGGTGAAATAAAAGAGAGAAGCAAAATGTTTTTTTAAAAAAACTCAGCTCTTTTGTAGTTAGAATAAGCAGATGTACCTTATATTATATAGGTTTCATTTTTTAAGACTGAAATATTATATACTTTAAGATGATTAAGTTACTCCTAGCACACAGTAACTGTATATCCACTTTATAAATAATACTATTTAATGAAATACATTGCTATAAGTGTAGTTGCTGAAATGTTTCTGTATACATTACTGTATTATTTTTATAAATCTCAAATTATTATAAGGAAAGATTTTATAATTGAAGTAATATTGGCTTGTAACCACCAATTTTTAAGCTTTGTATCATAGTTGAAGGTCAAGAAAGTGAAAAAATGGCAAGATATGTCCAGTTTTTCATATCAGCATCTGTGTATTACCTTGTTTGCAATCAGATTTTTAGTTTCCATCCTTCACCATACAGTTAACCACTTAAATTATTTTCTAAACCTAATTCCCTTCCTTCTGATATCCATAATTTTGTTCTTATTGTCTAGAAGTTTCAATTTTCAAATTTAGTTTATCAGTCTTTTTGTTTCTTTATGTGTCTTATATGAATGAAATCATATCATGTTGTCTTCCTCCATCTGACTTATTTCACTTAGCATAATACACTTTAGTTCTATCCATGTTGTTACTAATGGTAACATTCATCATCTTTTTTATACTTGAGCAGAAATCATTGTGTATATATGCCACATCTTCATCAACTTATCTGTTGATGGGCATATGGTGAGTTCTAACTTTTGGCTGTTATGAATAATGTTGTGGTAAATATGGGGTATATATCTGTTCAAATAAGTGTGAAAATTATTTTATTCCAAAATGACATTTTAGTGACATTTTTATTTGTAGGTCAGTATATTATTTAAAAGATAGTATCAACCATAAAATAGGGCTATATTTAGCTTTACATATACATTTACATCATTAGTATTTTAAATATTTTAGTGTAATATTGTATAGTGCAGTTAGAGAGAGCTGTGACTATAGTAATTTTATTCTAAAGTTTAATCAATAAAATGTTCTTATAGATATTTAGACATTGAACATTTTATAACATTTTTATTTATAATAAATCAGTTTCTCCTTTTGATGCAATATTATATTTTAATATTGTCATTTTTAATGGAGGCAACATTGATTTGCAATGTTGTATATGATTTAGAATATATTTTAATACATTTACACACATTTAACTTACTGCAGCACTATTTATAATTCTAAGGAAATGGAAACAACCAATGTCCCAAACAGATGACTGGATGAAAAAGATGTGGTACATATACACAATGGAATATTACTCACCAATTAAAACTGACAAATTTGATAATTTTATGATATGATAACATGGATGTACTTAGAAGAAATCATATTTGCAGAAACAAGTCAGAAAGAAAATGACAGAAACCAAATAGTTTCACTAATATATGGGACGCAAGAAAAATAAGCAAAAAGCCACAAGGAAAAGTCAAAACAAACTAACAACCAAACTGAAGTATACTTGGAGAGGGGAGGAATGGGAGAGGGTGTGAATGGTCAGGGAGGGAAGGTGGTGGGTGAACCCTGTGGATTACAAAGATGTGAAGTTTATATATAAATAAATTATTTAATATAAAAAAGACAGTTTTTTAATAGATAATAAAATATTTGCTTTTCTTCAACTTGTATTTTTTATTGATTCCATATATATACATATATATTTACATCATTACGTACCTCAAAGTTCTCTCACCCCCATGTCACCCATGAACCCTCATCCTGATACCTCATGTTCATCCCTCCCCTGATTTTGTCCTCCCTCCTTCCTTGCTGCGTGCTTTAATTCTTCAATTTCTAAGGTTTTTTGCTTACACAAATTATTAGTGAGTCATGTAGAATAGTGAACGGAACAAAGAGATAAATGTTAGTTTTGTTTTTTTGCCTTGGGGACTTTGATGTGCAAGATTGTTTTCAGAAAGTAAATGAGATTATCAAGATTAAATTTATATTTAGGTTTAAAAATTATGTTTAATTACAGCATCATTTGTACTCAATTTCAAACATATGGCCTCAGCTTTCACTATTGTGAGAATGTAGATTGTGCTTACTTTGATTTGATTTGATCTTTATGAATTGATGTTTTACTGTCGATAATCCTATATACCCCAGCTTTGTTAACAGTTTGCTAGAAACCATGAACAAAATTTTAACTTGCTGTAAGTGACCCTTTAAGGCCACTTTTTTTTTATTATGAAATAAGATGTATTCAAAACAGCAGTGAAACTGTCTCAACTATAAAATTGCAAAGAAAAGAACAAGTATTGTTTGACTTCACTCACTTTTGGTACATTAAGAAACAAAAAGAATAAAACAACAAAAATAAACTTTCAGACTATAAACTGAAATTAGTGGTTTGTGGAAGGGGAAAAGGAGTTTAGATAAATCAGGTAAAAGAGATCAAAAGATGGTGAAGGATGGCCTTAGAATTTTTGTGGTGAAATAATGTATTATACGTAGATGTTGGTTTATCATGATGCATTCCAAAAACTTCTGTCGTAATCCAATGTTAATTCAGTAAAAACTAAAAAAATAAATAAATATAACCAGTGAACATAAAAAATAAATGCGAACTCTGAGACTGTGAGGTCAAATTGGCAATAAGAAGGGAGTAAATTAGGTCAAAGGGGTAAATTTTGTGTTGAAAGATGTGAATGGTACTTTTGGCTTAAAACATGATATAGTTTATATGAATGTTGAGTTAATGTTATAGCTGTAACCTTTATAATGTAATAAGGCAATGTTACTTAAATAATACTGTTTTAAAAAAGAAAAAGAAGAAATTTTACCATTTTGCCTTTTTAACACCAGCATATGGCAGTGTTAGGTTCTTGCCAACAGCAAATGTTATCAACTTTATAACTTAGTAAATCATTTCATCTTTACACAAGCAAATATTGCATTGCTTATGCAACTTCAGTACTGATTGTTAAGCATTATATCAGACGTAGTTAACTGTAAGTGAAAGAGGATAAGAATGTCAGGAAAATTAGGTGTGCCATAGGGCAAGCAGATTTTTTAAAAGGAAGTTAAGAATGCCAAATGCACTTGTGTGATAAGTTCTATATTGCTCTCTTCCTGGCAAAGACATATCCCTTCTATGTAAAGTTTCTAATTTTTAGATTCTAATACATGAAAATTTAACAATGTGAAATAATAGTTCTCAATTGTTAGAAAATTAACAAAATTATTCTGTCCTCGTTTATTTTTATACTACAGATTTACAGTTTAATTTCTTTGAGATTAAACCTAGGTACTTCCCTTTTTAATTTATTCATTTATATCATGAAGTAACATTTATTTATGACATTATATATGATTCAGAGATATAGAATCACACCTTTTCATACATATGTTTTCACACCATACCTACCACACAGGCATCCGTAGTTCTCCACCTTGATCCAGTGAGCCCTCTCCACAATCTGCTTTTCACCCTCCCCTAGCTCTCTAGTCAGAATTCTAGGGTTTGTTATTGGTTTGGTTCTGTGTGATGTTGTTTCTTCTTCTGTATTTCACATATACTTGAAAACATCTGGTGTTTGTTTTTCTATTTCTGAATTATTTTCTTTAGAATAATTCCCTCCTGTCGATCCATGTGGTTACAAATAGAGTTCATCCTTTTATTAGCTAAGCTGTATTTCATTATATACCTTTATATTCCACTCTTCTATTCTTGGACACTGAGTTTGTTTCCATAAATTGGCTATTATAAGTAGTGCTGCAATGAACATGAGTCCATACTAGTAATTTTAGATTCCTAAGTTAAATAGACTGTAATTGCTGGATTTTTGGTAGATCTATTATTATTATTGATTTGAGGTGCTCCCAAACTATTTTTCATTAAATTTGGACCAGTCTATCTGCCAAGTATGTGTGAGGTTAATTTTGTTATGTGTGTGTGTGTGTGTGTGCGCATAGGCCATTCTCACATGTGTGAGATGATGCCTCACTGTGGTTTTGATTTTCAGTATCTTCATGATGTATGATGATGAACATTTTTCATGTACATGTTGGCCATCTGCACATCTGTTTAGGCCTTCTATCCATTTTTCATTATAGGTTTTCTTTTGCTGAATGATATGCATCTTTGTAGTACTTGGACACTAGTCCCTTGTCATCTGTATGATATGCCAACATTTTCTCCCCTTAGTGGAGTGTCTTTGCTTTGATGATAGTTTCTTTTTGATTGTAAAGCTTTCAGTTTGATGTTGACCCATTTATTTATATTCTTATTTCTCTTGCCTTTGGAGAGGAATGCTCAAAGATACTACTTAAGACAATGCTGTGGAGTATTTTATATCCTTTTTCCTATGCATTTTATGGTTTTAGGTCTTACATTCAAGTCTTCAATCCTCTTTGCACTATATCATAATATTGTGGTCTAGCATCATTTGTTTACATGTGGCTGTCAGTTTTCCCAAGATCCTTTGCTGAAGATACTTTTTTTTTCTAATGTATATTATTGGTTCCTAGGTTAATAGTCCATATAAGTTTGGGTTTACTTTTGGACTCTCAGTTCTATTCCATTTGTGTCTGTGTCTATTTTATTCCAATGCCATTCTGATTTGACTACTTTATAGTATACTTTACTTTGTAGAATAGTTTGAATTTTGGGAATGGGATATTATCATTCCTTTTTGTCAGAATTGCTTTGTTTGTTCAGGGTCTTTTATGTTTCCATATTAATTTCAGTGAAGTTTGTTCTGTTTCTCAAAAGAATGCCATTGGAAGTGTGTAGGTATTGCATTAACTCAAGATTGCTTTGGTAAGATGGTCATGTTAAAAACATTAGTTTTTCTAATTTATAAACTTACAATATCATACATTACTTTGTGTGACAAAGTATTAAGTATTAAGATATTGCATTTAACTATGTCTTATAGATTTTCATTGTATAGATCCTTCACTTCCTTTGTTAAATTTACTCCAAAGGTTTATTATATTATTATTATTGTTATTATTATTATTTTATATGTGGATAATGGGGTTGACATCTTGATTTCTTTCTTTCCTACTTCATGATTTGCATATAGAAGTAGAACTGATTTTTCTAAATTGATTTTGTATTTTAATGTATTGAGCTATTGATTTATTAGTTTTTTTAGTGCAGCTTTTAGGATTTTTAAATGTATATTAATAGAAGAAAATTCAAAAAGTAGAATCAGAAATGAAATAGCCATGCATAGTTATCTTAGAAACACAGATCATAAGCAATAACAATGAATGTCTGTATGTCTTTAAGTTGTGTAGCCTAGAATAGACAAAATTTCAGAATAGAAAACCTGAAAACGAACAATTACTAAAACTAAAACAATTAATGAAACTTTCCCAATAACCCAGGACCAGAAATATTCACCAATGAGTTCAATCAAGTCTTCCCAAACTTACCCTTCTTAAAGTCTTCAAAAAACTCATAAATATAGAAAGAAAACTTCTAAACACATTTTTGAGGTCAGCATTACTTTAATGAAAAAACCAAGACATCACCAAAATGAAAATCACAAACCAATATTCTTGGTGAAAATAGATGTAAAAATCATCTACAAAATCTTAACAGATTAAATACAAAAGCATATTATAAGTGTTATATAGTGTTACCAAGTTGAATTTAGTTGAGGGACACAGATGGTTCAGCATCTGAAAATTGATCCTTGTAAGTCATACCAGCAGATGTAGATAAAGCATTTGATAAGATTCAACAAGAATTTATGATTAAAAACTCCCAAATGGAGATTGTTTGGATATAACGTCAACACATAAATATCATATATGACAAACTCATAGCTAACATCACACACATTGGTAAAAAATTGAAAGATTGTTCCTCTAAGAATCAGGCTAATGCAAGGATTTCCACTTCCACCACTGCTATTCAACATGGTGTTGGAAGTCCTAATTAGAAGAACTGAATAAGAGAAATATAGAAAAGAAATCCAAATTGGAAAAGAAGAATTAAAACTATCACATTTTTCAGATAATGTGATAATAAGGTTTATTACATAGTTGTGATGATGGTTAGTCAAAGGGATATTTTAATTATCAATTTTCTTGTTTATTGATAATAGCATCGGTAACATAATTGATGATGATTGCAATCCATTCCTTCATGAAATGCGTAATTATTTAATACATATCAACTATACTGTATTAAGCTATTTTCTAAAACTGTTTTCCCTAGTCCTTCAAAAAAGAAGTCTAACCTTGAGATTCTAAAATGTGTTTTTCTGATCTTGCCTTCTGTGATTTTCCTTTTATTAAAAAATATATCTGTATATATTCTCCTTAGCATGTATGTAATATGAACTCATTGGTTTTTAAATATAGGAAATCCTTTGTAAAATAAAAGTCATTTATAATTTGGATATCTGATTATATATATTAATCTTTCTATTTTTTCTGAACTTTTGTCATTCTCAACATATAATGCATATGTAATATATGTTTTATGAATAAGCACATAAAGGAGTGAATAAATACATCATATTGTAGCTTTCTGACTTATAAGGAGTGCTAACTGAGCAAGTGGAACTCATAGTTCTAGGAAGATAGATTGTGTATTTGCACTTTACCAATTGCATGCTGCTCAATCCATTTGTTTCAACATTACTTCTATAAAGTGGACAGTTATAATTGTACCTCCATACAGGGGTTTTTTAAAGGAGATTAAAAGACACAGCACAGTATTGTCACATAGTAAATGTCAGTAGATATTAGCTGTGGAGAGTCAAGATAGAGAATGGATATTTAACTCCAGAGGGAATAATTTGAAGGAACGTTGAAATATTGGTTTTATATCAGCATTCAAAATTTTTTTCCAAGCATAATCTTTCTGAAATAGCATAGGACATCTTATGAAGGTAGTAAGATACATTTTATGTAAATTTTAAATTCACCTGGTATTGTAGAGGATTCACATATTACATAAACATGAGAAAGGTAAATTCTGCAGTCTCTTAATTTTGAGAATATAATCAGAAATTTGGTTTTAGAATAATACCTCTTTCCCCACATTTCTAATTCCTCTTTCCATTACAGCCACAAAATTCCTGCAGCTTCCAGTGAATCAAAACATGTAGACAAATAGGAGTAACCTAAAAATAGTTAAATTCTTAATGGTTTTGTTCCCAGAGAAGGTGTTCATGCAAAGGATTCCATTGGGGAAGAAGTTAATGTACTTCTGCTGTTCTGTTCAGAGGGGCATTTAAATGAAGTAAGGAATCCTTATGTCTAGAAAAGAGTTGAAAACTTTTAAATTAAGTGTATCAAAACAGTATATATATTTTTCTTCATCCATATTAATAGTCTTCTGTTAGTCTTCTAAGATCTGAATTATGTAAAAATATCATCAAATGCAATTTTTAAATTAAAGAGAATTCAAGATGACAGCATATTCAAATAATAAATCTGAAGTTTGCAGTATAAAACAGTAGCATGAAATATCTGTATATAGAATTTATTTCAGTTTATTCAATAATTATAAAAGTCTTACATGTTTGTGTTTATCATTTAATGACTTGAAAATATTATGTGTATTAATTTCCTTTATGTGCTTTAAATTCTGGGGAAATAAAAATAATGCATTCTACAGTGTGAAAATTTTTGACATTGTACTATATCTATATATATGGATATATTTATATATAAGGCAATTTACAACAATGTTTAAGTCATTGTTCCCTAATTTGTACGTCAGAATGACTTTGGCATATTCTAAGCTTATACTCATTTGCAAGTCTTTCCTCTTCTTTCCTAACCTCATCCCAGATTTCAATGTAACTAATTTTAAAATCAAATAAATAACTTGATAGCTTCTTAAGAAAGTTCTGTTTTAAATAGCAGTAATTGATTAGAAATAGAAATTAAATGAGTAATTAAAGATGAATCTTTAAGAAGCCTGCATTCACTGATTCACTTTTTTTTCAAACAAATGCATATAAAAAAATCTATTGTTCCAGGTTTTTTGTTGGTGCTCTCTAAATTATTTTCCTTATCTATAAAATGATGCGTCTATCACAACAGTGATTGGTGCAGTTAATGATACAAGTAGCAGGCACATTTGTTTGACTAATAGACAGGAAATGTTAGCAATATTATCATCATCATTATGCTATGCTATTTACTTTTATGATTGTTAATTAGAGGCTTGTTTTTGGTTTTCAGATCTTGAAAACATAGTAAATACTGACTTCAAATTTTCTATTGGTGT
>PVHY01000037.1:118726-409692 GCA_004024945.1 Uropsilus gracilis
CCTCCCTCCTTCCCTCCCTCTATCCTCACAATTACCTTTAAAGAAGGTTCTATTTGTATTCCATCTTAAAAATGAAGAACCTAAGCCAGGCAGGGTGGTTTTATTTGGGAGGTGGAGGCTAGGAATCACTTGAGTTTCTGGATTGGAGACTACCCCAGGCAACAGAGTGAGACCTAGTTTCGAAAAAATAGCCGGGCATGATGGCACATGCCTGTAATCCCAACTATTTGGGAGGCTGAGGCTAGGGATCACTTGAGTCCATGGGTTCAGGACTACCCCGGGCAACATAGTGAGACCTAGTCTCAAAATAAAATAAAGAATCTAGGGATATAGGGGGGAAAGATGAAGAAACTAACAAATAGGGAAGATAAGGAATCTTGCTTGAAGTCATTTAACCAATCAGTGATAGAGGGAGAATCTAGGCAGTTTGATTACAGAGTAGATTCACTTAATCACAGATTTCATCATCATTAGCGAACTGTATAGTGACAAGAGTATTTTCAAATACATATTTATATCTTTCACAAGAATATAGCTTGCTCTTTGATTTTCAAATCTGGAGCTTATCTTTAACATTTTTTTTTGTCAGATTTTGGCTTTCCTTGAGTGCTTCTGAGATCCAGAAGTAGGGCTAGGGCATACATTCACATTGTATTCTCTCTCTGTGCCTATAATAGAGTCTGGCATATGCTAAACATTGTTTAATAAATAGTTGTAGAATGAACCAATGAAATTACTTGCTACAAAGAAAAATAAAGCAACCTGTTTTTCAATTATTCAATAGTATTTATTACATTGTGCTATTCTTCAAATCTTTGTCTAATTGCATTAAAATACATGTATTATCAAACTGAGACTTGGGTAAGTTCCTTGTGATGGTTTTTATTATGATCATTGTTCATGATGGAAAAAATACTTTCATCATTATGCTAATGAAGCCAGCAAAACATCATAGCTTTATTTTTCAACCCAAATTTCTGAGACTAAGATCACCATTCTTATTTTCAGTGGTGTCTAGCCTTTCCTCAATATTCTCTGGTTTCAGCTCAATGATCTAATATTAAATAGAGATTCCTTTCTAATAGCAATTTTACCTAAAAGAAAAATGCAAATATGTTTTTTGGTTATGTTTCTTCTGCCAACTCTGCATTCAAACTATAAAAGATTTTTCATGTGTTATCCCATTTTCAACTTTTAAAGGTTTTATAAATATTATATTCCTTATAAGGAATAAAATATATCTGTGTAAGCTAACTTGTCATATAATTATTTCCATATGTACTGAACTACCAAAAAAGATTATGTCTCCTTCCAATACTTGATTTATTTTCTCTGGTCATTCAAACCTTGTGGTGAGGTATACTGAATATCATGGAGCAATAAGGTCTTTCTTAAAAGTTCATAATGAGTACCTGCACTCTGACCATTTTGTTGCTCAGAATCCCAGCAAGACACCAATCTCTGCAAAAGTGGTTGTTGGAGAGTGCGTGACACACTAATCACATTTACACAATTATTGGTTAAGTTAATGGAAACTAACCAATAGTGAAAATATACCAGGACTAGAAGCAATGAGCAAACTATTAGCATCTTTTACTCTATTGGAACCTCTAAGCTTATTAGTTAAGAGATAGAAAAACACCCAGTACAACTAGGGCCAAATTGTTATCGGCCATGGAAGGACATAAGTCAGTAAATATCTTGATCTATCTTTCTTGTGATCTTCTTACCACTCCCCATCCTCTCTCACTTCACCCTTCTCTCCCCTTTTGTCCTCTAAAAATTAGCTTAAAAATGAGAAGTCAAGAGAGTTTAATTGATGCAATTTGTAGTAATTAGTCTCCAGGGTTAAAAATAGACTGATAAATGGAGAGAGTATTTTGAGGGGTTAATAACAAGAGGCATCGCCTTTCTTCTGGATATACAAAAGAGAAATATTGAAGTCATCTAGACTATTCATTCTTCATTCCATATGTTAAAACTATGAGCAAGTTTCTTTACATACTTCTTAAAAATATATCTTTAATAATCCATTGTTAGTGTAAATTTATATCATCTCTACTGCCAATCTTTTTGTATATATATTGATTTTACCAGTTAATGCTAATTGTTTCCTATAACAGAAGCCTAGTAAGCTGTTATTCTTTGACTATTTTTTTTAAGTTTCAAATTTATTCCTAGGAAAACACAGTTTGGAAAGCTGACTATAGCTATATCCATTATACACACTGACCATGGATGAAATCTTTCTGCTCCATAGTGCTACAGCAATTCTTAGTGGAATCCTGATTTAAGGGTTTCAAGATTTTACCTTGAATTTTAATCTCATACACTGTGTAGATATAGGAGATATTCTAGCACCTACTTTTTTTTGGAAAATGAATTAGTTCTTAGGAAGAAGAAGCAAGAAAGCCAGCCAGCTGCAGATCATCAAACCCCTGGAAATAGCCAGACACCCTTAAATTTCCACCTATTTTGCTCAAACACCTACTCTGATTCTCAGTTTTTATGGTTATCAGGTGCAACATTCCCTACCTAGGGATAAACTTACCACAGCATTTCCTCAATGTTATTAATAATCTTGACTTCCTAGTCATTCTTCCATGTGAATATTCTACTGTTCACTATACATATGCTTCTCATTACTTGTTTTGCTGATTTTATTTCCTCCATTTTGGAAAATTACCTGTTGTTCATTAAGTCATAAAACCCTCTCTCCCTTTAATAGAAATCTTTGTCCTCATTATCTAACACACATATATATATATATATATATATATATATATATATACATATATATGTATATCGTATGTCTGTTGTGCTTCTAGATACCCTCTAGCGACTTCTCTCTTATCTGGTGACCATTTATTGAGTTATTTTCTAATGTTCAAATGTTGGGTCATATGGTGTTTCCCTTACCAGTTGTGTATTACATAGAAATTTTTTTATTTCATAATTATGCTGAATATTTTCAAAATATTTAGTAATTAAAAAATTATTGAAATGGAACCCATAGATTAGAAAACACTAGGTATGATTAGAATTATGAAACTTCACTACTTGATGGAAGAAAACAAAGATATTATGTCTAGTGCCTCACCCTATAAGGCCTGAAAGGAGAGTGAAACCTCTGGTCTACAATTCTTTGTGTATAAATTAGGGAGTGCTAGCTATGCCTTACCACTCTAAACTCAGAGTGGGGCATGGAGGTGATGACTATAATTTTCTGCATTAAATCAAGTATTGGTAAAATATTACTTGAATTAAATACTGCTTCAAACTGGGGAAAATGGACAAGTGGAGAAGAATATAAACTTTTGAATCTAGCATACTTGTTTTTTCATACTGACTTTGCTGTACTACTTACTAAATAAACTATATATTTGATTTTATCATTAGCTATATTCAAGGTGAATTGGTCAGCATTGATGTTAGAACACAAGAAACATACTTGCTGTTTTAATTATAATGAGGGTGAAATACATTAATCAAATAATTTTACAAATAATAATTACATACAGTGGTAAATCAGCACAAGAGAAATTCAAAAATCTATGCAAGTATATTTTAGAGATGGTCAAATGAATTAGGTGTTATAAATTAACCAGGGGAAGAATATGGTCCTAAGAAAGATTGAAATATGGAGTCACTTATAGTTAATTAATTGAAAGAATCATAGAAACTCATGGAAAGTGCAAGAGAAGAAAAGTTAGCTAGAGATATGGGCAGAGACAGACCTTCCAGACCTGTAACTTAGGCCAAATGAAAAATTTGAAAATGCTCGAGCTGGAAATTTGCAAGATAAAATGTTTCTAAAAATCACTGTTTGCATTTTTAAAACATCCATAAATATTAGAGTATTGTGGAGAATTCTTTAAATGGACATTTGAAACGTTCCTTACAAGAGACAATAATAGTTGCTTAATCTAGGGAGGGTTGGTAATAGGGATATAGTAGATCAAATAATAGAGATATATTATAGCACAGACATATAGTACAATGCATTTCTGGCATTTGGAACTGATTTGAAGATGTTGCTGGTGACTGAGATAGGGAATATATAAAGAGGACAAGACTAAGTTGAATTTCAATTTCATTAAATTCAGTTTAAAGTTGTCAGTGAGACATCCAAATAGAAATGTCCAAGTGAATTCTTGGATTTAAAGTTAGCTGAGAGAATTGTGAGCTAGAAATATTTATATAACAGATGTTGATGTATAGCTTGTTATTGAAGTCATAATCATGAGTGATATAGTTTAGAGAAAGAAAGGAAAAGAAAGTTTAGCAGAAGAGAAGGATTCCTTGAAAAGCTCTTAATATTTGGAACCAGCAGAAAAGACTCAGTCAACAAGAATGCAAGAATGCAAGAGGAAAAATGAGAAAACCAAGAAACCTGAAAGATAGTCTTCAAGAAGCAGTGATTAGTAGTGCTGAGTGAACCTGGAAAGTTGAGTTCATTCAAGTTGAAACCTGGCAAAGATGCAGTTTGTGAAAGTTATGTAACTGGAATTATGGGTGATACAAACCAGAAGGCAGTGGATGCATATGAGGAAGTAGACTGAGGGCAGAAAACTCCTTGCTAGCTGGGAGGAGAATATAAGAAGATGGAGTCAAAGTACTCTCATAGTAGAATAAATTTTAAATATGTCTCAGTAATAATAGGAATGTCCCACCAAGAAAAAAGTAATTCAACAGATAAAAATAGAAGGAACAAACAAAATGAGAATATGGCAACATTCACTAAGTTATTTAATAATTTTGTATTCATTTTCATATCCACAAGTAAAACAGTATCTACCTTTATCTACCTCAAGATTACTCTAACAGCTACATAATGTGATGTTGGGAGAATTCTAAGTAAAAATTTTGGCATACAGTTTATTTAATAAATTGGTAGTAAAATGAATCCACCATCAAGCATAGTGTCTTATACCTATTTTAGATATTCAACCGAAAGAAATGTTAAATGTTGGAAAAATAAGATTCTGTTCTATGATTTTTGATTATTTGGCAAAATAATTAATTTGGATGCATGTTACAGATGCACCTTAAATATTCTATGGTAGTGGTAAGGATGATGATATTCAGTATTTGCATCTGATGATATTCTTATTTTGCGCACTTATGTTCACAGGGTACTATTTTCCTGCCTGGAAATAAAGTCCTTGAACATCCCTGCAATGAAGAGAGCCCAGGAAAATTCCTTTTTGAAGTAGTTCCAGGTAAGATTTGTTCCCCCAACTTTATTAAATCACTGACTTTTTAGGTTGGTAAGCTAGGAGACAGATCGCATCATCTTGAGTCTTGAGTCTTGGTTGAAAACACTCATTTGAAGAGGTAATCATCAAATTTGTTTAGCATTTACTCAGATAATCATTCCAGGATTGTGCACTAGTACAAGTGAATGCAAGCAAAAACTCATGATCTCATGATTATCAATTAGTCATTTCTCCATGAGACTTAGTGTTGACCGGAAGTCAGTTGTAAGGAACTATCGGAGACAAGTTGATTTTATAGTGCTCTTGTAATTTGAAATTTGACCAGGTGTTTTATGCTTTGTCAATTCACTGGCTTATTTCTTCAAAAGTTTCAATCTTTAAAGAGGTTTAGCTATTTTTTTTTAAAGGGAAAGAAAGAAATGAAAACCATCCTTTAGTGACTTACCAAATATTGCAGATCTGCTCAGCTTTGCTGCCAAACAACCACTTCCACATGTTTGGCTTGTCCATTTGAAGATGTTTCTGCCAAGTCATCTGATACCGCAGTTAAATTTCTTCAACATCTGTTCATTTTTTTCTAGTCATCTGCATTTATATTTCTCAGAGTACTTGATCTCCACTTAAATTTTTGACTCACCCAACAACAAAATCTTCAACGCCATGATCTAGTACTTTGGTCAGTTCTTTAGTCTTTCCTTAACCCTTTGGAAAAGTGAGTTAGAAGTGTGGTTTTCATAGCTTTAGTTGTGTCTGACTCAGTTTATGTGATATTGACATTGATTTTAATCCCAGTGTAGGGTGAATAAAAATATATTTCTGTGACTAATATGTAATGCATATCAATAACATTGGCACAAATGCAGTCAAAACATTTCCCCAGCTTCATAAATGCTGGGAATCTAAAATGTGAAAGCACGTTTTTTTCCCTCAATGAAAACAGCTGTAGCACTGAGTTCATCTGGCTCATGATGGAATCCATGACTAAATGTTAATTAATGCAGCTGAAGTGCAGAAAGGTTAGTCAGATGCATTGTGTTATTTGTTTCTCCCAGAGGAGAACATATTTTAAGAAACCTGAATCTTGTTTGCCCTATTAATTTTTTCCCTTCTTACTTCTTAGTGGAATACCCTGAATAGAACCAAATTCCAGATGTTGCAAAGTCTTTGAAGTTTTAGTAGAGGAAGTTTCTTTCTCTATTTATTTTCAAACAGTGCCTTTTGACTTTTAAATAAATGTGGTATGCAACTGATGACTATGTTTATTTCCAATAATACCAAAGGTCTACTTTTTAACTGAATGTACTAAATATATAGAGATTTCATGTTTTAGTAAAGATGTTCTGATATGATATGGATGTATATTGTTAAGGACATTCTGGAAAGAGCTGTGTCTTCAAACACAGGAAGCCACAAACCTCCCCTCCAAGATTGCTGTTCATGGGCATGTGTTTCACATGCAGCACATGTGACATCATGATTTTTGTTGAGCACAATTTATGAAGTTTAAGACTGTGTAATATGAAATCGTGTCCTTCTGAAAAAGTTTGCATCATTAATCATGATGGTTAATGTACTATACCCAAAGCTCATTTGAAAAGATACTGTCTGAATCGCTAATGCAATATATTGTGACTTCTAAGTTAACCTTTTTAATTCTGAATTGTATTGTGGCATGACAAGAGAATTGTTCCAAAGGATTCTTTGAAGTAGATGGAAAATACAGTGACTACAGTGGGAAACCAGCGTCAGTGCCATTAATCTTACATCACTCGAGCTTTATTAATGTACCCATGTAATAGTAATAGAATTTCCAGGCAAATGTTTCTGTATGTATGAGAGTGTGGGGACTAGTACCAAATGATTTTAGTACATTTTTATAATATTGAGATTACTTAGGGATAACGTGATACTTATCTTTACAAATGAGAATGATGAGTTTTCTAATTATCATACCTGAGTGATAGTTTGACATGGGAAATATATAAAATTACCAATGTTTTCATTTGTCAGAAAGTATAGGAACAGGAGGGATTGCACAATGTGATCAATACCTTTTACAGAGCCCTCTGCAGGCCTGCCTGGCAGCACAGCTTCCTAAAATACACCTTTCTGTATTCTATTCTCTCTGCCTTTCTGCATTGTATTCTCTCAGTCATCATCTTAAAGCCCATCTTACAATCGATGCTTACAGATCACACACTATTCTGACTTTAGAGACAGTACCGAAAGTACAAGGTATGTCAAAGAATGGGATTAATTCTCTTAACCCTATCTGTCACTAATTATTTCCAACAAAACTGGCAGAAGCATTTAGGAAGCTCTTTACCAATATTCTAATACTACTTGTGTACACACATTGTCTGTGATTGTATATGTATATGTAGAAGTGTATCTGTATATCCATTGTGCAGTTACATCTGTATCTATCTTTAACTATCTCTACACATTCACATTTAATTTATTCACATATATGCTATGTACCATATATCTTTATAATTTACCCATTTGTGTTAGGTAGGTAAGCATTTCTGTTTTATTTCATTTTGTTTTACTTTAGTCTAAAATGCTCTTTTAAATTAAATAATAATCATATTCAAGTAATAAAAAACTAGATTTTTCAACAGAACTGAGAGTTTCAGATCTTTTTATACTCTATTTCATTTCTTTATATATTTTATCTCTATGCAGGTTTCAGGCTTTTGTAAAAAAAAACTATCTGAAAAAAATCTACCTTAATTTGGGATCAATTTCTTGCAAACTTACTATCCAATGAAATAAATTTTGTCTGAATAGTGCCAAGTTTTAGAGCATTGCACTCCAATTTTTCACTCCTATTTCGCTGTAAGTCAAAAAAGGAGATGCTAGCCAAATTGGCAAATTTTAAGACTTAATTGTCAGACATGCCAAATTTTAGACTGGGATGAACTTTTATGGCCAAGTGCTAAGCTTTGGGGAAATGTGGTTGAGAAAGGAATGTTGGCAGCCCCTTAATATATACTGCTTGAAGACAGAAAATGCAATTGGTTCCTTGCTTCTCAAAATATGTTCTATTTTTTTCCTGTGATATTTTGAAAAACAGCTTTATTAGTGTTATGGCAATGTCTTTACATTTTAGAAGAATAGTATTCAGAGGGTAAAAAGAAATAGTGATTCAGGGTCAGACAAAAAATGGTAAGGGAGTATATACTCCACGTGGTTAAGAGCTACGTCTTTGCTGCTCACAGTTATATTCCCAAAACCTAGTACATATTTTCAGGTGCTGAAAAAATGTTCCATTGAAGGGCATATGCTTATCAGGTTTATGGAGGTATATCAAACATATGGACGTTTTTAATAGTGGCATTTGCTGATTTCATATGGATATTATTTTATATGTTTTTATTGTCTTCCATCTTGACTGAATTTAATTTGTGCCTACTGCTGTCTTTCTGTCCCTCAAGGTAGTAAAGACCTCTTGTGGTTCAGGTGGAGAATGTGGTGAAAAAATCTCACTATGACTAGTTTCATATGACTCCTCATCTTGGAGAAGCAGTCGGTGACAGTTTTAGCACATTTCAAAAGACAAGCAACTCTTCTTTGTTTTTCTGACTTGTTCTGACTGTTTGGAGAAATGTTTTTCTTCCACTAAAAATAAATGAGTGTTTATCTTGAAAACTACTTTCCCCAAGTGGCACTACCTCTTTTCTAGTCTTCCTCTCTCACAGTGGGGGAAAGTATATGGTGTTTGGGCTCCTTCTATGAAATGTATTTCTCTTTAACCCTACAGGGAAGTGGTTAGACACAGTTTTCATTAGTTTTTTTTTTTTTTTCAGTTTTTTTTTGTTTGTTTTTAGCTTTTTATTCCTTCAAATTTAGACCCTAACAGCAATTCAAGGTATTGGGAAGACACACTTTTATCTCTATCTGTAACCTTAGCTTGAATTCCTGAGAAATATACTCTAATGGACGGTTTAATTAGAATGCTTAAGGAAAAACTCTCTGAAGAATTTTCAAGGGGAGAGCAGGATGGGGAAGGAGAAGCTAGTCTACAATTCCTGTGCATCAAAGATCTGTCAATACTTGGGAGAGTTCAGGAGCTGGAGAGTTCAACCCTTGTAGGTTGTTCTAAACTGAGGAATCAGGCCCTTGTTTCCCCGATCAGCTGTTCTTAGTCTTTGACAGGAGTTGGGGGAGAGATGAAACAATTCATTGTTGAAATGGAGAACAATTTCCATGAGGGTCTCTCTGAGTCATCAGCAACCAGTATGTCATAGACAGAGGATTGTCATACCCATTATCATATCTATAGATTTATCTAAAATTCTGTATGCTAGGCAGTATTCCCAGCTTTCACATATATCATTTAATGTATTCCTCACCAAAACCCTACGAAGCAGGTTCTATTATTATCCATATCCAGATAAAGAAACTTAAGCACAATTTGATGAAGATCCACTAGCTAGTGAGTGTGTGTGTATCCCTGATTTATCCTTACAAAAAAAAAATCCCAGATGTAAAAATAAAGTTTTATATACATATACATGTACACTTCAAAATGCAATATCACCATATTAGAGGCTAGAGCCTAAAATGTTTTTCAAGTTTCTAAAATAAAATATGAACCTGTGAACTATTTGTTATTAACTGAAATATATATATAAACACACACACATATACACACACACCTCTTTTTAACTCATCCACTAAGGAGAAGTGTCTGAGTACTTGAAGTGAGAGCAGTAGGCATTTTTGTTTATTTAAA
Organism: Uropsilus gracilis; assembly: GCA_004024945.1. Lineage (NCBI taxonomy): Eukaryota > Metazoa > Chordata > Mammalia > Eulipotyphla > Talpidae > Uropsilus > Uropsilus gracilis. The sequence goes on from PVHY01000037.1 coordinate 128,687, forward strand.
GCTATTATACTATTTAAGCCTGTCATAAAAATAGATACTGTATAAAGCTATCTACTTACAGTTCTTTTGACAGTATACTTCATGGCTATAACTATATTATGAAAAAGTGGGAAGAAAAACCCTCTTGCATTGCAGTGACCATACTTAAATGTGAATGACTACATCAAAAGAATCTTCATCCATATTTATTTTCTATAGGAGGCTATTATACGCTAGTGTTCAGTTCTTTTCATTACAGAACTCACATTGATGAAATATTCTCAGCTTCTTCACAAACTCTGGTCAAGTTATCAGTCACTGAATAACTGCCAGCAAGTACACTTGATAATACTTTCATATTGGCAGTTGATTCCCTGACCTGCATAGTGCATAGGTAATAGCCAGTCAGAGACCAGTTAAGGGTCTCAGTCCCATCTCTGCCAGATACTCCAAAAAATCATAATAACTAGAACTGGACGGTTATTTTATCCTTTTTCTTCCCCAGGAAAAGATAATAGGTGAATATGAAAGGAAAGAGGATGAGATGAAGAGGCTGCTATGATAAAAATTGAAAAGAAATATTGAAGGTTAATTTAACATGGTTTTTATCTGCCTGGATTTGAAACTAAGTTCTTCAAAAAGGGAAAAACTGTCATTTATTCCATTTTTAGATTAGGACTATGCTAATTATCTCCAATATCCTCTGATAATAACATATCACTTCCATAATTTTCAATAAAATTTTTAGTATTACAATGATATTCCAAAAGAATTTTTAGAAATTAAGTGAACAATTAAAGAACATGGGTACATTATGGATCTTTAGCAAGAAAAACACACATAGTTACCAAAATTACAAACACTTTTGTGAGAATTAGATATTCCCTGAAGTCTAATCATGGACTCCAGGTTAAGAACTGTCCTTTAATTCAAAGTATAGAAGACTTTCTTAAGTTCTTTCTCTGTGTTAACTACTTATCTCTATGTTTCTGTTCATTCTCTTTCCTTTGCACATTTGCATACACAAATTATTTAATTTATGTGACTGGTATATTAATAATCAGTTTTTGACTTTTATTTTCTTAATTTGTTTGTTTTTATACCTGTTTTTTAAATTGTGTGATTCCACAGACCTGCTTCATATATTCACAAAAGAAATTTCCCTTGGTAGAATATTTCATGGACTAGAGACTATAAAATTTTAATTTACCAAAGCATGAGTTATATAAGTGGTGAGTGTAGCTGTGCTATATAATAGACTTTTGGAGAAATGAATAGTGCTGAAAGATATCCATGTGTGTCTCTGCAAAAAGAAAAACAGCTTGACTGACTTTTGAGGTTTTTTTATAATTATGTGATAATGTTAGCAATGAAAGTTTATTACCCATTTCTGTAATTCCCAGCTCTTTGCAGGGTGAGTAAATGTCACTGTGTATAATAACTTCTTCTCATTTAAAAGTGTAAACCAGTATTTGGTATATTTTATATAAAAATCTGGAAATATTTTAACAATTTTTAGCATAAAAATCGGACATTCTCTTAATAATTAGTTAAATATGCTGCTAAGGCATTTAATTTTACAACACTTTCTTTATCTTAATTTTCCCCCTTTTAGGTTAGTACTGTAAGTTAAAACCCATGCAAGTATATTTGTTATCCAAAGGCAACTATTGACAATCTCTTTTTTGTCCTTCTAAGTCTGTAGGCAGTATGGAAGCATTTTTTAAAAACTTTTTGCTTAGTTAATGCATGCAAATAATTTAGAGAATGTGAGTAGGCGTTGTTTACAGTATGAAAATATAATTCTATATACACAAGTTGTTCTGAACATGAATTAGATAAATGCATTGGTGAAAATATCAGTTATATTAGCTACTATGTAGTCTTTTATGTGCACAAAAAGTATTTTGAAATTTTAGCTTCCAAATCTCTTTCAACTTCAATGCTTTAAAAATATACATTTGAACAGAATAGCTGAAAAAGCACAAAGAGGATTTTAAATTGTTTATAATTTTTCTCAATTGCATGCCATTTGGGGCATTAGTGGCCTGATTAAATGTGTGCTCTTAGGATCATGCTTATTTAAAGTGCCTGCACGTGGAGTTCTGTCTTATAGCATCTGAGGATGTGTCGATTCATTCATATTCAATTTTGATATTCCTTTTATGGGTCAGAATAAGGGTAAGCTCTTATTTTATAAAAAGGAACAAAAGTAAATACTTTTATCTTAGCAGGTCTTAAGATCTCTGTTACAACAACTCAACTTTGCCATCACAGTACAAATAAATAGTTATGTCTATTCCACTAAAACTATCAACAAACACCAAAATTCAGATTTTATATAATTTTCATGTGTCAAAAATCAGTCTTTTCGAAAATTACAACCATTTGAAAAATAATATGTACACATTGGGCCATATTCAGCCATGACCTATAACTTGCCAACCCATGTGCTGGATAAAAAAAGCAAACCTATGAAAAGGAGGCTGAAGATACTAATATACAATCACTAATCCCCACTGGTGCCACTGGAACCAGATTTAGAGGCTCGAGACAGGCTGTCTCCCAGTCATGGCATCACCCACTGACTCAAAATCATGATTCAGGAGTAGTTTGCCAACATTTTTATTTAGAATTTCATCTTTGAATCTTTTTGAAAAATCATGATGAATCTAAGTCTTAGTGTCCAAAGTGACATTCTCTGTTCACACTGATTTAATTCATTTAGAATTCTAGATTTATTACATGGTTTGTTCAGATGAGAAGGCCATTAATAGGAGATTGGGTATGCCAAGTATGAAAGGCATTTGCCATCCTTTGTTCAGTCCACAGATCAGGGAGATATTTGTAAGTATTCTGATATGGAAACACCCCTTCAAGAACAAACAAGCTTGAAGTATCTTCTAAACTTTTTTTTTTAACATGTTAACATTCTAAGTGGTTCACAGAAAATGATAGGATTTTGCTTACTGGTAAAACTAGTAAACTCATTTTTTTCATAGGAGCAGTTTATTTCCCTTACTACTCACTTATTGACATCTCTTTACCCTTAACCATACCAATTTTTCTTTAATGTCAGTATGAAAGAAATTCCTGTAATACCTGGAGCTACTCCTTACTGATATGTATCAGATCCTGTACTAATATGCATCAGTCTTTATTTATGGCAGCTTATTTAAGATGAGGACGTTTGTGATAGTTATCAGTCTTCTTGCTAGGAACTGTGGTTCAAATTCATATTCTAAAAAAATGTGGAACCCAGTCTTCACATCCATGTGAATCCACTAACTAACCACATGCTAAAGTCTTTTACTAATGTAGTTACTATGTGAATTCCATAGAGGTCAGGTATTCAATAATTAAGAGAAATAAGGATGACAAATAAGAATTGAGGTTTAGGGCTTAAAATATGGTTTATTTTGCTTTTCCCTCACTGTCATTATTATTGACATTTCTTATGTTGCCTGTATTCTCTTTCTTCCTCTTGAGATTTAAAGTTTTTGAGAACAGAAACTACTTCCACCCAGTGCCTAATAGAGTGACTGTCATATAGTATATGTTCAGTGCATGTTTGTTGCATTCATGAGTAAGCTAAACCCCAGTTTTATCATTTGAATGATTGCATTAAGTTAACCAAATTAAAACAACCTTGCAGCTTTGAATTTGGAACCCAATTACAGCTCTGTTTCTCAATATTTTAGGGGATTAAAGAAGTTTATAAACTTCACAGACTTTGTACTCATTAAAAACTACTCTTACTGTGTCATCCTTCGCTCTTTCATTAATACTAATAGTATTCGTAATAGTGTCTCCTAGTATTCCCATCACTGAAACTGTTATTTGTAAATTGTTTGCTGAGTAAATGTGATCCCTCTTATTTGTAACTTGATTTTAATTATATATATTCGCAGACTATTTGTATCTACCTGTGTTTGTTATCCAATACTTGGAAAGAACTTTACAACCCAATTAAGCTAAGAAAATAGACAATAAAGTTCTAAACAAATATTGGCTGTTGTTATGAGAGTTCCTCCTGGTAGTTCTTTTTCTATGGTAGGACTACTTTGAGCTATATTGAGTTTATATTTTAGTAAGGACTATGTTTGGGTGAATCAGTGGCCAGTGGAGACAACAACCACTAGGAAGAAAGCCAGTAGGTATATAGGTAGAAGAAGAAGTCATGCTTCTCAAGAAAAGGAATACCTAAAGAAGAAAAATTAAAATGCAGCAGAACAACTGCTGATGATTAGGAGTGGGGAATAAAGATAGAACAATGAGGAAACTGGCATATACTAAGCCCTGTGCGAATTCTCGAAGAACCAGGAAGGAAGGTTTTTTTTTTTTTTTTTTTTGGTTTTTCTTTTCAAATTTAATAGAAAACTAATCTCAAGTCATACTGAACATTTCAAAAAATGAAGCCTCAAAGACAATCAGTAACTCAGTAGTGCCTCTTCAGCCGCTGGACTTCTTGACTTTATAACAGATGTTATTATTAGTTCTCTATTAATCTGTGCGTTCATTAGCCAGCTTTTCAAATTCTGCCTTCCTTGAAAAACATCCATTTTCACAATCCTGTTATATCAGGCTTAGAAAAGGATGGGTGGAAGTCCTGAAGTGGAAGTCTGCATCCTTCAGAAATACATGTGGTACAATCAGTTGAAATCCCCACACACTAACGGACAAAGTTGGCAATTGAAGTTGAAGGCACTTAAAACTTTAAAATCCCACAATATACTCTGGACTTTGCTATGTCACTTACTATAGACAACGTATTTGCTTTAGCCATGGGAGAGTAGAAAAAGAGTAAACACTATCTTGGTTCATTCATCTTCCTTCCTGGGAAGGAAGATGAGAGAAGGTTAGGAATTGATGTGAAAACAGCAGAGTGGTGGGGACCATCCTGTGGCTGAAGAAGGAAGAAGGTAGAAGAGACTCCCTGTGAGATGGACTAGAATCAAATTCAAACTCTATCACTAGAGTTAATTGTTAAAGCTCTTTATACCAGTTTCCTCATAGCAAATATGAAAACTACTTCCCTATTCATAAGGTCGTGTTGAGGATGGGAAGTGATTTGGAGGTGAGTCTGAGGGCTCTTAGCATTCCTTCTGGTTGACAGTAAACCTTATTTACATTATAGGCAGCACCATTTCAGAATAATTGTCTGAATAGTGCTGTGTATAAAGATGTATTGGCTTAGAAACTGAATTATCTTAGATGGAGTTATACATGGAGTAGAAATAGTAGGAGGAAAAAAGATTAATGTGGGTTGGAATAATCAAGGAAGTCTTCCCAGAAAGCATGTGAGCCTAGAGCTGGAAATTATAGAAACTACCAATTTTTATTAAATGACTGTGGGGTTAAGAATTTCAGTTTGGAAAAATATTGGAAAAGGCACAAAGGAAGTTCCAAGACTAGAATGAAGGTACCTGAGTAAGAGGAGGTGTGTTCAAGGGCCATTTGGTGTGATTCATCTTGTGTCCTGCTAATCCTAGTTGTCCTATAGAACAAGAAGCTATACCTTGTATAGGGCCAGTTCTAAGGAGCCTGATCTTTGAGGAGCCTGGCAGTATTCGGACACCAGGCTACCTGCTAGTTTAGTAAAAATTTACAGCTAAATGCAAATTCAATGCTTACATTTTAAAGATCAGAGTAAGAGACCTAAATTCACACTTCCATATTAAATTAAAACTGTGTCCACCATGCAAGCCTCACCCACCTGAGAGCACAGTCACTAGGCTGCTATCCTGAAGGATACTGGTTTAAGGATGCTGATGGTCATCTGTGGGAGATTTTCCCCCAAACTCCTAGTCAATGTGTTTTCTTTGTAAAATAGCATTGTGTATGTGTATGTGTATGACAAGAGGGGTGGGTAAAAAGAGTGCTTATTAGTTTTCTAGGACTGCCTACCAAGTATTTTGCATAGACTGGGTGGTGTAAGCAATAAAAATTTATCTTTTCATAATCTGAAGGTTACAAGCCCAAGATTAAAGGTGTTGGCAGGGTTGGTTTCTTCCAAAGCCCCTTATCTTCCTTGTAAATGACTGTTTTCTCTGTCTTCACTGATCTTGCCTTTATGCCTGTCTGTACCCTAAATTTTTCTCTAAAAGAACATAAATCATATTGGATTTGGGTCTACTTTGATGACCTGATTTTAATCCAATTAAGATTGAATAAGATCTTCAAGGACCCTATCTTCAAATAGGGCTAATTATGAGATTGCCATTACAGTTTGGGTTATGGTTTCAGCTTATGTATTTTGAGGCAACAAAACTTAGTCTGTAACAAAGTAAAAATGTATAGACAAATAAATAAGAAAGATAAGACATCACTGTTCTTCCAGAGGCTTTTCTTTTTATGGAGCTAATCCTTATGTTTATACTGACACTTGAGCCCTATAGTCCTTTCTTACTCTTTACAGAAAGAAGCAGAAATTCATACCTTTCTGTATATACATTAAGCTGCAGTTGACAACACACTTAATCTTTCCTTAAATATCAGAAAGCATGAATCAGCAACCAGCTTATTAGCTAAGTACATGGAAAGTTAAAATGGAGGCTGCCCAGGGACATTACAAATATTTCATTTCCAGCTACTCTTTCATGCCAATTGGTCTTGGATTTAAAATTTTTCCTCATTTTGTCCTTAGCTTGTTTCTTATTGTTTTGTTTTTTTAACACTTTGCCTAAGGGAAGTAGAATAGATGTCTAGTCTTGTGTTGTTATCATTGGATCTTTTTAGTCCAGGTTAACTTTTACTTGGGAACAAACTGCTTTTTGAGAGTGGCACACTAATGTGTTAACTACCGCTGTGATGGTATAGTGAGGGGCAGGGAGCCAAAAGAGCCCCTGATAGATCTTATCCAATTGCCCAGCCTTCTGTAGTGAATTACCAACTTGACATTCAAGGTGTAGAAGAGCAAGGAGTATCAAGACAGGCTATTAAGACTTCTGGAAAACAATTAGTGCAAGGGCATGCCATGATGTAAGGTTCATTTTCTCAGTACCAATAACAATGTCTGTCTCATGACTCATTATTTCTGATGTGTCACTTGCTTACAGGAATCACAGGAGAGATAATGACAAAACTGTGCTTGGGGCCTGTTTGGCCCTAATTTAGAGGCTGTGATTTGTCATAATGGTCTCTTTGAGAGGCAAATAATTCATTCCAATATGGATGTAAGTGTTGCAAATCAATTAGCATTTGAGTAGTTGATTTATTTTGTATTTCATCTTGAGCAGTCTCTCTTTCCCACAGAGAGCATTGCTGCCAACTCATTTTATGGAAATTAGCTCAATTTCCTGATATCAAATATATGGAATACCTTAAATCTGCCATTTGGTCATCTTTCCCTCTATTATAACAGAACACCTGTCCCATTTTCTTTCTAAATCTTGCTTCCTAATCTCTTTCCTTTTTAGGAGCTGTAACTTATAAATTGTACTGTTTTCATGTTATATGGTTTTCACTTCTAAATTAAATTATTTCCAAAGCCTTAAAAGGATAATTTGGGAGCTGGCATATTAATTTAGAAAGCAATTTAATCTCAATCACACTCAAGTTTGAAGATCATGAGCATATAACTTATCTTACTATCACTTTACATGCTATGCTCTTTTTTTTTTTGCAACATAATAGCTCTATACCAGTATAATCTATAAGACACTCTCCAACTTGAACCTTTGCCCACACATACACTAACTCCACCAGACATTTTCTTAGTCATTAATGACCTCTAATTTCTCTGAATGTAATGCTTAAGCTTCAGTCCTTATATTAATTGACCAAATTGCTATGGTGCCAATAATTTGACACAGTTGGTCCCCTCTCTCCTTCTTTAGTTGACTTCAAGGACACCCTATTTTCCTGGTGTGCCTCTCATGTCTTTTCAAACTTCATGCTTATTCTTTTCCTTTGCCTATTCATATTGGATGGTCCTTGGTCTCAAACCCTGAGCCTCTTTTTTCCAAAAATGCACAGTACTGTAGTTTACCCTTGGACTTGAATTTTCCTGCACTTTGCTCTGTCCTATACTCTGCAGCCAGAGGAACATTTCGAAATAAATTGTATGTTTTAGTGTAGTTTTAGGTGCATGGGAAAATGTGCATGAAACACAGAGATTTCCATATACAGAGGGGTAATTTTGATATTCAAATCCAGTCAAGTCACTTCCTATTTAAAAAAAAAAATCTTATAGTGGTCTACAGAATTCTACATAGAGGATATCAACATGTTTTATTCTTTCCACTTGCTCTCTGAGCACTAACTATGCTGGCCTCCTTTCAGTTTTTCAGATGTGGGCAGGCTTCAATCTAGCCATAGAACCATAACACAAGTTCTGTTTTTGTAAAATGCTTCCTTCCAATCATTTTATAATTCATAACTTAGACCCTCAGATAGTACCATAATTATTAAAGATAGGAAAATCTATCTTTATTTCACCTACCAGTCTAATTTTAACCCACTATAAATTGTTTATGATCTGTATTTCTTAATAAATAATATCTGTCTCCCTCACACAAAAAAATGTAAGTTCTGTGAGTGCTAGAACTCTGATTTTGCTATCTTATTTTTAGCAGATAGCAAAATAACCAATATGTCATAGTCACTTATTAAATCATTGTTGAAGGAAAGCAGGAAACGTAGGATGGAAAAATATAGAAAGTCAGTATGATCTAGTAACGTGTAGGTTCTCAAGTTGATTATCAAGACTTTTACACTAATTCTGTACTTCAACTCAAACTCAAGGTTTGGTTTAATTTAATCAGACATTTAGTAAGAATCAGTTATAAACCAGAATTATGTGTCAGGTTCTTACCTTGAGGAATTATGGTCTGTCATCACCGTGGACATCCCTTGAGGAAGAATTCCCCTGAACACTCTGGGAAGCACTGATCAAGTCTAATGGTGATCAGCTCAGCACTTAAAGACTAGAACATGGGAAAGATGCTACTCCTGCTATTGCTTTATCTCTTAGGTGAGCCTCTAATGCCTGGAACCCTTTTCCTGATTGGTGAAATGAGCATTTCCACATGGAGTTACCAGAAGAGATGGTGTTTGTTAGCGTGTGACTAGTGTCACCCAAATGAGCATAGCACTCTGTCTCACTAGTCTGCCATCATATGTGTATCTCACTTGTTCTAAACACACCACTCTTTAAGGGAAACCTCATTATTTCTAATGGACTGGCACCCAGTGATGTCTCAGTAACAGCATCATTTTTTCCTGTAGCTGAAATGATGTGTGAAAATCGAATCATATGGAAGAACTCAGTAGGAAAAGAAGGGGATGTCCTTTATGCTAGTTTCAAAATGAATTTCTTTTTGCAGTTGTGTTGTTTTTGTACTCTAAGTACCAAAAGTTCATGTTTGAACATTAAATTACCCTTTTCTTTGGTTAAGGTCATCTGAGCACACGTGACTTAAGCCCACTCTTTGTGCATGGTTGATGGTTATCAACCTGTGGGTCTAAAATGTGACCACTGAGATGCATGCCTCCTGCATTTTTGGGCACCAGCAAAGCAGTGATTCTTCATTAATCTGGGAGCACTTGGAAATTATTTCCAGTTCTGGAACACAGGATGTTAAGGACATTACTGATACCATAGATGAAACTGCTAGTAATGAGACTATACCTGGAAAACTATCAGTGTCAAACTGGCAGTTGGTAGTCTGTAGGCTACTTACATAACTATGAAGAACATGCCAGACACAATGGCTTAGCCGGGCACGGTGGCTCGTGCCTGTAAGCTTCAGCCTATGAAGCAGCAGGGGCTAGGGATCGTGGTTTGAGTCTTGCCTGGGCCCGTAGAGAGCCCTAGTTCCAAAAAATAGCTGGGCATGGTGGCACGCGCCTGTAATCCCAGCTACCTGGGAAGCTGAGACTGGGGATTGCTTGAGTCTGTGGTACCCCGGGCAACGAGAGCCTGTGGTTCCACAGGCAAAAATAGCAAGACCTAGTCTCAAAACAAAACCAAACCAAAAATCAGACACTATGGCTTAGTAAGTCAGTGGCAACTGAGTCACCATCCCCTTCAAATTCAGTATTTCAATCTTCTTGCTAATGAAGATAATTGGGAGGCTTCTTAATATAAATATATATACATCTATGTATATATATGTATGTATATATATACATATATATGTATGAACTTTGACATGCTCTCACTTACTTGGCATTTACAAAATCATACTAACATCCAGGTTACTCATTTGAAAACATGAAAGGGCATAGTATCTTGGCAGTCATCAACAGTGTTAAGAAATTGTACTGAGTGGGTGAGAGTCAATAACCCACAATGAAAGGGCTCTCATTTAACAGCTTGGCTACATCCCATAAGACACCAATCTTGTGTGAGTAAGCTGTTTGCCAAACTGGACTGATGATCCAGCAAGCATAATATAAGCTACGAGCAATTAGCAATTAGAAATATTGAAAATTACCTTCAAATAGGATCCTAAAATTCACCTAAGAAAGCTATATTTTTTATCTTTAGCACAAAAAAGTAGAATAAAATGGGAAAAACATTTATTTTTGCATTAACAAGATTTTAAATACACAATTCTCTTACTACATGAAAAATAAATTCCATTTTTAAAAAAAATTGAATTCAAAGTCAGTTCCAAAAAAGAGTTAATATATTCTATTTCATATAAAAATTAAAGAAGCAGTTTTTACACTTTTCTAAAATAAATATAGCATACATTATACAAAAACAATCTCACATAGCAGGAATTTTAAAAATCAAAGTTCTCAGGGAGAGATGAATAGGTATATTTTTGCTCGTGCCTAAAATTGCCATAGGAGCACATAGATATTATTTCTAGTTCTGAGAGATCTGGAATCTATATCAGCTATGACCCTTTACAAGTTCTGCTTATCATGTAGATTATAGACTTTGCAAAATATTTTTTAAATATAAAGATAATTGTATTTGTCTTTTTATAAAATTACAGGTTTATTTTTTCATCAAGTTATTTTTAGTGAAGATAGCTTTGATTGAGGACACGGTTAGAGGTAGAGATTCATTCCTCATCAGATGTACATTAACCACAACCCACCACTAAAGCACAATCCTCCCCTACAGTAGTCCACTGGGTCCCTCCCCCTTTACATCCTGTCATCTACCTTCCCTGAAGTAGTCTCACATTGAAATCTATTAAAAGATATATTCACTAATGTTGGCATGGTATATATTCCTTCTACTCTCATATTCCAAAGAAGAAGTGGTTTTTAAGCAAATAAGTTTAAGCTAGAATATTATAAAAACTTTGTAAGGGAAACAAATTCAACAAACTACTTACCCTTGTTTTACAGAATGTTTAGGAAAACTCAAAAATGATTCATTGTTTTTACAGATATGCAATATGGGTCGTACAGAAATGTTATGGTCAATCTTTTATAAATCCCCACATTCCAAATATGTAGTCTTTTCTCTCATTCATATTCTGTTTGATTGTATTAGTGTTAAATTTCCTTGATTTCTCAAGTTTAAATAGCAGATACTGCTATCCTAAGTGCCCTCAATTTAGTGGCATATTAATGATAACTTAATAATCATAATAATTGTCAATACTTGATATACTCCCTGTGTTATAGTGTTATGTCCTTTAATGCCTAATTTTATTTTTATATTCACATGAATTAAATATATATTTTTGACATGATGGAGTTAAGATAAAAAATGTAAGGTACTTTCCAAGAAAGTGGCATAGTTTAGATCAAAGTTTTCTAATCTATCAGAGTTTGATTTTATCTTTAACAGCTTACTCAAACATTTCATGTGGCATAAAATCCACTCATTTAGGGTGCACCATTCAATGCTTTTTAATATATTCAGAGAGTTGTATAACCATCACATGATCAAATCTAGAACATGCTCATTATTATATAAAGAAACCTATAACCACTTTCTCCTTATTTCATGCCAAGCATTAGACAACCAATACTTTACTTTCTATTGTATAAATTTGCCTCTTCTGACTATTTCTTATAAATGAAATTATGTAGTGTATAGACTGATTTAGGACTGATTCTTGCACTTTGCATATTTACAAGGTTGTTATACCTTGTAGCATGTATTGTACTGATATATTTTATTGATAATATTCCAATGCTTGGATACACTTATTTTACTATTCATTCTTCCATTGGTTGATATTTTGCAGATTTTCTTTTTTTAACAACTATTTTTACTAAAATAGCTATGAACACCATATACATGTATCTGTATGAAGATATATTTTTATTTCTTTTGGGTATATACTTAGGAATGAAATTGCTAGGTCATATTGTAATTTTATGTTACATTTTTAGAGAGTGTCAAACTGCTTCCCAAGGCACTGAGTGATTTTACATTCACACCAGCATTATTTGCAGGTTTCAACTTCTCAATATGCTCAGCAATGCTTTTTATTATCATCTTTTCAATTATAGTCATCCAAGCACTGATGAAATGGTATCCTTTGGTGGTCAATATGTCTTTCCCCAATGACTAATGATGCTGAGTATTTTTGCATGTACTTTTGGCCTTTATATATATTTTCTTTAGACAAATATCTTTTCATATATTTTGCATATTGTTAGGAGAATTTGTTTGCTTATTGTTGAGCTGTGAGAGTTCTCTGTGTAGTATGGATACAAGTTCCTTATTGGATGCAGGATTTGCAACTCATTTGTGAGTTGTCCTTTTGTGTTCATGATGGTATTCTTGAAGCACAAAGGTCATAATTGTGAAGCCTGATTTGTCTATTTTTTCCCTTTGCCTATTTTTTCACTTTATATCATGTCTAAGAAGACAATTAACTTATTGAGTGTTTCATCCACTGATTTCTTTTAGGAGTTTTGTATTTTAGTTCTTACACTTAGACTTAGGTCTGTGATCTATTTTCACTTGCTTTTATGTGTTTGCATGTTGGAAAGTTCCCCACTGGGCTTTCTCCTCTTACTCTTGTCTCTTTCCCTCCTGTACACCGGTTCTCTGATAACTTGAGTCTATCCAGACCTCTTTTAATGTTTTCTCCTCCAGGCTACCAGTGTGCATGTAATTAGATAAAAAGTTCAGGATTTGGCATAACTAAAGACATCATTCTTAGATCTTCCTTTCTCACACTTGACACATCCAGTCCACCAGTCAGTGGTGCTGATTATTCTTCCAAAACATATCTCCATATTATTCTCTTCTCCATTACCTCTTTTTTCATTTTAAACTAGACCACGTTCAATCTGTCCTGGATTTTAGGAATATTTTCTTCCAAAATTATGGAAAGATTATTTAAAAATTAACTAAATCAAGTAGTTGAACAAGTGAAGCTGTCAGTAGCCTCTTAGCACAATGATCTTGTCATTGAGACCCCCTGCGCTATCTTGTAGTCTGCAGAATCCTGTCTCCACGTGCCCCTCCTGTTCACCATACTGCAGTTACAGTGATTCCTCTTGTAGTTCAAGAAAGTCCCCAGCTTTCCTGGATATAAATCTTTTGGACTTATATTTTGGTCACCTTTCTTATAGTTTTTTATGTCATTTTTTTTTCTGACTGCTTTTTACTCTTTACTCATCTCAATTAAAAAGTCTTCTTTTCAGTGGCAGGTTCCTATTGAAAGTTACTACTTCTTATCTGATATTCTTTATTAATCATTTTATTCATATCTTTCACAGGCCATTATATTCTGAGTTGAATGACTTATTTTATTTCTTTTCACCACTGTATTCTGTGTGCTCATGTCCTATTTGACACTCAATAAACAATCAAACAAGAAGGAATACTTGAGTATCATCTTTCCTTCCTCTTATCCTTTCCATCATCTAGTTGATGGAAGATGGAATTCTTTACAAATTTTTAATTCATGTCTTAGTTTATTATGAAACAAATTTTAACTTACCCTCTATTATTCTCTGTTCAGAGATAGCTTCAAATATAATGCTACCTTGTAGAGATGCCCCTCACTAGGCCTGCACTATCCCAGAAATATAAATTCCTTATGCCTAAAAGAGCAATAGTAATAGCTAACTTTTTTTGAGCCCTTATTCTGGTCCTTAATTGGACAGTACCATTAGATGGTAGCTATCATTTTTAATAACAAAGAAATGAAAGATTTAAGACAAGGTCATGTGTTCAAAGTCACTAGCTAGTAAAATGGCAGAACCAAGGTCCCTTTTCCACAATCGTTTTGCTATTCATAAGGAGGCAAGGACAGGACACTAGTGAGAGCTGTGTCTCCCTTCAACAGGAGACAGGTCTCTCTGCACACAAGAGAAAGAGATTAAGAAAATAGAACCATACTGAAGATGACAATGATAGCTTTTGTTGTGAGGGAAAAGATGGCTGTCTTAGAGTATATATGGTGACATTAAATGGTAGAAGTAAAGAAAATTAATCCTATGAAAAATAACCAAATTTTTATTTTTATGTTCAAAATTGTCTCATCTGAGATTTTTGTCATTAAATGTGTAAAACGTATTGCTCTTTGAGTCTGATTCTATTTTTTTTAGAATAATTTTGGTGCAACTGAGCCTGTTGACATGGAATATAGGCAGAAATACCAAATAGTTGCCAGGTGTTTGGAAGCATTGTGGCAAAGGACTGTGTGAGGTATCTGGATATGGACTGTGTCTGCCCTTGGAATTGGTAGAAGGTAATGATATTGAAACTGACTGAAAGCTGCAAAGAAAGCTCAGTTTGTTTCAATGTCTAGTGATATCTTGGTGTATATATTTACAGGAATCTTGACTGTTTCATAAGTGTAGGCAAGCAAAGAAGAGTCCCAGGGAGATAATTTCTTTTGCAGGTACTTCTTCATGGTTTGTGTGGTAGATGAATATAATAAGGGCAGCAGGCATGACATGTGATCTGACTATGTTGTTCAGAACTCAAGGTTAAGTAGAAAGATACGCTCTTTAAAAACTCTTTCCTGCTTAAAGGATTATGGAAAAAATGACAATATTTCAAAGTGTATGTGTTGTTTGCTAAAGCGGGGGAGGGAGTGGAAAAGTTAGAGGAGTGGACTGGCCATAGAGGAGCTTTAAAATTCAACCAGGCCAATTGTCATTTGACTCCTAGTGGGTGTGGGGGAAAGACTCCATCTGTCACCATTTGGCAGGACTTGGTCACCAGGGAAGAGAGTGGGCAACTCTCCTCAACTTTGGAGGCAGAATTTGGCAGCTTACCCAAAAGTCTGCTTTCTCCTAGGAGATAAGCAGTCACTGAGCTGAGTTAGTCTGATGTTGCTCTCATTTGTAACATTTTCAGTGTGGAAAATGGGGAAACAGGAGAAAAGACTCAATAACATGGAATAAAGGAAAAGAATACTAATGGGCTCACCTATCTATTCAGCTAAACTTGAGGTTGATTTTGTCTAGTGGAATAGACAACCTGAATTGTAACTGAATAAGTAACAGAGTAGTCCAACTATTTTAAGTATTGAAGAGGAGAATGAAAAGTGTGTTCTAGATACAACCATATATTGATATAAATGCATAATTAATCGACTTATTGATGTGTACAGCAGGCAAAAGAATATTAGGTAATTTTCTCTACAAAGCCTTTAGGGTGTTTTTTTTTTTTTTGATTAGGTTCAATTTATGGATGTGGAAACTGAAATTTATGACAAAGTTCAGTCTTTGGTTTGTATAACTGCAAAACATGTGCTATTATCTAGAGTTTATATATTCTCTTATTGTTTCAAGTTATTTTATTTTATTAGCTAGTTTGTTTTCTCAAGGACCAAAAACATCTTAACTTGCTATTGCCATTTTGCAGCATTTATAAACAACATATGATCCTGTTTTGTGACTGATAGCATATTGTATAAACTTGCTATAATATAAATACTTGTAATAAAGTATATTTGAAATTCCATAAGGCATTACAGCCATTTAAAATGTCGCATGACTTCATAAGACCCAGAGATTTAATGAAGTCTTGAATTATTGTGGTTTATATAACATTTCAAGGCTTACTCATGGCCTCTGTGTTTCAGTTAAAGTCTGACTTTTTGCAATGATAGAGGTTTTTCTACTCAGTTTGACATGAAAGAAATTGAAAGTAAAAGGAGACCTTGTTCAATTGTCACATATGTTTGTCAGAAAAAAAGAAATGAAACATTGTGAAACTTAAAGGAAAGTTAGAGCTCATCAGTGCATTCTAGAGGTGAAAGTTGAAAGGCAGAAGGGACATAGACTGAAGTGTTTGAGGCAGTCTAAACCTATACATAGAAAAGGCAGTATTACACTGGAGTAGCAGTTCTCACTCTTTTCCTTTGTCCACAAAGACACACACAAGCCTAGACCATTTGCTAATGGTCACAAGGGGCCACGAAGATAATTCCACTGTGTGCTTTCCCACTCAAGGAAAGTATCAGATTTGAATGAAGATAACCTTAAATTAACTTTTATTATGAATAAACAAATATCTTATGTCCCTACTATAATTTTCTTCAAACGCTAGAAATACATTGCACACAGCTCCCAACTTAGCAATGTAATAACACCAAGACTGAAAACTGCTTGATTATTTAACATTTAAAGTATATTCTAGATTTTAAATGTTTTCTGAATCATTTTTCAAGTGATTTCTAAAATACCAGGATATACTGATAGTTGTTCTTAAGAGCTATTGAAATGGTTGTTCACTAGGTGATTTTCTTTTCAAAATTAAAAAAAGAAGTCACTCTTAAGGAATCCATCCATTTGTAAATGTGTTTTCCCCTAGAGATCCTGTTGTGTTTTTTTGATTATTATAGATGATCTCAGTATTCTCCAAATATTCATTGAAAAAAAGTGGAACTTTTCATTTTGTAAGAACCCCAGAAGACCTTCCTGGTAGCATCCCAATTTAGACATGCTTGGCATTAAGCTTTGACCCAGGAGAGAGCCTGGCTTATATTTCCTGGACTTTCTTTTTCCCCCAGACTTGTTATGTTTGACTTCAAATCCCTCGGTTATTGAACCTATGAATTTTGAGAATTGTTTTCAGTCTCAGTAACATCCTTTCTGTATATGTGTGAGAAAGCTGTAAGTACCAAATTACTGAATGAATGAATGAATGAATGAATGAATGAATGAATGGAGTTTTCTAAATGAGAGTGAAGATATACTGTAAGTGAAAATTCAGTGCAAAAATAGTTATCACATCTTGGTTATTATTGAGTGGTATTATACTAATGAAGAAGAAGAGGAGGAGGAGGAGACAAAGAGAGATATTCAGGCTGAGATAAACATTGTCCAAGTTTCTAGTAAACCCTCTATATATAGATAGAGGCAAATCAAGCAGTTGCTTGTCTCCATGTCATTTCTAATGGACAGGACTCCAAAACAATGCGTAACAAAAAGGAACACATCTGTTGAGTCATCTTTCATGTTGATTCAAGGATATTTTAATTATGCATTAATGTATTTTTGAGGGTTCTTGAGTCTTTTAAAATATATTTCTCCTCATAAATGCCCTTTGTTAAGCTTTTATTTCAGGGAATTCTTAGTAGGTATCTCAGCCATTAGAGGGAATTAGCCAGGTGGCACAGAATGTCATATGCAGGGCTCCCTTAGATGATCAGGCAAGCCTAAATATGCCCTCCATTTTCAGAAACCTACTTGTCCTTAATCTATTTTCAAAACTCTCCATTATTAGCTATAAACAATGCTTAGATAGGGATGTGAGGTCAAAGCAATGCTTTTATCTTCAAAGTGGTTGCCATTGTCAAATACAAATAAGCGGGTTCAAGGGAAAAGTAAGTGGAAGAAAATCTTACAAATAAAGGGAGTGCATCTCATGTACCTAACTGCACACAGTATAGAAGATGTAAAATAAAAAAGCGGACAAACCATTTAATGACAAATGTAAGACATTTATAATCTAGTTAACTTCAGAGCACTAAAGAAATATTCTCTGTGCAGAAGAAGGGGAAGAAGTGTATCCATTGAAGGGAAAGTCCTCATCAGTGGGGCTGGATTGGAGGCTGGAATTGACATATTTCACATTCTGGAAGTTAGTCTCATGCCTCGCCTGGCTCCAGAGCATGATGCTGGCTAATACCATCCCACATCCCAGACCTCTCTCCCCCCTTTCCCACTGCATAATGATTGTCCAGTAGACTAAGAACACAGATTTGTGAGCAGATGAGCACAATTGCATGTAAAAGACACTTCTGATGTGACAATTAAAATCCAGTCAAGGCTGATTTTTTGTGTTTTGTTTTCTTCTCCAGCAGTAGTAATTTCTTAGTGGTGATGAAGCGGAGATTATTAAAAAATAATAATGTAGCACCTGATTTTTAATGAGAATTTTTCTCAGGGGGGAACGAAAATTTAAGCTTAGAAATCATGTGACAATTACCTCCTTGGTGGTGATGTCATGGTCTGATTTCCAAGAATTAAGAGGCTAAGCTGGAAGATGCTATTTCACTAAGGATCATCATTCAAGGACTCATTTTAAAATTGTGATATATTATCCTCTTCCTTCTGAGGGCATGGCTGAGTCTCTGCTAAAATAGCACACTATTGACTCCATTCCTCAAAGTCTCACAGTAGCTAATCCCTAAATCATTAAATCACAAAATGTACATTTTCTTGTGCTATTTCTTACATTTGATTATATTTTCTCTATTGTAGAATATTTTTACATTCATCTCATATAGATAACTTCTCAAATAGATAGTGAATTTTGGGGTTCAAGGCCTAGATTTTATTTCTCTGTCATTCCTTTAGCAACATGCCTGGTTAAAAAAGGCACTCTGATTACTTTTCAATGTGTGACCATGTCATTACTTTTCAATGTGTCCTTTTCAATGTGTGACCATGTCATTACTTGAACTCTGTTGCCAATCAGTATGAATGGATGTTGAAAAGCTGGCTTCTTTCTTTAATTTAAAATCACTATAAAAAGCATTTGACAGAAAATTTTCCCACTTTTAAGGAAATGCCTAGAGCAACATGATCAAATATTCTTTTCGATAAAATTAATTTCACTTATTACTTCTCTAATGCCTTAGCATCACTTGGGTTTCAGTTATGTTTTTTAAAAGTAAGAAAATTAAAATATTTTTAGAGCATAAAAGTACTACTTTAAGAAAATATTTAAGGGGTAATAGTGAAGACTATTATTCAAGTTTCTACTGAGCAAAAAGAAACACCCAGCATGAACAAATGAGAAACAGAAAATCCTGCAACATGGCATTAAAACAGCCCCAAAGGGGAAGTCTATCATTTATAGTTAGAGTCTGAATGAGAACAGTTTTAAATTTTTAAGAATATAATCTTTAGGATAGAACCATAGAAAAAAGTAGTGTTGTAAATAAATGATGATGGGGGAAAAAAGCAGAATTTTAATCTTTTTAAATTGTGTGGTTTTATAATGAGAGTAATAAACCCCATATTGTTAGAAGACCAATTAAACTCCTTAACCTAGCAGGTCTAGTTTTGTTTGTGCCTGAGTTTTCTGAGTTTCTTAGTCAATATGTGCAAAATACACAGCAACACTGCCCTCTACAGTTTCACTGTAAGACTGTTACTTCCTTTAAGCGTGGAAATGAGGCCTCCCTTCAATGGAAGACTTAAAAGTGTTTGTATTGAACATCTGTCCTAGCAGAAAGTAAGGTAGGCCTTCTGTACATGATAGCCACCTGGAGAAATTTAACTCAACAGAAGATGTGATCTTACTGTTTCTGTGAATATAGTGTATTATCAGTTCTTGAAAGATTTTATTCTGTGATCCAATGAGCAATACATATCTACTTTTCTTGTACATATGCCATTCTAGAATTAATATGTCTTATCTACAGGAAGACAGGGGAACATATATGTCCATGAAAAGTGTTTAGGATGGAAAGGAGTGAAACTGCTTCATAGTCACAGCTTTTATTTGAGATGGAGGAAGCTTTAGTAGTCTGACACCTGTGTCCCTAAGAATGAAAAGTAAAAAAGTAAACTAACTTCAAGCTCACATTTAAGAATATATGCTGCAAACTAGTTTCAAGCTTAAAAATAAGATTATATGATGCAAACTAACTTCAAGACCAAATTTTTGTACCCCCAATATAATACAGAAAGGCAGTGCATAAGAGTGAAATTAGTGAATATTAGTGTTGTCTCATGGTATAAAACTTTGGCAGGTTACTAAATCTCTACATCTTAGTTATAAAATTAAATAGTAGCTATAAAAGTAACATATAACTATTTGCTACTATAATATTACCATTTTATGAGTTAAGTATTTAGAAAAAAATGTGCTTATGAGAATGTTTAGATTGTAGGGAGACTGAAGACTCAATTGCTGCCTTCATTTAGATGTTAGTTACAAGTAGAAAAATACATCTCATGTTAATATAAGTAAAACAGAGATAATAGTATTATATTTAGGTTTCATTTTTCAGAGATCAAGGAAAAATTGCGACCAAAACTTAGAACAAAAAAGTACTTCACTTGAAAGTCTGGCAAATGGTTTATTTTTTCTGCTCTTGTCTTGTGATACTCTGCTACATCATTACTCATCTCTCTCATCAGACTGTCTGTCTGATCCTTCCTCTGTTCTTCAAGAGGGTAGGACAGGGCCACTAGAACTTTAAAGATGCTGTTACATCTCTAGTGGTGCAGAGATGCTCACTATTTTGTCCTTAGCAACTATCTAAGATTCTCAGCAAAGGACAGCACTGCTACAAAGATGGGGTGCTCAGGTGTGACTAACCAGTTATGGTCATCAGTAGAGAGACTTGTAGCAACTTGTATGTTGTCTTTGTGTCATTTCCTAAATATATATATATATATATATATATATATATACACACATATATATACAATTTAAGTATTGTCTTAGTTTTTACTCTATAAAGAGTCTCCATTTTTCCAAAGTCTACATTCACATAGTTGTTTCTGGTTGTTTGGAATTTAGAAAATATTCCTATTCCAACTTTGTTACAAAATATTATAGTCTTAGGAAGATCTTACACTATTCATCCTTGCCCCCAAAATAAACAAGTTGTAAATAAAAACCTATTCACTACATATCTGAAAAGTCATTGCTAAATGCTACTGAACTCCTGGGAGCCACACATCAAGAATTTTTCAGGGCTATTGTTTTCATATGCTCTTTATCAAATTTTCAGATGAGCTTTCCTTTCATTATGTGAAAACTATGGTTCCACAAATATGACTTTACCACAGTGTTTAGTGTTAGGTTTTTTTTTTTTTAGACTAGGTCTCGCTATTTTTGTCTGTGGAGCCGCAGGCTGTCGTTGCCCGGGGTACCACAGACTCAAGCCATCTCCAGCCTCAGCTTCCCAGGTGGCTGGGATGACAGGCGCGCGCCACCACACCCAGCTATTTTTTTGGAACTACATCTCGCTACGGGCCCCAGGCGGGACTCGAACCGCGATCCCTAGCCCCGGCCGCTTCATAGGCTGAAGCTTATAAGCACGAGACACCGTGCCCGGCTTAGTGTTAGTTTAAGGAACAGTTAATTTCAAGATCTCCTTCTCATGCTCTTGGTGGCAGCAGAGTGTACCTCCCCTGTACCCACTCCCAGCCCTGTGTGCATATCAACATTCATCCAACCTTTCAAGCATGTACCTGGCACTGTTCTAGACTCTTGGAAAATAATATTAAGTCCAAGTGTCTTATTTCTGGAAATTTTTTTGGTAGGGAAAAAATAAACATTTGAATATCAGTTAATATGAAATAATCAGGTAATAAGCACTTTTTAAATAAAATAAATATATCAGGAGATCATGATATGGAAGGGTAGAGATTATCTGGTTGACCAATGAGGTGAGAGATTTCTAGTTTTTAATGGGTTAAAATTGGTTCTATAGTAAGGACTAGAGTCTCCAGAATGGACGGTCACAGACCAAGGAGTTTGAGATAGTCAAGATGACCTTGTCACTTTGCCCCATCAGAGGTACCTAGTCCCAAAAGAGTTCTTCCTTCTTATCTCTCTGTCTCTCTCTCTTTCAAATCCTGAGAGTTAACACAATTTAATTTCCTTCTCTCTTTCTGCTTCAGGTTTGTACAAATAGCACAGGAAAGCGCCAATGCCCTAAAGCCAGCATCCCATGGTTGACACCAGTTCTCAGTCCTCACATGGGCAGAGAGGGTTCTCTGTTCTCTATTCTGGAGCCTTTTTTACCTTTGGTAATCTGTGCTGCAGCCATATGTTGGGCCTGGACTGAGTCTTGGTCTTTGACTCAGAGAATTTGACACCCTTGGTGATGAGGGCATAAGCACGTTCCCCAAACCCGGGGCGAGCAGTGTAAGCAAATACACTGAGCTTATGGCTGCCACCCTTGGCAATGTTGACCTTGACCCCCCTGGGCTTTACAAGGCCCTGACATGTGGAGGGTTCCACGTGTACACTTGTGGCCTCAGCATTATTGGCCTATGTCTTCTTCAAGCCCTTCTTGTTCTCCCTGGCAAAAGCACATGTTCTTTTAGGACTTGGGGTTCACCCCCTTTAGATGTTCATGTCTTTGTGGTAGAGATGTCTTAGGCCATTTTCAGGACTGGTTGTGCAGGTGTGGTTCTTGGA
Source organism: Uropsilus gracilis (assembly GCA_004024945.1). Taxonomy (NCBI): domain Eukaryota; kingdom Metazoa; phylum Chordata; class Mammalia; order Eulipotyphla; family Talpidae; genus Uropsilus; species Uropsilus gracilis. Next base: position 151,173 of record PVHY01000037.1, read on the forward strand.
CTTGATCCTGTCTGCCTGAAGCTGGCAGTCCCCAAGGCACCTTTCTAGTTCATTTCTTCCTATATCCTGGTTTCGTTCTCTTGGATTTTCCTCTTCCTTGTTTCATTGCAGTTTTGCTGTGGTTTTCAAAGTGTGCTTGGGCTTATTTGCCTTTTTTAATCACGCTTATGTTATTGTACAAGAAGTTAAAAGAACCCAAGTGCTCTAGAAAAAGAAGACCTATAAACAAATAAATATTTTACTGAATTACTGGCTTCAACTCATCAGCCTTCCTAACTAGTGTATATATACAAATGTGTGTATGAAAATTATATATTTATATTTATTATTAAATAAATGTGATTCACATATATCAATATGCTTGAGAATTTATTGGGTCTGTTCTTTTTTATATATTTTTTTCACTTGATAATTTATGTTAGATGACTTTTTATGTCAACACATATAAATTTGTTTTTCTCATTTTAGTAGCTACATAGTGTTTCATCGCATGAAAACAAAATAATTAAAATTTTAATTCAGTTCTTATTAGATATTGAAGTAGTTTACCATACAGCCATAATCAAACTACAGTTTCTTAGCATATTAGCTGGCTCGAGTGTGTGTTTATTAAATTTACATATATGGCTAACAATTGAAAATTGAAGGGGCTTATAGGTTAAAACTTGTCAAATATTGGCAATGATCTAATTTAGTAACAACTGTCAAGTTTCTCTTGAATCACTTAGCCAAACTTTCTTTGTTTATAATATATTTCTAACAGTTACTGAAACAGAGAGGAAATATCTTGCATATTAAGTTATGCTGGCTAGTAAGAAAACTAAATGTATTGTTATCACTATAAATTCAGTTTCCTATTAACTAAACCCACGTCTCCATTCAGGAATGTTCCCAGGAGATTGCCTTCCCTTTGCCCAAATATGTCAGAATGCAGTCCAAAGCCAGACTCCTTTACAACTATAGTTATTGAACAGGGGAAAAGAGAAAATGTGAGCCTAGGCTCGATGTTGGCTCTAGGATGACATTGAATAAATTATTTAACATTTCTAGTTAGATTTAAATAAATGAATATAGATAATAGCTACCTTAAAAGTAAATAATATTGTTCCCTTGGCATTGCTGGCACAGTGTTTGTTTGACCTTATATTCTTGCTCAATAAATCAAAACTATCCTCTTTCCAGTTACAGTTACTTTTTAAATCCCTTCTTCTCTTTCTTTTTACCTACCTCTTTCTTTGCCTTAAATTTCCAAGTTGTGGGACTATAGCAAAGAAGAGTGTGCCTCTCTGGGTCTCAGAGCCTTGTTAGCATTGACATGCATCTAAAAGTCATTTCTGCCCCAACATAGGGACTGAGTTGCTTCAGTCATCTGTCTGGAATTCTCTTATGTTGTACAGCTCACTGGCATGTGGCGCACCATCAAGGTCTGTCACTGCAGGATCTGTCTAAGTCCTCATTCAGGTCCATTCTGTGCATGCAGTTACAGGGGAGCTCAGTGGATAAATACAACTCTTCCAAAATAATTACACACCACTTGTAAAAAGCTACAGTGTGCCCACCAGGACACATCACTCCCCTTTTTCAAAATGCCCTTTGCATGTATTACTGTGGAGCAAAACCTGTCTGCATAAAGCATGTATTTCTACTTCAATATCATTTTTATATATGTTGAACTACCTTTGTAATTATTCTCTTTGCTAACAAAAGAAACTCATACTTTTCCATACATGACTTGACTCTCAATGTTAATCAACTAGTGTCATATATTAAGAACTACCACCTCTCTCCAGATGAGAAAAGCGAGGCATTGTGCTTATGTGTGTTAGAGAAATAGACGGGGCACTACAATAATAAGGAGGCCCACCTTTTATGCTGGACTCTGGCACTTAGCATCTTAATACTATGAGCAAATTGCTTCATTTTCTGAGCTTTGTTTTTGTAAAATGGTATCAATAAGTCTTATTAAATGTGTGGAGTTGTGTTTCCCACATGGTACCTGAGAAAACAGTTATAACATGCCTGAAATTTTGAATGGCACAAGAAAGTCCTAAATAAACATTAATTTTACTTTGTAATTCTCTATGTTGATATTATCCTAGAGATACTTTCCATTAACTATTACTAGAATTTTGAAATTGTAGATAATTTGCTTTTGTCTGTTTGATTTTTCACCGTATAAAAATATTTATTCACTTTTACCTCTCACCAAATCTTTGAATACATACAAGCACATTCACCAAATGTTTACATACAAGCACATACCAAAACAAAACCACTCTGAGTTTGAGAGTTACAAGCCAACTCTGCCTCAAGCATACATGCAGAAATTTAAAATGTGCATGTTTGCCTTTTTCTTGTATTGTTAGCATAATCATGGTGATTATCATTAAAATCCTTTGTTTTGGGTTATTGTAACAGCCTTGTAGAAAACAATAAAATGAAACCATAAGGCACCAACAAAACTGAATTAAAGTAACACTAGAAATATAATTGGAGGGGAGGGGAGGGGAGAGGAAGTGAGTGGGCCCCAATGATCTCTGGTAAGAATTTTAGGTGCTTGGATGGTGGGGATAGGGCTGTAGCGTACATTTGAAGAAGTATGAACTTGTTTCTCTAAATCATTTACAGTATTGTAAATCACTGTTATCTCAATAACAGTTACCTCAATAACGGGGAGTAAAAGATTGCTCAAGTTAATTTGTAGGGAATTTGTATTGCCAGGATATAGCAGTGCAAATTTTATCAGTGTAAATTTAAATATTCCATTCAAGAACAGATATGGTAACTGAGCTTTTTTAGTTATCTAGTGAATGTTTAATTTGGGAGAAATTTTTAAATGGGTTTAAGAGGTTGAGAGAATCAACAGATATCATCTTACCATTCTTCGTTACTAGTATAGAAGAGAAAGAATGTCTCTTAAAGCCTTTGTTAGATTGAGAAGGCCCATTTTAGAGTGAAATGCAGATTTGTTGATGTGTATAGTTGTTCCAATTGTGTGAATATAGTTTTATAACTGGAGATTTTTTTCCCTTTGTTTAACTTTTTATTCTGGTTTGTGAATGTTGTGGATTTGAAACCATTAGATATTGCTGCTTTCCATAATCCTTAATAGAGGAAGAAGAGGTTCTCAAATACACACACACACACACACACACACACACACACACACACAGTTTTCAGTAATGTAGACATTTTATGGGACCTACATTCCAAAGCTTCCTGCACACACCAAATTGCCTTTGCTTCAAAGCTAAAGAATTTTTTTCTTACCACCAGGATAGCATCCTAACCTTTGTATGGTCATACATACAACATCTGTATGACAACATTTCAATAAAGCAATTTGTGGATCCTACACATAATACTTTATGCTCTAACTGATGGCTTCCTCAAATGTTTCCTTAAATTGCTTTTGAAAAGAAGGCTGTTTTTCTCTCAGACTTATTTCTCAACCAGCAATCATTTCTCTGAATGAGCAATAGTTTTCCTAGAAATGTGCAATATCTTTCACTTGATTTTAACTTTGAACTTACAACTTCCATTAATGGCACATAGCAGACTTTTCTCATGTATTATTCTTATTAGAATACTTTTAGTGATATTAAGGTTCTCATCATAGTCTCTGGTAAAGTTCAGATTGAAGTCTTCCTCCAAGGAGGAGATGAAGGAGATAGAGGCAGTTTTTAAAGTTCCAGTTAAAATTCTGTGAAAGCATTAAGAATATAATGCTTCATATTTAGTTTAACTTGAATGTAAAATCTTGTGAACAAGTGATATGTGACTGACTCTTGAAAAGGTATAAAGATAAGGAAGAATAAATGGTAAGAGGCTGCGAAGACATTTAATTGCTGTAAATGGCCAGATACTGGCAATGGCTCTGATCTAAACAAAAACTGAATTTAGTCCTGGCTCAACATTTGTGAATCGTGAGACACTGAACATGTCACTTCACCTTTTGGTTCTTCTTTTTATATGTGTGTAAAGTGAGTGTGATTGTTCCTTCCCTGTCTCTTCTCAGGATTGTTCCAAGAACTAGAATCAAGAACCATGATTCACATGAAGGAGCTTCATAGCTAAAATGCTTGAGATAGTAGTATTATGTGTGTGTGTGTGAGAGAGAGAGAGAGAGAGAAAAAGAGAGAAAGAGAGAGAGAACACTTTATGAGAACCCTTACAAATGAGTGAAGAAATATGTCATATAAATTTGGGTAGAAAAACAACGGGAGCTGATTCTTCCACTATAATTTTCTGTATTCTTGTTTATTTTGCATGTTTTTGTTGAATTATAAAACTTTCTTTAAATCAGGTCAGTACTTGGAAAATTCTCCCTTTGTACTAATTTGCTTTACTGATAAGCCTTTAAACGTAGTAGGTGTAAGGTTGTTGTGAAGTTCATTCTTTATCTCAGTGCTGTGTGTCTCTATGTGTATCTGATATCAGACATTAACATGTAGACATGTCAAAGCTTGTAGATATTGAGCATTACAACAGAAGAAATAATGCCAACTCAATGATTTCACAACCATGAATTCTTCAAGGATTGAATAGTACATTTTCCTCTTTATTTTTATTTGGTAATAAACATACCTTCCTGTGGCACCACTGCTTCAAATATGGATCTAGGATGAGAAACTTAATGCTTTAGAAAGTTTCCTTTGTTTTATATTAGTTATAACTGGCAGCACTGAGTTAAATATTGCTACTGCAAGCAAAAAATAAGATGATTAGGAAATACTACAATTACAATAGCTGGCAGATAATAGTTTTTTTTATACCCATTAAATTATTTCTTAATAACTAAAAGTGAAATACATGATAATTGTTAATATTTAAGTTCTTCTATGCATTGAAATCAAAAAAGGATACATTTTTAGGAATTGATCTTTGTGGCCTTGTTTTGCAACCATCCCATTCCAAGAGGATCATCATTGGTTCTAGCAGCTAAACAAGAATGTTGGAATCCTTGGCATCATCTTCACAGGATGTTTAACTGTGAATAGTGGTAAACAGCCAGCAGGGAAACAGCCACCTGAGTCTCTCCCAGCGTTCCCTTCCCCGAGGGTGCGCTACCCTTATTTCTCCTCCCTCCTAAACCCAGATGAGCCCACTTACACATGAGAATGTCCATTGGTCCCAGGTGTGTATAATCATGGGGAGGGCACCGAAGGGTATGAAAAACCCTGATAACTCATTTACCCTACAGGTCCACACCTAACTTACCTTTGTACTAGAGCTTTAACATTTTCTATCATTCTTAAAATACTGGACTTTCAAACTCATATCTTTCTCATTATAAAATAACTTTAGGATATTAGTTAACTAATATTGTCTATATTTAATGGGAAATACGTAGGCTAGGTCCTCATTTTCAAACATTATATAAGTCAGATTTTCACATTAAAAAGGGACTCAAGCAAATATTTTAAGTATTAAACTAGTTATATTCATAGTATTTGTTTCTCTTTTGAATGACTTGAAAGCTTTCAGTGATTCCACTAACTTTTGAGTCATTATAGTCTTCATACTGTCTACGGAGGAAGGTAAAATCTCATAAATCACACCTATGACAGTGCCAAGCCTTATGCCAACTTTTGTTCCTTTGTTTGCTTGATGGGATGTGACAATGAGTTGATGCAGGTGGTTACATTTTTCTGACCTCCAGGACTCATGACTGTTTTCTGAATGGCTGTATACCCTTGGATGACTATGGGGGCTCGAATCCCTCAGTGACTGAACTTACTTGTTTTATAGCAGTGAAGCAGGAATAAATAGAGTTCCATGGGTACCCTGTGTAATCTTTACTCCAAAGTTATTTTTGAGTGCCTTCTTGTGTGTCTTTTTTTTTTCAACCAGAATAACACAGTTGTCTGGAGGTTCCTGGAATCCAACTTTTCTCTGGAGGTCAGATGACCTTTCTAAGCTTAGAATAAATTAATTGCAGCACATTTCAGTTGGGCTTCTTTCCCCTGGTCAACTTTCATCCTGCCTGGAAAGTTGGGGGATATTGCAAACACTCACTAGAGGGCAGCAAGGGGACAGTGGAACTAATTCTTTTCATACTTAACTGCATTATGTGCTCATTATAAAGACTAACAGTGTAAAAAATGTTACTGATCATTCATTCTGTTAAAAAAAAGACTATGGCATCAGTAATCAATTTATATACATGTGTTTCCTTCATAAAAACTTGAATGAGCCAAATATGAAATTGGCTCAAAAGGGCAGAAGCTTCTAACCAACAAGCCACAGGTCTGCATCTCCTACACGCACAGCAGTTGCCAAAGTCACAGAGCAATTTAAACAACAGGGTTTTATTAACAAGGGAAAATAGCCAGGAAAACAAAAAGTCCTTAAAGCCACAAGTGGCCAGTTATCTTACCCTAATCACCATTTAGTCTGAAAGTCCCAAACACATGTCCGTGATGGTGCACTTTTGCTCCTCTAAACCCGAGGTAGGTTACTTCTATGAAGTCTAGTCTTTTCCCAGCATCTTCTCTTTGCTTCTCCAGTGTTCTGAATTACTCTGCTTCTCCAAGGCACTTCAAATTTCTTCCACAATTGCTGATGCACAAATTAGCTTTCCAAATCTGCCACCTTACTGCGTCTCCATGTGCTTCCTTTACCAGGCCTGCCTTCAGTGGCATCTGTCCAAATATACCAGGCCTGCTCTCAGCAACCCCTGGTCACCCCCAGGGGCTTGGCATCTGACTGGCATCTGACTCCAAACCAGCTACTTCTCTGCAGGCCATTCTCTCACCATGGCTCCTTACCTCCTCCAGCTCACTCTTCCAGGGAGCTTACCAGGCAGACCATGCGGGCCTGTTCTCTCAGTCTACAATTCTCATCGCTTTTCTTTTTCCTCACTCCTTCTTTTTTATATACCCTCTCTTCCCATTTTCCATTTTCTCTGGGATGGGGTCTTTCTCTCAGACTCTGCCCACCAGGGATTTTTTTGCGCCAATACAATTTTCAACTCTGTCACTACCTCTGTATCAGATATACCTGGTTATTATGAAAGAAGTCTGTCAATCCACAGCGTTCATGAGCCTTCCTTCCTGGAGGTTGCTGGGTGCTTGGAACAAACCAAGCCTGAGGGGGCCTATCTTGTGTCTGCTCTGTAATCCAGACACAGCAGAGTGAATGAGGAGACCTGGCTTCCAGTGATAAGGAGTAAAGGACGAGGTCTCACTAATAAGCTTGGGTGACACAGGGACAGTTGTTGTCAAAGGGGGAGATGTTTCCCAGGAGTAAGTAAAAGCCGAATCTCTAGCTTTATCAAGGTACATTCTTAGGAATGAAAACTTCTTACCTTGTCTTCCAGCACAACCCCAGGAAGAAATTTAGAGAGAGGGTGTGAACATCTTGCTTTATAGAATTATGCTATTATTAGGGAACTGGCTCCTCAGTGCCTGCGGCAGGTAAGATAGAGGACAGTGAGCAAGTTGACAAGGGTAACAGCTCTAAGAGACAAACTGAGGAGGAACCACATTGTGTAAAGTGACAAGAACATTGGAGAGACAAAAGGAAGAATGATTTGAGTAGTTATGCCACACAGTAAGTAAGAACTGCACAGAGACCAGTCTGTGGAAGGAAGAGCATTAAGCCTGTCTAGGAAAATTCTGTCTGAGCCACTTTAGAAGCCACTAATGGACAGAAGACCAGAATTCAGAAAATTTGCTAATGAGATTTGGATATACAGTTTATTTTCATTATCCTTCTTATTGTTACCATATTCCTTTGAATATATACCAGAAAATGGAGTGAACTGTACGATTAACAAAAATCATTATATTTTATTATCAGATGTTGAAATAATACGCCATTATAGAATTATCTTTTATCCTAAACATTTCTGAAGGAATATTAATCTCAATCTCAATTTTTCTTTCTGTATCATGTGGGGCCCTTTGCATTAGAATTTCACAGGGTAAAAATATACACTGATTACTTTAAGAGAAACAATTTAGAAGAGAAAGAAAAAGATATAACCGAATGTTAAGATAGAGATTAATTTCTGCCAGAACAACCAGGAAAGATTTCATGGGGAAAATACATTTGAACAAGTCCCCAGGCTCTAGAAGTATAGGTAGAGTTTTTAAAAGCAATGAAATAGGAATACCATTCTAGCAAAAAGGAACAGAATAATTAATCAATAGCTGTTTGAGTAGTCAAGAGAGATTGATGGTTGTAATACCAACATAGTAGTTTCTTTCAGCTTGTTAAAGGCCTTATGCAGAGTGTTAACTTTGAAATCTATTCCATAACCTATTTGGCAGTTATCTGACAAAGTTACATGAACAGAATTGTGCTGAAGGACTACAGCTGTGTCTGTAGGGTTGGGGCAAAGAATGAAGGCAGCCATATAGTAGGTGGAAAGGCCAGGTCTGAGGAAGTTAATTTGTGGGGAAAAAGCAGTTGCAATTGAATGGAGGGGGCATACATGTCAGACAATTAAGAGAGCAGGAGCTGGCTCTTAACTGGAATCTTCAGATGTGCTTCATCAATTCGTAGAACAAGGAAGACATTTTCAAAGATTTTGCATTTTGCTACTATGGACCAGTTAGGATGTATCCAAAGACTATGCAACTCTATTTTCAAGGTTCAACAATAAATTTAGAGATGGATGCAATGAAAGTTAAGAAGGAGGAAAGTATGTCTTATTAACAAAGTTCCAAAGTGTTACTGATAGCTGTGGACTTAAAACATCATTTAGCAAAATGGAAATAAACTTTTTCTCCCTTGTTTCTTTTGGTAAAATTTGGATTTGCTGAGTTACATATTGGCATATTTAATTCAGTTTATCTGTTAAATATTACAAGGTTATTCCAGTGAGGAGACATCTGATTTTAATACCACTGAGTAATTCATACTAAAATAATATTATGCAGTCACATAAGCTGATGAACCTGAGATCTGTATAGCATTGTGTATCAAAGTTTTGAAAATATTTTATGACTGGCCAAATGATGAATATGGCTTGGTACATAATTCTTAAGTCATAATTGTTTCAACCATTGGACATGCCACTTTTTATTGCAATGGAATTTTACACACAGATCTAAGGAACTCAGAATTTCTGCTTGAATATTTTTTAATTGTGTCATTAAGCTTCCCATATGGCAGTAGAAATGACATTTTCTTTCTGCTATTCTAGTAATCTGTTTCCAAACAGGAAAACCAAGAATCAGGACCAAAAAGTCTGTGACACTTACCTCTGCAACAAGATTTGAAGCCAATTAAATCATTGCCATATGATGTTGTTTGGACAATAATTGTTTTCGTAATGAGATACAGGAAGAACAGAAGGCCCCTGAGCCAAAAGGACAGAACTTAGATGAGTTCAAGGCCCATCACATTAGCTATTTTTGTAAATTGTACTCATAAGAGATCTGACTAGCCCCAAGTAGTTCACAAGTTAAACAGTCCAACTGGGTTTCAGGTACATTTTCTGCTTTCCAATTTTAACAATGTATATACTCTGGTTTCTCTTCAGATCGTATAAATCTTTCACCTTTTACCAATTTTAACAATGTGTATCTATTAGGTACCAGTTGATCTTTGAAAAATATTTCCTACCTCCCTGCCTCTCTTTGTTTTCAGGCCTAGACTAGTGATATAAAAGTTTGTCAGTAATTTAAAATAAAATTATGGAAAACAACAGTAATGAAATCTTGTAGGCACCGCATTTTCAACAGGAAAAATGAAGACATATGAATGAAGAAAACATCGGTTTGATTTATTTAGGATAATAAACTTTCCTTCTTTTGTGGTGGTGTGGAACTTGCAATTACCTTCCCTACTACTATTTCAGATCATAAACAAAGCTTGGAGACAGTTGGAATTCTCACTAATTTTATCCTCTCTTGTTACTCCATGCTTTATCAAAGTTAAATAAGTATGCCTCCAGATCTTATCATTACATCTGATGTTTATTTTTCCAAGCCCTTTATTGACTTCTCTTACAATAATCTGACACCTTTATGTGGTTGAGAACGTTCTCCTCTGATTTCATATCTCATTAGAGCTCCTCAGGAATCATGCAATCCCATATTGGCTTGTTCCACTGGGAGTTCTGGATTTTTATTGGCCTTTTGTTTGTGTGAGTGAATTCTCTTGTTTGGGTTTTAAACTGTAGGTTATAATCAAGAATAGGTGAGAAGAAAGAGAAAGTAGTTAAAGGGAAGTGAGTGACAAAATATATTTGGAAACCCAAGTAGACCGAGAGAAGCTGATTTTTAAAAGAAGAGAAAATAATGAGGTCTCCATGCTTGGGTCAAATGAACACCAAAGATAGAGCAATTCACATCCATGACAATGGTTATGATCACAAAAACAGGGAAATAAGTCCTGGAAAGGATGGAGAGAAACAGGAACCTTCACACACACTGTTGCTTTGTATGTTTGTTTTTGCAATCATTATGGAAAAATGGAAACTCTTCAAAAACTCAGAGAATAAAAATATCATATGATGCAGCTATTTCATGTCTAGATATTTTTCTGAAGAATACAAAAATACTTAATTTGAAGAAATATCTGCATTCCAATGTTTGTTATAGTTTTACAAGTAGAAAACAACCTAAGTGCCCACCAATGAATGAGTGGAGAAGTGAAATATATACACAATGAGAAGGAGGAGCAAGCTGCAAGCCCATTTACACCAACATGAATAGAACCAGAAGGTATTATACTAAGTGAAATTAATGAACTGGGGGGAAAAAACATTGTATGATTTCACTCAAATGTAGAAGGTAAAGGGACAAAACAGAAGAAAGATAAGATTTCAGGTTATAAAACAAAATTCTGATTTTGAGAGAGTGAGTAAATTTGGTAAAAGGGATCACCTGTAATGTGAAAAATGGAAACTGAAATTCTGGTGGTGATGAAAATACAGTATACTCTGATGTGGCTTTATTAGGCTGTATACCTGAAACCTATCAAAGTCACTTCATTTAAAAAAAAAAAGATGGAGGGTGCAGTTTAAAAGAAAAAGATGAATAGTATATGAGAAAGGGTGGCACTTCCAATTAATAAAAAAAAAATGCCTAAAATGCATGATGAGTTCTTTGTGAGTTGCAGTGGTGGTGAGAGTTTCAGAAATAGAGACCTCAAGCAGCAAGCAGCAAATACAATCTCCTTTCACCTTGGTATGCAGAGGTTTTCTTCTTTTTGGAGGAAGAACATAACTCTCAGTGAATGAACAAATGGATTTAAAGTATTTGTGCAGCAAGGAAAGACTGAGTCCATAGTAACAGCTGTATTATGATCAACAGTGCAGTTTTGTTTCTTTCCCAAAGTTCCTGTTTATGTCTCAAAGCCTTTATATTGTCTTTTCAAGAATTGAGCCAATTGGCCAGTGGCCATGGTAAAATTACATTGCCAGTGAGTATAAATACATCCCATCAGTGGACACATCTTTCAGTATTCTGCTTAAGCTCACTTTTCCATTTGAAAGGCTATATGGTTATTGGTTATTAGAGAACATTATTTAAGTAAAGATAATTTGCTCTAAATAATGTCCAAATATTAAGCTACAGTAAAGAATGATTAGCAATATCATTAAGAAAGGAAATCTTTTTATTTTAAAAAGTTGTACAGTTATATTATGCATTAAATTTTATTCTCCTTAACCATTTGTCTCATGTCCATGATTTTATTTAGAGTATGTTAAAAATTATAGCTACAATAATATGTCTTATTTATGTAACTGAGTTTCCTATTAATGTCAACAAGAAAATATCTTTAGTAGCAACACTTTGGAATCTTGCAAACATGATGTCAGCATTTTGAATATATATCCAACTACAAGTTCTAGTACTTTTATAGTTGCCGGAAGTTACTATGCAACTAGGATGATTTGTAGTTATTTAGCTCAAAAAGCACACAGCATAATATTCATTTCTGATAAATCACTGGCATTATGCTATGATGTGAGGCCATTATTTTCTCATATTAGGAAAACACCTGAGTGCAACAAACTGGAATTATATCCCATGCAATGGTATTTGCAAGAATGATTAACTAGGGTGCCTAGGGCACTTACATAAACAGCTGTTTCTTGTATTTTCCAAGTGATAAAACCTATTAGTTTGCAACTTACAGAAAAGCCATTAGATTCACACCAGTGCCACTGGAATAACTGAGGCCCCTTGGGCAGGTTATACTAACAACAAGAGGCAAGGGACACGGAGGAGGCTGGAGAAAAGCCACAGAAATTAGTCATCCAGTGAGACCAGAGGGGACCCCAAGACTTCCATTGGCAGGGGGGGGAGTTCAGAATTTAATCATTTATTACTTGGTTTGATCATCTGCCTGTTCATTTTCTTTTAATTTTAAAGGACAGTGTATATTAGATACATCTTTTAACCTCCTGAAATATTACTGATGGTGTGAGAGTTGTTTAATTTTCAGATCTATGTTATACTTTAGAGAGTAGCATCTAAGCAATTTCAGATCTATGTTATACTTTAGAGTGTAACATCTAAGCAATCTAAGCAATCTATGTTATGCTTTAGAGAGTAGCATCTAAGACTTAGACTTTCTAACCAGACCTAAGAAAACTGGAGTCTTCCATACTAAAGGCCTTTACAAAATACAAAAGCGGCCATCTGGATGCTGCTGTATATAATATATATATGGTATATATATGCCTAATAATTAATATAATCTACATTATATGTAGAACCTAAAAGTCCCCATCTTATATTATCCATATCAGACTATAGATCACACCTTATTTTTAATGTTAATGTTTTGTTTCTCCTAATAATTTTTACTATCTGCAATTTTGAAAATCTATTTTATCTCAAACATATATGTGTATGAAATATATATGTGAATGTATGTATATACACACACGTGTGTATGTGACTGCACACATTCACAGAGATGCACACATATACATTAGCTTCATTTGCCATGCTGAAGGCCAAAGTGTTTACTAACAACACTGATGGGTTCTTGAATATGTTTTTGATTTTTTAACACCAAAAAGTTATTTTTTCTCCACTTTTTCTTTGATTTATACCTTCTTATACTTTATTTTAAATGCACAGTCATGAAGAAAGATGCTGAAGAGATGTACTTCCTTATTATAGTGTGAGGGTTCTTTCATGCCAACATTTTATTATTGTTCTTTTCAATAATCAATGCATTAAAAGGGAGGAGATTCTATGTAGGGATACTAAACAATCAGTAAAACGCATTCTGTAGCAATATTAATGTGCTGGAGTTGCTGAGATTTGATTAGTGCCCTTTTCATTCTGTGTAGAGATAACCTTTATTGATATCATTAACCAGATGAAACACTGACTTGATGCACTTCTAATCACAGAGCTTGGTATTGATTGAGAAGCAAGATCTGAGATTTTGTTAGTGTCGAGCTGTTTACAGAAATAAGAGATACATTCTTCTCTTTTCTTTCAGTTTCCAAAGTAATTGGTTTTTACCTGGTGCTAACAGAGAGGAGAAAACAAGGGCATTTTCTAACTTTTGTTCTATTTCTATGAACAAAAAGCTATTAAAGCAAGAGAGAACTTTCTGAATGCTCACAGGCTAGAGCATTTTATATTTTATAATGGCAGTTTTCATGCATGGTGTGAGTTCATTCTCTTTTATTGTTTTTCTCAAAGAATTGTCATAGTAAAGTACCTTATTAGTATTTTCAGTTAGAAAGTTTATACTATTTCAACATTAATTAATATTTTAAACATCAGATATAATTAATCATTGTTCTAGGATAAGCATGTGTTAGTTTAAAGAACTAGAAATCTTTGACTGTTAGCTTAGATTAAGTTATCATTTTTGAAAGGTTTAATCTGTATCTGTCTCCATACAATAGAAATGAAGTGTTTGTTTTGTCTTTTAATGAGTGACTTAACATAGTGTTCAAACCTTATATTTTAATTCCCAAGCTAATGCTTAAGTGAAATAAACTCTAAAATTGAATCACTAAACATTTAGAAAAAGAGGAAGTTCGTGAAAAGTAGCTATTGCTTAAAATTATGCCTTTCAACTTACATTGGTGCGATTGATTTGAGAAAAACTCCATTTAAAATATATGAATGGATTGTGTAGTAGTAGTATATTAGAACATACTTGTAAAGAGAAATTATAAATTTTTATTTTGCTTAATTTTTATTTTGATTATTTTGAATTTATTTTATTTTATTTTGATTTATTTGTAGACTAAGTTCAGATCACAAAAGTACTTTCTGTGGATCCCTAATAAATAATTAATGCTTAGCAAATTAGCCACAGGAAAAAAATGGGTTTAAGGATTTACGAGGAATACACATAAAAAGATTGTTTGAAAAGCGTGAAAAACTCTTAAGGTTAAAGAGTACTCCTATTCCTTTAGGTTTCTTAGCACAATGATAGTTTAAATAAATACCTATATGATCTACATTTTTTATTAATAAGATTATCACATATCAGGAATAAATATAAGTGAAAAGATACATCTGCAGTTTCAGATGGACAAAATTAACAAAATGAGGGGAGGATAGTGAAGTTCAGTAGTAAGAACAAACTGTCATTTCTAGTTTGCAAAGAAAAAGAACAGTGTTTTCAGTGGGAAGTATTTTTACTTTTTTTTAAAACTCAATATTGATCACTCTTTTAAAACATGAAATCTCACATACTGTGCCTTATTTAATGAATATTAGAGAGTAGACTAGAAGTAAATTCACTGTCAATATTATAGTATAGTTGGTATTTTTTTGGTTGTTGTTTGTCAACATGATTTTGAATTAAAAGTTACTTATGAATTGCACATTACTGTTTGAGCAAACACTAAAGATACTGATCGGCTACATATTATCAGGGAGTTGTATTTTTTGTACAATACAATCTGTTTCACCTAAAATAATGACAACTATAGTAATGAGATATCAAAATGCATAATGCCCTGAAGTGAAAATTCATCAAAATAATGTTCCTGTTTCCTAATCCTAAATATTGTGAATTATTATCCTTTTTGTATATATTAAAAGAAAGTAGAGAAATAAAGGTGGAGGTAGGAAATAAGATCACTAAGCAGAACCTGAAGGGAGCTTCCAGAGTGGAAGGAGGGATTAAAAAAAATACCAGAAGACCTTGACAGTTATTGTACTTACATAACGGGTCTGGGATACAATTTAATGCATCAAAAGAACTGCCTCCTTAACCACTGTAATATCTCTAGGTCCTTAAATTTTCTTATTTATTTATTTTTATTGATTAAATATTCTTATATTATTGTAGTTCCTGTGGTTCTCTCATCACCATATCACATATGAGCCATCACCCTATTCCTTCGATTTCTCCCATCCCTTCTCCTCTCCCTCTTTCACTATATGCTTCAGTTCTATGATCAGTGTCATAGTTTTGACTTTCTCTTGACCTTTTGTTTGATTTCTTTGTATTCCACATATAAGTGAGACCATTTGGCATATATCTTTTTCCTTCTGACTAATTTCACCTAGCATAATCTCTTCCAGCTCCAGCTATGTTGCTGCAAATGATACAAATGTGTCTTTTTTGATCACTAAGTAATAGTCCATTGTGTAATTATACCACAACATTTTTATCCCTGTGTTTGTTTCGGAGCATCATGCTGTTCCCATACCTTGGCTATTGTAAATAGTGCTGCAATAAACACAGGCATGCCAGCTTCCTTTAGAATATTTTTGTGTCCTTTGGATAGGTTCCTAGGAGTGAAATCATTAATTCATATGGTAGTCTCATGTTTAGTATTCTGAGGAACTTCCACGTGGTTTTCCATGGTGACTGAACCAGTTTACATCTCCACTCTTAGTGTAAGAGGTTTTATTTATCCCCAAATTCTTTCATCTGTTATTTCTGATTTTGATTTTGTTTTGTTTTGTTTTTGTTATTTAATGTGGGCCATTCTCTCTGGAATGGGTGGTATTCCATTGTGGTTTTGATTTGCAGTTCCCTGATACATAGTGATGTTGACCATTTTTCATATGTCCATTTGCCATTTGCATTTCTTCTTTGATGGTATCTTTTTAATTATTTTGCCTAATTTTTGAGTGGATTTGGTTTTCTAACAAGTTTCTTGGTCTGAGGTTATACTTTTAGCATCAAAGATCTTCACAGCACTGCTTTACAAAGAAAGGTTCATTCAAAAAATAGTCCACTGGAAATCAGATTTGAATCTCCTATCACACAGAGAGAGAAAAAGAGAGAGAGAGAGACAGAGACAGAGAGAGACAGAGAGACTAAGATCCCACAAATGTAAATATTTCATCACAATTGTAGGAGAATAGGAGGGAAATTCCCTTATTTGTCTAAGTTTTCTTAGGCCTAGGCTGGTAGAGCAAAGAATTAGCAGCAAAGAGATCTAAGGGAAGATTAGTTACGTAAGTATGAAGGATTTACATAACAGTAAAGTCTAGAGTAAATGGGCAGAATGAAGGTTATGTCTTGAACTAAGAAATAAGATAGAGGTCTAGGACATAACAGGGAGAGAAAGGAGTCTCACATGATAAAGAGAAGATGGTTTTATTTTATAAAACCCTGACTCTAGATTTTCTTTATAAAAAGGTTATTTCTAGAGATAATCCTAAATTTGAACAATCTTCATTTTTAAGGTAGTGTTAACAATATCTTTTAAGATTCCTTATGACTTTGATTGTCCTTGCCTCCAAGTGTCAAGGTGACATGAGTTGGTAACAGCCAGCTCTGACATTTGAAATAATTTTGAAATAATTTTATAATTTGAAATAACATTTGAAATAATTTTATGATTTTTTTTTGTGTGTGTGGAGTCCTATCCTTCACCTTTCTTATATGCTCTAAGACTACAACAGAGTTGACAGCACTGTGGTGGAAGGGGAAGACTGTTGTCTATACCAAAAGCACTGAAGGTTAAATGGAACACATGAAAAACAAAACTTTATTTAGCCTGTGCACTTCGGAAGGAAGAAGAAAAATGGCAAATGTCTTTCGGTACACAGATTGCCACAAAGGAATCAGTTATAAAAGAAGAAAGAAAGAAAAAAATATTTTCAGATATCATTGTTATGTATTAGTCAAGGCAGTAGGAAATCTTTTCCAGCTGCTGTTAATGAATGTCAAATATGATTGCAAAAATAAAGAGAGCCTCTTTCCAGGCTATGATAACTGAGCTGGAGTTGAACTTTGTTATCCTTGTTTTTGTCTGTTCAGTGATCTTCTGATGTGTGAACTGGATAATACAGAACATGTTTGTATATATAATGCTGCAATGCTTACATTATTAAATTTTGTTTATAATTTGGCTTTTACAAATGACTATTGAGAAAAGGAATTCCTCTAAACTTGAAAATTTTGAGACATTATGAGATACAGCCAAGGAAATGTACCAATTCTGAAAGAATTGTCTTTGTTCTGAAGGAAAGATAAACAGTGTTCTCATAAGGTGGAAAGGTTGTTAAGTAGATTCATCTTGATAGCCTCAGAAAAAAAGACTGTTCAGATCCAACTGATGTATTAACTCTGAGCAAAGTAAAATGACTTGGCATGACAATTTGCAAATATGCTATAGTAAAAGAATAATGAAAATGAAATAATTAAAAATAAAAAATGTGAGATGAAAGCAAATGAGAAAAGCACACTAAATACAGATTGAAAATATTCTAGGAATAATTAAAATCAAGGTAGAAATTTAAACTTCTGCACAAAGTATCCCAGTGCTATGTGAAATAAAGAAAATGCCTCATGAAGAGACCATGAATTTCATAATTAATGAGCTCAAAGACAGAGAGATAGAACAGAAAAATAATACTGATTTTATAAGGAAAACTGGGGGCTTAACAAGTCTTATAAATTTAACAAATAAGTTAGAATCGAGAAAGAATTAAAGGTAGCACTGAAGATGAGATCAGTGGTATGAAAGAAAAACTTGAAATAATTTTGGTTAAAATGGGAAGGAGATACAGAAATTAGAAAAACTGGGGAAAAGATGATAGACAAGAAGTAAACAATGGTATCTCTGAAGTATAAAAGTTATACCAACAAATGGATTAGGGGCAAGAAAATGAGGACATAAAAGAGACAAATCAAAGGACTTTATTACCTGAATCTGCAGATTAATGAGCACATCAAATTGACATAAAACATAGGATATCTGCATATTATCTGTTACCTAGCATCAAGAGGAAGAAATATAGTCTCTTGGCATGCAAATGAAAACAACAACTTATACAGACTGGGAAAAGGAATAAAATAAAACAAACTTATCTCAGTCCTTACAGTGACTTTGAGTGCCAGAACACAAGAGAAGTTCTGAGGATAATTGTGTCATAGTGAAAATGTGTCCAAGCAGCTGGCAATGGTAAGGTATTTTAAATTTTACAATACATATTTTATTGAAAAAATTATTCAAATGTTAAATCTGTAAATCAAAATCATTTGTGTACATTATATATAATAAAGACCTAGGAGAAGATGGAGTGAGAGATGAGAGGAAGATACTGATAATTGCCTGTATATTTTAGACCTGAGAATCCAATCATATAATCAAAATTCAAATTATGTGCCCCCAGAATGTATTTTGTGTGTATTTCTTTTTAATTGCCCCCCACCTCCCATTAAGAGAGTCTAGAGACAAGTTTTGAGTATTCAGCTCTTGGTTCTTAAACACCATTCTTCATGAAATAAGTCAGGGTGAGAAAACTAATTTAAAATCCTGGAAGAGGGAAAGTATAGGTAAGCCTGAAAAATCTTGTACCAAAAATAAGGGAGTGTTCAAAGAATGATGATGATATAACAGAAGAACACAGGACTGAATAGGTACCTGTTAGCAAATCTGAAGTGTCTTAAAGCAATACAGTAGCTAGTAAAATCACTTGTTATAATCATTTGAATAACATAAACGTTCATGAGTTTTATATTAATCTAAATAAATAAATATGTTGGGGTGATGGGAAACAAAGATGATCTATGAAATTATTTGCTTGTACATTTAAAAAGGTCAACACATGACAGATGAGGAAACATTGAAGAAAAATTCCAGGTTAAAATGGACTAAAGAAAATGTCAATTAAATACAATTTGTGTCTATCAATTGGATTCTAAAATGGAAAAATAACTATAAAGGAGAAATTTATGTATTTTAAAATAGACTGTCCAGATAACCCTGTATCAATGTCAAATTTTGTAATTTTAAAAATTATTCTGGAACTATATAATAAAATATTTTTACTCTTAGAAAGTTCATGCTATGATAGAGGTATACCTTGTCTCCAATTTGCTTTTAGAGGTTCAAAAAATACTCATATTTTTTGGTGGAAATTGGTAAATACAGATATAAGATATATAGGTTTTACTTGTCATACAGTCTTCATCTTCTATCAGTTTGAAATTATGCTTACTGAGACCCTTTCCATATTTGCACAATTATTTCTAGTACACCCCATCAATACCAGTGGTAACAGACATCTCCAAGGTTTTTCATGAGCAACGTTTCCTGGTGCATGCTTGTTCATTCTCTGCACATGCACAGCTAGTTTTTCCAGCATTTCTTTCAAGTGCCCCAGGTCTCAGTGTTTACCAGTCTCTTCTAATCATACTCATTCTTCTGGTAATCTACCTGTTATTATATACTTAAATATAATGTAATTAAATATAATCTACTTGTCAATAACAAATTGAATTTGAACAAGAGAAATACTCTGACATTCCAGCAACAAATTCTAATGACACTTCTTGCCATGACTGAAACAGATATTCTTTAACAGGAAGAGTGTACTAATATAGATATAGATGATAGGTTTACTGAATAATGGAAAAAAATCAGAGTTGATGCTCAATACAAGACCAAGGAACTATCAAATATGTGATAGATTCCAGTATGAAAACATAAAGAGTATACAGACTATTTTGTTACTAATATTATAAAATAAGTCTCTGAATAGGTGTAATTATATTGCTATTTCAGTAATAACTGCTGGTTAACGGTGGTATGTGGGAGTGCTTTTTTTTTCTTTTTAGAAAGACAGAGAAATATCCATAAACATTTCAGTCCCAGATAATGCAAATTCAACAAGGATGCTGGAGTTGAGAGATCCAGCAGAGTGTTAAAATGATGGAGAAAACACTACAGAGGCAAATTTATGATGAAGGAGGGAGGTCTCTTCTAATCACACTTTTTATTGTTTAGTGGTCATGTGGTAATGATGGAAAATACAGTATTCAGATTTGAAGCAGACACATCTTCATACAAAGACAAATTAAGAACCATTCAAAGAAGCAATTCTGGAACACTTGATTAAAAGAGGCGCCGATGGTTACTACCCAAGTTAATCCACCAGTGGTTATCTCTGGAACCTTTTCTCATTTTGATGAGATCAGTCTTTGGTGTGATTCATCCATTCATTCAGCTCAGTACACATCAAGTAGGTTACTCATTTTGCTAAGAGTCTTGACTGCTGCTAAGATATCATTGCTCTTATTTTTTTTAGCCACCAGATTGATAATTTGTACAGATAATCCAAAGACTTTATCTCTTGGAAAAAAGATTTTGTGATGGAAAAAGATGACATATTTATTATTATGCTTTCCTCCTTATTGTTAAAATTCAAGAAATTTAATAACTATGCTAAAAATGGGAATAACATAATGGCTTCTTTTAAGAAATAGATTTGTGAATTACATTGTATATGAGTGCAAATGTGCACACTTTGGGTAGATATAGATAAAATATAGAAGATAGATAGATAGATAGATAGATAGATAGATAGATAGATAGATAGATTAGATAATCTGGATGGATGATATATAGTACTGACAAATGTGTAATACTCAGGAATCGGACTGGGGAGAGTTGAAAGGGCAGAAACCTTAATTTTTTTTGCATTATCTACTTTTTCTTTATATTTTTCTAAGGAACTATGTTCTGTATACAAAAACAATCAAAATGCTATAACAAAAAAATGCCTGGCTGCCTTTATTTGCTTGTACTAAAACTCGCATTCCAGTAACATAGGATTGATGGGCAATTTGTTTTCATCATTTTGTAAATAACCCTTTTGTGGCTAGGCACTTTTCAAAAATTACAGATCTGCCTTTCTTATTCATTTCAACATAATGTCTCATAAATGTGAATTCATTATTTTCTTGTGAAAAATGACAATGTCAAGATGTAACTTCTGGGAGAAACCTTTGTTTTTCTGTATAAATGTGGGAAGCTTTGTCCTCACAGTGTTTGGGGGACCTAAATGAACTTAATATTTAAAAATTATTAAGTACAATATGATTAGGCATTTTACATATAATGACTTTTCCCTTAAGAAAATTCTAATAGTCCTTATACCCTAAAAACATGAAATGTCTCTCCATTGCCTATGTTTGTATTCTTGGGAGCCTTAAAAGTCATTATTATTGTTACCATTGCGGTTGTTTTGCCAAAAAACTAGTTATTTTAGTTTCTTTATGATGCAACAGATATCTCCCAATTCTCATCATACAAATAAACTTTAAATAAATTTAAAACATATGGGAGATAATTATCTCAGAGAATTGTTGAGTTTCACATCTGAAAGGAACTCCAGGGTAATCTCACAAAATCCTCTCCGTTTTTATAGAGGAAAACTAAGTCCCAGTGAAGTGAAGTATTTTGGCCAAGGTCAGACTAGTTATGGATGAAAACCTAGTCAGATGTAACTAATATTTCTTGTTTGCTTTTGGGAATGCTTGCTTTCCATGTTGTGCCCACCTTTTCCTTTGTCTAACAGAGTAGGGACTTACCATATAAGGAAGGATGCCTTATTCTCAGAAAAGAATCCAGCAATGAAGCGGAAAAGTGGATTAAGGTTTGATTCACTTTAGTATTTATTCAGATTGATTCAATGATGGCTAATACATTGAAAAGTAAAGCCTCTGCTTATTTATACATAATCAGAATAGGTTGGGGAACCAATTACCATTATCTTTATTTTGTAACTAAAATGTTTATGTGAATACATTATTTTACATGAGAGACTAAACACTATATACCTATATATCTGTTAAATCTGACTCTTTGATAATAGAGTTTCATTTGGCAGTATTCTGTATCATGTGTAAATACACCATAGAACTAAAATAACATATTCCAAATAATTCAGTTGATATGACCTTTGTATATGTATTTGTACACCATATTTGTATTGTGTAAGAATTCTTGACTTTTCTTGTCTTGCCTCTAGGAGTCTAGACGTATTACCTCATTTTGATATTATCATCATCTGAAGTCAAGGTTAATGTCTACCTCTAGGTGGGTGGCATATATCCAGGTATGCCATAAAAATCCTGATTTTTATCTGGTATCCCCATTGTAGTTAATAGTTCCTTCTTTTACTTTCTGAAAGTTAAGGTTTATTATGGGAAAGCCTTTATCCTACCCATAAAGGATATAAAATATGCTGGAAAAGGAATTTTCCTACTCCAAGTTTAAGACAAGCCTCAGCATTTTCCTCTGTGTGAGCTATGCCTATCCCTTTATGTTTTCAATATCATAAGACTTTTACTTCTTATTTTCCTAGATTAATTGGAGCTGATTCATTCAAACTGATTCATTCTTCAAGCTCTTTGTTACTTAATACTCAATATTTGACTTGATTGAACTAGGGTACCTGCCACATCTACTTTCATTTTGGTTTTAACTGACCTGCTAGTACAGAGTTCATTAACTATTAAAAATAGTTCATCAAGAGGAATTTGATGATTTATCCTTTGTTGGGTAGCTAAAGCTGTTGTTTCATACAGCTTACTCAAATGCTATGATTTGTGTATTTGTTCTCAAATTTCAACAGGATCATGCCTAGAAAACCTAAACTCTTATGCTTAAGTAATTTCCTAAAATAAGACAAATTATGTTCCAAACAATCCCTTCAAGTCTATCCATCCAGTATTCATGTTTAAGAAAGTTCTAAAATTTCTAATCTCTTCAAAGTGACAGGAGGTTTAATGGGAATTCAGATTCTGCTATCAGACTTCCAAGGTATATGTTTCACTTCTTCATCTGTAAATGGAGAAAAATTCTGAAAACCTTTTATATCATGGGGGTTTATACTTTCATGCCATTCTAATACTGGATATGTTTCTGTAATGATTTTTTTTCCGTATTTTCATTAGGTAACATTGATTGAAAGCACTATGTAATTCAGAAATATGGCATCTCACCCCTAGTGTATCCTATCTCTTATCACCTATGTTCCCACAGTCCTGACCATAGTCCATTGTCCTCCCTCCCCACATCTCTCCAACCTCCCTCTTCCCCCCTCTTTTTGTCTACTGTCTTTGGGTTCTACCACCCTGAACACACCCAATCTCGTCTGTAATAATTTTGAAGACATTTTAGAAGTTTACTTTTCCCTTATCTTCCCATTCATGAAAAACTTCAACTATTGTTTGAGCCATCTCTGCCTCTCTATCACTGATCTCTAATTTCAGAGCATCACAGTATCTCACTGGGATAAACAACCTTCTGAACAATCATCTAGACCACCTACCTCTGAATTCTTTTTTCACAGCATTGTGAAAGACAAAATATTCTGTTTAACATCCTTATGTACCTACCTATAGCCTGCAGAAAAAAAGGCCATTTCTAGCTTTCATGTATGTATTCCTCTTGATATATTTATCTGTTAGTCTGTTTTTCATTCTGTATACTAGCTTTATAAACGACCTGCAGTGACCCAAGTATTTTTTCTTGCCACTCTATTATATTAGTCATTACCCTCCCTCAAAAATGCATTCAAAGTGAATGCTTTTTTCACCACTTTTTATCTTGAGTCCATGCTATGTTGATGCTCTCAGCTATGGTTCCCTACCAGTCTCCTCAATAGTCTCCCTAAAACTCTCACCTCTACAAAGTAAGGCTCCTGACTTAAGGTTTGTCTTTTTCTTTGTACCCAAGCATTTGGCATATTATGTGGACTCATTAAATATGAGCTTACATAAATCAAAGGAAGGAAGGGACAATAAATTTACTTTCATATGGAATTTTATATTCTGGATAAAAAGTATGATTAGCTTATGACATAATAACTATACAAATCTCATTACCTAGCACAATATTTTGTTTATATAAAACAATCATGAATTATTTGTGCCTTTGATCCACTAAACCCATGTCACCCATGAGCTAAATTAATATACAGTTAAATGTACTGTTAATGTACAGTTAAATGTAGTTAAATTAATGTACACAGGAAAAGGGAAGTTTTTCCTCCAATAGTTTGAAATGATATTTGGCACTGAATAACAACAATTCTGAGAAGAGGCATTTACTCTGTCTTGGGAGGTGATTGCTGTGGTACTTGAAGAAAGTACTTTTTATACAAACAAGGGGCACCATCCCTTTGCCTGCTATCACACCCACCTTTCTTTATTATTCCACTGTGTCTCTGAACCCCAGGATCCAGAAACTAACACAAGAATAGTTCATTAGGAAACAGTAGGATGTGGGACCTAAGAAGAAATCTAATTTTCAGCTCACAGGGGAGCTCTAAATCAATGTGAAGAGAATTGAGATAGAAGATTAAATGATATGTGCATTTACCTCTCTAAAATTATTTATTTTGCCCCCTTTTCATTTGGAAAACATATATCATGAATGCAAGGATGTAGCTTCTGCTCCTGAAGAGTTAGCAGCTGATAGCAGTTTCTTGAAACCACCTATAAGGCTACAATTATCATTTGAACTTCTGCTCTTTCAACAATGCCAAGTACTGTTGTTGGATTTAGGGAATGACGAGGATGTGAGAAGCACCTAGGACCTTCTAGCAAAAAAAAAAGATACCATATTTCTGAATTACATAGTGCCGTCAATCAATGTTACCTAATGAAAATATGGGAAAAAATCATTACAGAAACATATCCAGTATTAGAATTATACCTTTCATGCATGAAAGTATAAACCCCCATGATATAAAAGGTTTTCATAATTTTTCTCCATTTATAGATGAAGAAGTGAAACATACACACCTTGGAAGTCTGAAAACAGAATCTGAATTCTCATTAAACCTGCTGTCACTTTGAAGAGATTAGAAGTTTTAGAACTTTCTTAAACATGAATACTGGATGGATAGACTTGAAGGGATTGTTTGGAACATAATTTGTCTTATTTTAGGAAATTACTTAAGCATAAGAGTTTAGGTTTTCTAGGCATGATCCTGTTGAAATTTGAGAATCTATACATTCTAGGGAAAGAAGAGGATGTGAGAAGCACCTAGGACCTTCTTCCAGACTGTACTCTGTGTGATTAAAAAAATTCAAGCGTTTAGAGGCACCTGTGTGGATACAACTAACTATAGGCCAGTGGGGATTTTTTTCCTTAATTTGCTATGATGCCTGATGCTGAGCTAGAGGGAGCTTCAGAGTTAAGTCCATTGCAAAAGTTATTTTTTGTCTTCATGTTTGTGGGTTTATGTTTGGTTGACTGAAAAGTAGTAATCCAGACAAAAAATATAATTAATCCATCAAGAAATATTTGTTAAATGGCAATTTTATACTGGAAACTTCTGAACAGTAGGGAAAAGTGGTAGAAAAATCTGTCTTAATTTTCCTTTTTAATTTTATTTTTTAATTGATTGTGTGTGTGTATATGTATACACACAATCAATTGAAAAAAATATATATACACACACATGCATTTTATATTATTTTTTATCATTTATTTATTTTTCAACAAATATGTGCTTTATTATTATTATTATTATTATTATTATTATTATTATTATTATTATTTGCATCATTTCAGTCCCTGGGGGTCACCCGTCACCTCCCCTCCCCGCCCACTCCAGCTGGTCCCCTCTGTCCCCTTGTGTAGTTTCATTTTATATTATATCAATGTCTACCCTGAAGTTCTCCCATCATCCTGTCACCTGTGAACCATCTTAATCTCTTGTGCCCACCCCTCCCCCATTTTATCTTCCTCTGATTTCTGATCTTAAAAAACATATTCTTGGGGAGAAACCAGCAAACGTATGTAAGTCCAATAATTAAAATAATAAATTAAAGAAGAACCAAAGATAACTTTGAGTAGTGGTAAATGCTATGAATAAAAATAGAAAACAAGAAAATGGATTAAAGGCTGTGGTTTGTGGGATTGGAGGGATGGTTAGTTAGCTAGAGAGAACAAGAAATCTTTTTTTCTAGGGAAATATATTTGAGATGAATCTAGAGTTTTAAGAATGAAATAATCCTTTAAAGATTTCAGATAAGAACATTGCAGATAAATGGAATAGCAGGTTAAAGAAACACCATAGGAAAGATTAAATGGTGAAATAATGTAGAGCCTAATGTGGCGTTAGTCCTTTGGATTTATACCAGCATATGGGAAATCATTGTAGGGATGAAGCAGGGACATGATGGGAAATCTTGGATAATATGAAGCAGGAAATTAATGTGACACCATTGCAAGTAATAAAGCAAAAGAATCATCATAAGCCATTAGAGAGGTGAATCATGACCATAATGGACATTATGGAAGTTGTGGAAGTTATAAAGAAGAGTGAAAGCTATTGAAATGTGTGAAACGGGAATAATTGTCATCTACTTTGAGAAAGTGGACTTTGAAAAGAGAGTGAACTATGGGAGGAGATGGACCACAAAGTAAACATGAGCTTCAATTTGTTTAAGAGAGGTGATGCCAGATATTTTTTTTTTCACACCACCATCCTTTATTTTTCTTTGTCTCTTTTCCTCACCATCTTTTTTCTGGGTTTTCAGGATGTTTAGCATTGTCTGCTAGTTTTTGGAAGTTAACCTTATCAAATTCCCTGCTATGTAAATGTTCAGTATTTGTTTATATCATGTTGGTTTACTTTATTGTACATAATTACCTCAAATTCCCTCTATTTTGTTGAAAATGGCTATATTGCATAATTTCTCATGGCTATAATAATGCTCCATGAGATAAATATAACACCTCTTCTTAATTCAGTTGTCTACTGATGGATATTTAGACAGGTTCTTACATACTAGCAATTGTAAATAAAGCTGCTATAAACACTGTGGAATGCATATAGGCATTTTTGTTGATGGTTTCAGATCTTATGATCTTATGCCTAAAAGCGAGATTATGAGGTCATATGCTATCTCCATTTTTAATTTTTTTAAGTAAATCATTTTACTTTCCATAATAGTTGCACCAGTTCACATTCCTATCAACAATGTAATAACATTCTTTATCTCCCATATCCTTTCCAACATAGCATGTGTTATCCTTATTACATGATATCTCATTGTAGATTTAATCTGATTATCTCTTACTAAAAATGAGAGTGAAATTTTTTATAATTGTTTTGGCCTTCTGGATATCTTGTTTGGTGAACTTTCTATTATATTCACTGTCATAATGTGACACCATTGCAAGTAATAAAGCATATATTATATGCTTTATATATTATAAATTATATATTTTATATATAATGTCATATATTAATTGAATTATTTTTATTTTGTTATTATTGAACTGTCTGAGTTTTTTGTATATCTTGTATATCAATTCCTTATCAGTTATATATTAAGAAAATATTTTTTCACATTCAATAGTCTCTTTAATCATCTTATATTTTCTTTCCTGCATAGAAACTTTTTAATTTGAGCTAATACCATTTGTTTATTTTTGACTTTAATTCCCTTACAGTGGTCGAGTTGCCAGTAATATCTTTATTTTCAATATCACGATATATATCACCAGTATTTTACTATGAATTTTATTTTTGCAGATCTTATATCTGAATATTTATTCCATTTATTTTGTATATCATGTTAGCAAGTAATCCAACTTGATTCTTTTTTTGGTAACTTTACCATTTTCCCAACACCATTTATTAAGGAGACTGTCTTCCCCACTTTAGGCTCATAGATGCTGTATCATCATAGATCAGGTACAAGTATGACCTTGAATTTTATTACATTGTTCCAGTTATCTGCTCCTTGTACCAGTATTATATTGTTTTTAATACAGTTGCTTTACAGTAAAGGTTGAAGTCAGGTAACATAATACCTCCATTTTTCTCTTAAAAAGTTGCTTTTTCAATTTAATGACTTTACATAAATTTGAATAATTTCATTCAGTCTTTGAAAAATATTGCTGACATTTTGATAGGAGCTGTTAAATTTATGTATCATTTTTGAGGGAATAGTCATTTTGACTAAATTGATTCATCTCATCCATGAGTATGGAATGTCTTTCCATCCCTATTATCTCTTTTAATAAGATCTCATAGTTCTTATAGTATAGATCTTTGACTTCCTTTGGTTGGTTCAGAAGTTTTTTTTTTTTTTTAAACTTATTTTTATTTTATTTTACTTTGGTTTTATTTGCTATATTTATTTACATAAATATTGTATTGGCTTTTTTATATAATGACCTTTATTATATTTTAATCCCATCTTGTTTAGGGTTATGATTAATAGTGAATGATGAATATTATCAAATGCTTTCTTAGCATCCTTTGTCTTGGTGGATATCCATTTAGGTTATTTCTTTGAAACTGAGCATCTTGGATCACAATGTATGGTTCATTTCCCAGATTGAGATGGGGTTTTTTTCAAGTAAGTTTTTTATAACCTTTTCTTTCACTTCACACTCAGGGATCTCCATGATATGGCTATTATCTTGTAATAAGTTGTCCTTGAGGATTCTTTCACAATTTTCATTTTTTTATTCTCTTTGCTCTATATTGTTCTATCCAACATTGTGTTTTTGAGCTCATTGATTCTCTCCATTGCTTGTTTGTCTTCTAAAGGGGTCCTCAAATTATTTTTAAAATTTGCCAAAAATTTTAATTAGTGTTTCTTATCATATCTTTAATTATAGGTACTTTATCTTTTCCTTATCTTTACCCTGTTTTTGTTATATTTTCCATTGTGTTTTTATCAATTTCTTCAGTGTTCACAGAAATACTGCCCTGAATTTCTTTTCTATCATTCTCCTCAACTTCGCTGAGTTGAGAGTCCTTTCAGGGGATTTTTGCTCTGATATTCATGATGTGCTCATCTGTCTCCTCATTTTCAATTTTTTTAATGGATCTCAATAGGGATAGATTTTTGTCTGTTGTCTTTGCATCTGCTGGAGTATTTAAGGACTTGGTACCAGTGATGGATAGTAGGTATCAAAGGGGGCAAAAGAAGTGTGCACCAAATCATCAATACTTAGAAATTTGAATTCCTGTTGGGTTATGGTACCAGAATTGTGTGGTAGGGGTCCATGTGGAGTGCATCCTCCAGGTCAACTCTTTGGTGTCAGTGTTTCCAGGCAGATAATTTCCCTTTTTTCCTTCCAGCATGGAGTGTTATCCTGGGGCATCTGTTAATAGATGCTCCAACTCTATTTTTCAATCATTTCTTTATGGGAGGTGGCAAGTGTTTCTGGTATCTCTGCCTGGATTTTGAGTAGTAGCCTTGTCTATAGGGAAGTCCAGGTATGCTGAACTAATTCAGGTTACAGTTGCTCTGTATTATGAGCCTCTGCCCCAAGCCAGTAGTCATTACTCTGTGCCCTTACCTCTGCAGCTCTCCAGCAATGCCCCCTTCATTCTGAGTATCTGCTCATACACCCACTCGATCTAAAGCAGCATTTGTTTGTAGAAGTCTCCATGTGGCATGTAGGCAGGTATCCAATCAATAGCTGTTAAGAGGCTTTGCACAGCAACCGCCCCTCCCTTTGGTGGGTTTTACTACTCTCTTATCGCTCTCAAAAAAATTCACTTAAAAATTCTTCCTACCTTTTTCTACCTTGGTGTCTCTGTTGTGTATGGTGGTTGTCAAATTTCCTTCAGAATTTTTTGGGTTTTATTTTACAGCAGTTTTGTTGTATCTGCAGTAGAAGAGTCCGGCATCTTCACTTTACAACCAACTTACTAGTCTATGCTTGAATTTTTGTATGCATTTGTTTCTCAGTTAAAAATTCCCTTATATAAAGCATAGAACACTATAACCAAGTAGTCATTCATGCAGTCATTTTTCCTCACTGCTATCATGATAGAGCTCTGTGGGATTCCTCAGTAAGTCTTCTTCTAGTGTTACTAGAAACCTGAAAACTGAGAGGAGGAGATCAAGAGTTAGAGAATTTCAACTTCTTGCTTGTGCTAATATAGCCTGCCCTAGAGCTCACCTCTGCTCTAGGAACTTCTCCCATCAGTGAAATTCAACTCTCTAGATCCTTCAAAACACAGTAACTATTCCTTCCAAACTAATCCTAGGTTTCTGAACCCTAGAGCCTGCCCAGAGTATGGTGATCTGCAGGATATACAAGGAATCTAAATATAGACAGATTTCTTTTTTTTTTTTTTAGTGGTCATCTATCATGTGCTATTTTAAATCTGTTGAATTCACATATTGAAAGTATATACTTCTTTTCCATTGTAGAAATAAACAATGTCATGAATTACAAAGTACATATGAGTGTCAATTTCCTGTTGCTCACATTGGTCACCAAAATTGTTAGTTCCTTCTTTGCTTAGCTATTTTGAGGGACTTCAGTTCTTAAATTTAATGCTTGAAATCTATTTTCTATGGCTATGCCCACTTTTGCTCTAAACAATCTGCTTTTATGTGACTGCTATTTCCTCTTTTCTTTCTATGTCTACTTAACAGCCTTTAGTCACCCCGACTCATTCCACTTCTAAATCTCTGTGCATCTCTGCACAGCCTGCTTTTCTTTTAAAATCTTACTGTTAATCCTTCCTGGAGGAAAAGAAAATTTCAGCACCCAGAGTTTAAGTGAAAAGT
Source organism: Uropsilus gracilis (assembly GCA_004024945.1). Lineage (NCBI taxonomy): Eukaryota > Metazoa > Chordata > Mammalia > Eulipotyphla > Talpidae > Uropsilus > Uropsilus gracilis. Next base: position 181,881 of record PVHY01000037.1, read on the forward strand.
AGAAACTACTTTTGATAATTCCAAATAATATGTATCAGTCAATGTATCAAATTTTAATATTTGATATATTAGTGTTATATACAAATGTTAATGTTTTTGAAATTTGCTTTTGCATAGAGCTCAGTTAGACAAAATTAATGGAGAGTGAAAGATGAATAGGATCTTGTCTTAGATCAGAAATCCCAGTTTGTTTTTTACAGTGTTTCTTCTGTAATTTTTATGTGATTTTTATATCAGTTGATTATTTGTCAAGATTATAAAATTTACACAAGTACTCATTCATTACTCAACATTTTAGAAAATATGTTCTAAAAAAGTTAATTGTGATTTTAAAAGTAAATACTTTTTTATTTGGTCAAACTTTCATTGCTTTTAACAAAGACTAGGGCAAGAACATGTATAATGTGGTCTTAATAATAAATGAAAAATATTAAAATCAGAGAACAGTTTTAAAATGATTTTTGCTGGTAGAAGGTATAGTGTTGAGAATGAAACATTCAGTGGATAAGATGTAAATAAGCTTTGGGCTTATGTTTGTGGTGGGGGGGTGGATAAAAATAATTTTAGAAAATAGATCTTTTCATCAAAACCATCTGATTTCATTTGAAAATAATGCACTTCTCTAAAGTTGCTATCAGTGACTACATTTCACAAAAGATTAATGTACAATTTGCATTTGTTAATTAGGTGAATGAATATATTTATGAAAGTATTTTTAATTAAGATAAAAATTTACTCATTCAATTAGAGTTTCTTCATTATTATGTGCCAATTATGTGAGATAACAAAGTTTATTATGATTCTTTTATATAACAAAACAAAGCAATAAATAATCAAGAAAAAATTTCCATGTACGTTAAAAATTATTGACAAATTGGAAGGGGGGATTTGGTAATCATAAATGTTTCTAATTCTAACCCCATTTAATGATATCATTGACTCCAGATAGAAATATTAAAAGCTTACTTTTAATACTTGTCTCAACACCATCTCTTACAGATGTAGTTCTCTATAAGGACTTAGGAACATTAATAACTTTCCATGAAAAAGGGCAACTCTCAAGATAAATAATCCTCAAGGAAAATGTTATTTCCTAATTACACAAAGAAATCAGGTATATAAGGAAACTTAGTATTAAGGATTTTAAAGTGGTGGGAAATGTTTTTTTTCTAAGAACAAATGACTCACATCATAATTGTGTTACTGTTCTCTGCCAACTCATTGGGTATTACAGAGGATACAGAGGAAACTGTAAGTCATTTCCTCTCAGGTATACTAAAGTAGTAGGGCATTGAATTGGGAGTAGTGAAACCTGGTATCTTTTCTTAGATGTGGCAAAATTAGCTATGTGAATTACCTTGTATAAATCATATGTATCCTGAATATTCAGATGCCTAATCTACAAAATGAGAGTGTTGGACTAAATTATATATAAAATCGTGATGTGCTTTCTGATTCATTTGCTTTTTTTAAAAAAAAACTTTTTCTTCATGCCCGAATACTACATTATTTAAGGTATATTTCCAAGTAGGGTTGTTTTTTTTTTTCCCCTCCCCTCGCTGTCTCGTTCTTCAATATATGGGATAGGAGGATACTGACTAAATCTGAAGGGAAGGTGGAGGAAGAAAATTAGCTACAGGAAGGGTTTATATCCCCCTCTACAAGAAACTTATAAATACATCTACTACCGCCTTGAAAGGAATGGTTAATGTCCAAACAGCATTTTCCAGACAAGCTCAGTACTTTTGTGCCAACAGAATTAACTTTAAACTGAAGGCAGTAGACAGTTAAACAAGAGCCGGCACTGGAAACAGCTGTGAGTAGACAAGACCAGTTACTTATAAGGTACTGTTTTTTACTCATTGAAATCTCCTTCAGGGTTCATTTGTTTTAGGCACAGGTAATCCCTAGTCATTTGACCTTCGTTTTACCCCCACCCCCACCTCACCTCTATTCTGAGAAAAGAAGGACTCATATCTTTTTAACTGTATTGTTTTGTGGCTGTTGCTATTTGAAGCTACTAGGAATTTGTTCTGTTTTCAGGAACCAAATGATCTTTGTTGTCATTTTATTTTAAAGCTCATTTTGGCTTTGTTCTTTTGTTGTATCTTGTCATGAATGGTTTTTATATTTCATTGTTTCCGGTGGATAAAAACATATTTTAACATTACAGAATGTACAGGATGTTGACTGAGGGGGAAGGGGTTTTAACACATCTTCAGCTTGAAGTATAGAACAGCTATAGAGCCAATCAGTTAAGAGAACCTGGACTGGCTCTTCAGGCACTTCAACTAATTCTGGGAGGTTCACCAACTTGGTGAATGCCATTTAGAAAGCACCCTGTAATTTGCTTCATTATTTAATTGTGAACTTTACCTTTTCATTCCCATTTATTTCTTAAAATTTTGGTGACCCTGCTTTTTAGTTTTAAAATAACGTTTATCTTGCTTAAACTCATACACTTTAAAGGAACATTTCTAAGAGTGATATCTAATTTCAAATCACTGAGCTATGTTGGTGCACTTAGAGCAAAACCAGGGAATAACCCAGAGTGAGAGTGGCATGGACTAGAGAAACCTATGGACCCTACCATGCAAGGTTTCATTCTTCTCCAGAAGCTCAGTTAGTTTATGTTTAATATTTGCTGCTAATCAACAACAGAGAAAAAAAAATCAAGGAGTTCTACATATGTTGACTTTCCAAAAAGGAAAGTTTACAAATTTACCACTGAAAATTATGAAAGTTTTAGAAAGAATTTAGCCACATTGGGGTAGTTATCTTTCTGAAATTCACTGTGTATTTTGATATTTCTCTGGAGGGTACTAAATTCAATGTAATGTTTTCTGAAATATACAGCATTCTCATCATGGATTCACACTGTAGAATCATTCTATAATGTAATGATTCATATGGACCTATTCTTGGTGTTCAGGGCTGTTATTTCTTATATCAAAAAGTGACACAATCACTATGCTTTTAAAAATGTTTATATTATTTTTATAGGATCCTTTTTTTCCCCTCTATATCCACCCTCCATATGGAAGTCTGGCTTCTTTACTTACTGGTGATGACAATGTGCATCCTTCTAACAACTTCCTTCAGCTCCTACCACCCCATTGTAATTATTACTTTGTGCTACACACACAAAAAAAAAGTTTAAAAAAGATTACATCAGGAATGGGAAGCAATAACTTTATCCAAAGACTCAAGTGTTTCTCATAAAAGTGGATGTACCAAAAAGCATAGACACAGTAACATCTATTTTAAGTACTCAGGAGACTTTTTGGTTTGTGTCCAAGCTCTTAGTTGTGTTCTGTAGTAGAGGTTGCCATGGAAGTGACTCTGGAATAAGTAAATCATTACAGCATCTGATACAGAAAGTGTTGTTTGTTCTCTTTTTTATAAAGTTACTGGATGTATGTGTCAAGGAATCAGTGACTAAACCCCAAGGGGCTGACTTAAGCAGGTACTAAGTATTTTATTTTAGTTCCATTCACACATCTGCTCTTCACATACATATATGGCTGGAAAATAGCTTGATAATGATTATAGGGAAAGAGAGAAAGAGGGAAATTTTTTTCTAATTTTTCTAGTTTATGCAATTTTTCTGTGTGGATTTTATGCCTTATAAAACAAGAACAGTGTTACGCTGATTGTCTTAATGATATCTTGATTTCTTTAACCACATCCGCACTGAATTGCAACTTCTTTTAAAACATATAAACCATACGAATTGAATTTAGTAGTACAATTTGTTTGTCTTCCCATATGTTTAAAGATGTGCATTTCAGGACAAAATAAATCACTGGTTTCTCAGTTGTCTTTATCATTCTGGAAGTAATTTTTACTAAGCTCACTTTAAACAGGAAAAATTAAAATTTCATTTCTTAGGCTATGAACTGAATCCAACACAATTCTAAATTCCAGCATTAATAACTAATAACTTTAAAATACAGTTTTTTTTAAATATTTTATCATGATGCCTTTTATCTTAGAGACTTTTTCTTTTTGCTTAAGTTGTTTTTTAAGTACATGTTTCATTATTTCTGGGTGTTTAAAACATCTTTTTTTGATAAAATCTTTCTGTTTGAAACAATTAATTAGAAACTGTTTTATGTCTGCACTGAATTCAGGACCCCATTATTTTTGAATATTGTCTAAAAGTTGGAAATTTTGTTTATTTTTGCTCCCTATCTCTTATGGCTAAATGGCATGAGTTATTTTAAGGTAAAATGTTACTCCAATTAAATTGTAGTTCTTTAAGTTAAAAAATATACTATATCAAATCAATAAAAATTACCTTTTGCTTGACTGAATCTTTTAATGTAATCAAAATATAATTTTCATATTTGTACTTAATTAGAAAATTTGACATATGAGGAAATGTACAATGAGAACTTCTAACATTTCTTTCAGTCAATGGTGTAATGAATGCCTGATTAGGAAGACTTTAATTTAGAAAGATGTTTTTTAAATTTAGAGAAGGAAGAAAACTCTGAAATATAGAAATGATTGTTAATATAAATGGATAATGCCCTTCTTAATGCAACTTTTGAGAATTTTCTCTAGAGCCTCAGAACCTAACCCTCATGAATTATAAGAAAAGTTGACGGTTCTCAAAGAAAGAAAAATTGATGGTTCTCAAAGAACTGCCAATGCTATAAGTTGTGGACGAGGAGAAAAACTATCTATCACTATTTGAAATTGTTGAAAAAAGTAGATAATTGTGTAATATTTTGAAAAATCCAAATTTAGTTCACTTTGACTTACATAGTTCCAGAATAGATGCTCACTCTTAAGTATGTCTATATATTGGTCTTTAATTAATTTGCTGAGTTGATAGTTTTGGGCAATTTGAGAAATAATATAGTCAAGTACCAAGATTCCTTTTGTACAGCTTAGTCATATAATAAGTGTTGAATAAATATAATGTTCAATTCATAAATTGAAAAAGATATTAGCAATTAGAATGATTCTAAAGACACTGCTTTTTTTCATATTTTATAGAGTATTTTATTTCCTGCTGTGCCATGCTAAAATGTGCAAGTGAGCAATATCATTTTATTGAGCAATATCATTTCATAAATTATGAGATTACTGTTAACTATAAGTAATGTGAAACTGTCAACTGCTAGCATGAAACTACATTGGGTATCTCTACTGAACAATAATTTGAAAAAACAGTATTGGAAAACCTGAGGCATATCAGCCTTCAACCTTTTTCTGCTTGGTTTATTTTGCTGAAGGTATTGTGGGATTTATAATACTTTTGTTACAAGTAGATGCTCTATTATTTTAAGATTTTTTTATTTTAGAACAAATAAATGTGAATGAGTCAATGATAATTTGACAGGTTAAATGTTATTTTCATGATATCAAAATCTTAAAAATAAAATTTAAAAATTATGTAAGCACTAGACCCTGAGGTAAACACTGACTTTTACTAAACTATCAAAATAATGATAGTCCTAAGGATTAGTATCCATTCTGCTTTAGCATGAACCACCTGCTTTTGAATATATTTAATAAGTACTAAGAGTGCCTTCTACAACACTTCTTCACAGCAAAAAGCTACATCTTCCTTCTGTGTTCCCCTCGCCACACTTGAAAGTATTACAAATAGAACTGAATGTAATGGAAATGAAAACAATAACCCTTCTGAAACCCTGGGTATAAATTACCCTACATAATTTATAAGGGAGTTAGAAGTTACAGTGATTATGAAGAGAGTTAACAATATATAAAAGGAAAATGAATAATGTTCCCCATTCCAGTCTCTAGTGGATTCACTCCTTTTGTTAGATTTCTTCTGTGATTGTGTGCATAATATTATATTAATATTTTATTTCCTCTTCTGTTTACACAATTGGTCCTGTAGGGCAAATTTGGTTTCTACCTTTTTTCATTTAACATTTCACTGGAAACTTTTATTTAGAACACTTAAAAAGATTATAGCAACATAATATTCTATTCTTTGGCATGTCTGATACATGTAGAACATATTCTCCATTGTTGGGGACCTATGCTGTTTCTGTGTGTTTGTTCATAAATAAAATAAGGATAACATTCTCTTATATATGATTTTTGCTCTCATGATTATCCAAGAGCTATAATGACTCAGAAACTAGTAAACCCAGATACCTTTTTTTTTATAGCACAGGGGGACTAAATTGAAAAATATCCACATCTAGAACATAGGCTTTCACTTTCAGTCTAACTTCTACATTCACACAGAAGTTATGTCTGGATGAAACATTGATTCAGGGGCAAGGAGTGAAAACATAATTTCCTTCTGTCTGACTAAGAGGTCAACCATGTACCCTATTATCTGAAAATCCCCAGGGAATGGAAGTGGTCTCATACTGAAGAAAGAAGTCAAGTTTCTGTGCCAGAAGTCATTATTACACAAGGGGTGATAGACATATAATAGCTACGGGAACATCTTTAAATAGCTGTCATTTTATTAATGAGTATTTGCAAAGGCATTTCCTCAGCCACTGATGTTTATGAAACTTTCAAACAAAATATCTATGAAGATAAAACCAGGCTTTGTTTCATAAATTGTGTCCTTTTTATGCACACCTTTGCTTTTTCTCAGTGCACCATCTATTTGCACTGTTGTACTTAACAAAAAAACTCAACATTCTCAACCAAGTTCTCTCTTCATCTGCCAAGAAAAAATTGTGTTTTCTCTCTTTGCTTCCTCACCTCCCTCTGACTCTGTAACCCTGTGCAGTTTTGTGTTTATTTTTGCCACAACAGTGAAATTATCTTTCAAGTTTGCTAGTAGTGACTGATCTAATTGTTAAATCCAGCCATATTTTTACTTCATCTCCTCATCCATGCTCTTTCTTCCATTAATATTGTTTACAGTAATTCTCTTCTTGGAATATTTCTGTAATTTGACATTAGGTTCTTGTACTAGCCTATGGTTCCAACCATTATTTTTTCCCATTCTTTAGCAGAAAACCTGTCTTCTTCTCATCTTCTTGCTCTAATTATTTCATATCCCCCTTTTAGACTATCTTCCTCAGAAGGTTGCAGCCTGCCTTATGATTCTAAGTCCAAGTGGACTTAGAGTCCAATCTGGAAGTTGACAAGACCTCTTCTAATTCAGATTTTGTGTGTTAGTTAAAATGAAGATCCCTGATTGTGCAATGTTTGCATTGGGATCTTTGATTTTGCTGAGAACTGGCCTGGATTTCAGTCCCAGTATGACCTTTACAACTCACATCATTGCCTTGTCATAGAACATCCCCTTCCAAAGTTGCCTCAAGTATCCTGGTACTTCAAACTCTGCATCTTTCTTGACTCATATTGGCCATTCATCTTTTATATACTCCTTCATTTCCTATATAATCAGGTGATAATTTTTACAGAGTTAATATGTGTGTCTATGTACTTTTTATTTCATGGCATTATTTTCTCATCATTCCCATGATCAATATTTTTCTTAGAACTAAACTGTCTCTTCACTATTATTCACTAGAATCCTTTGTCATTCCAATTCATCTTTTCACTACCTGCATTATAGATGGAATAGGTGATAGTGACATAGAGAGATCGAGTAATGGCTATCCATTAATGTGCTTGAATTATTTCACAAAGTTTTAATTAGTCCTTAATAGGTGAGTAAGAGAAAAAGCTGTGGACTTGAATTTTAGATTTAGATCTAGCACACTTGCATTAACTATGCAAGTTTTTGAGTATTTTTAAGGCTCTACTTTTCTCATATAATAAAAGGATACCAATAAGGACTACCATGTATGTCCCTGCCATAGTGCTCAACTCATTTTTCCATGCATCCCTTCATTCACTGCTCAAGAGAGCATGTTTTATCAGATGTATACTAAACATTTTGAAAAAGAAATACAACTAGTCCTTGCCAGAATGATCTTTTCTTTATGAATTTAATTTCTTTTGATAAGAAAGCTATAGTAAAGTTAAATTCAGATACTATCAATGACCTTAATTCAGTTGCATGTGATAGTAAAATAAAGGATATGGTATTTCATTTTCAAACAAAGGTATCTCTTGTCCCATTTATTTTTCAAGTGAGTGGAGCAAAAAAAGTAAAATGAAGAATTTCTTTTTTGATAACTACAAGCTACATGATGTGAATAAATATTCCTTTTTTTTTCAGTTTTTCTGTGATTTTTTTTGGTTTGTCTTTATGAATCAACTTTATAATACAGAGCAAACAATGCAGTAGTCAGAAATCTGACAAGTTTTTTTGACAAGAAACCTTACTTGAGACTACTTCTCTCTCTTGTTCACTTTCACTTTCTCTCTTTTTTCTTTTTTTTTTTTTTGAGTGTAAGAATTCTCATAGCAAATAGTCAAATTTAAGTGGAAATACCCCAAGGGTGTTCAGATGTATGCCAGGAATATTGTTTCACAATATTTGTATCCTAAGTCATAGGTTAAATTAGTTGTTCTAAAGTGACACATGCCCTTCACTTTGGTTGGATAAACGGATCATTTGCCTTTGTATCAAAATGGATTTTTTGAGAGCTGTTATTAATGTCTCTTCTACTGCTTCCACAGAGATTGCTGAGTAATTTCTCTGAAGACTGAGCTTCTTTCTTCATAACTTATTTCATTGTCTTTAGTCAATTCAGTAACTGCCTATAAATGCAAGTCACATAAATCATAATAGAGGGAAGTTCGGTTGAATTGTAAAATCTTATCATTATACTCCAATATATGTCAAATGGCCACATCAATCTAAAGCAGGCTAAGTGCTTATCAATGATAGAAGAGCAAGTATAGAACATGTTTCCTATGTAATAAATTCTACTTTGCAGCTATGTTTTCAACTTCTTAAAATATTAATTTCTTGAAAATTCTCAAAAATCATAGTAATTAAAAATAAATATTTCCTCTTCCCTCCATCATTCATTGTCAGTAAGGAAGAACTAGAAACTAATGTGTGTTTTGGAGATCCATGCTCTTTTCCCCTGATCAGAACTCCTTTTTGGTAAAGAAAGCCTTCCAGTTATTTTCGATCGTCTCTGAACTTCATTAACTCGTAACATGGGCATTAGTGCATATGTAAGAAACAAAACTATTTATGAATCATCACCAAAGTGCACCTCCTAATGCTCCACAACATTTTCTGAAGTTAGGTCAATCTCTGTGTCAGAGAGGTACTTGTACATTTCAAAAAGTTAGCGTTATATTTTGGCAGCTTTGTTTTACACACACACACACACACACACACACACACAAGTATTGGGAAAATGGCTTAGGGTAATTAACTTGATAAGAATTAATATTTTCTTTTCTCCCCTCAAGTTTGTCATTGTCACTGATAATTGCATTTCTCAATAGTTTCCCCCTTTCAGCCTGGACTATCGTCCTTAGGCTTAATTTTCTGGAAACCATTCTTTTTTCTTTTTATTTCTTCCTGACTGCATCTATAGTGATTGGTCCCATGGCCCTCTTTTATGGTTTTCATCACTTTGCATTTCAACATCTTACTTACTAACCCACTTTCTAACTTAGTTGTGCTCTAAGTGCCTCAAGAACACAGAGGATGTTTGTGTGACCAGTACTTTCTTAGCACAAAATCTGACAATTGTAGCCAAATTTAGGGACTTGAAATTGCTCTGGTATTGTACTTAACAATAGGCCACGAATCCTGTGTGAGGTATTCTCACACCAGGATGCTTTATAGGCTGGAGACAACGGTCACCCTAGACATTGAATTATTCAACTGAAAAATAAACAGACACAACAACAAAATGTGACCTAGCTGCTTCTTCACTTTTGTAAAGTAGTCCACGTTTTTCCCTCTGTATATAATTTACTCATATTTATTCTGTTTTTATGAGAAATGCAGATGATCATCAAAGATACTCTGTTAAACTTTGTCTATTACTATTTGTCTATTACTATTTTTACTTCATCATTTGTCAGTTTCAACAGTTACTTCATATGATATAGGCTTACAATCAGGGTTGACATTCAAGAACTCATTTCAGATATTCACTCATGGCCTGTCCTCTTACCTTTACTCAAATATCATTCATTCCATAAAAAATTTTGCCTTGGAAAAGCAGTAATTCAGGAAATCTAGAGCTAAAGATATTTTTATTTGCGACAGCTTTTGAGTTTGAAACGACTGATCCCATAACATCTCAGGGATCCAAAGTTTAAATGAAACAATCAGTAACTACAAGATAAGACAGATCTTTTTATCCTATTCCTAATACCATATAGTTATTCTCATGGTGGGACCAAAGGGAAGAATTGGGGATAAGCCGATTCTTCAGAACCTTAGAGAAGGTGGAACTCTCAGGATGTGCTTTATGAGTTGCCTCCCACTGCCCCACACCCTGAGCTGCATGCATGGAAGACAGAACTGCAATTATAGATCACACTGGTTATATCAAAGCAGAAGTATCTTTGATTCGTTGCCTGTGGAAAGTGCATGGAGCTATAAAACTTGAATCATATTTAATTGTTATTCTTCATGGTACCAGATCATTAAAATAAGTACCAGAGATGATATGTCAGCAGCAATCACCCCAATTTGTCCCATGCTCTAACTGTAACAAAGAGGAGAAAAGAAGATATAGTGGGGGGAAAAGAACAACCCTGATAGAGCCAGGAGTCAGCTAGGGAGAAAACACAGTTCCAGGCTCTGTGATTGGAAGTCCAAATATAGACAAAGATGAGGAAATCAGCTTTCAGAGATGCCTGTTTAGAGAGAATAATAAGCATGAATCAGATTCCCATTCTCCTTTATCTAAGACATGGATGGAACCTTGATGTACCTGACTCTCAGGAAAAGTGGGAGCCCTTAGATTAACCAAAATTAAGTCACCTCACAGCATAAATGAATAAGGAAGTTGCAGTTTATAGTCTTTTCTTTATAAACTGACATCCATTTTTTCCTTCTATATTTTTAACTTAAACAAACTACTTTTAACTGTTTTTTTTCTATAAAATATGATAGTATGAAAATAATGGTTTATAATCTTAGCAAAAGTCTATACTGATTTTTCTTTGTATTTGGAGATGTATCAAGTTTAGAAATACAAAGTGTGGGATTTGATATGTTTAGATCTTGAGTATAGAGATGAGAAAATTAAGGAATGGAAACAATAATCATATCAGAAAATCTCTAATCTACACAAGCTAATAGAGTTTCATATTTCCATTTCGTCCAACGTTTGATCTCTAAGGACAAATAACATATGTTATCTTTCTATTCCTTACTCATGTTAAGTGACAGAAAAATACTAATTTTTGATAAATTGTTGAAAGGATTATTGCATAACTTAAAAAAACCTTATAAAGTGAACCCAAATTGGTAATTAATATTCCTTACCCAGTTCTTAAAGTGCAGGTAAGTCCCCCAAAGAGTAACATCTGCTCTAAATCTATGAGCTTCATAGACATGAATGGCAGAAAGGGAAAAAATTAGCTTACTGGATTTCTGAGGAGTTTACAGTTTACATCCGGGTAAATGTTAAATTTTGACTCATCCCAAACTAAGCTATGAAGAGCTAAGCCATGACTTCTTCGCTTAGTAATGTGAGAATTTTCTACATCCATAATCTGTTTAGTTTTTTTCTGGTCCTTTGGGATATCTATGGAATTTCTTGGCTCAAACTTAGAACTTCCTGGGTATGTTTCAGTTTCCTGCTTCCCAGTATGCAGACAGGGTGGGGGTGTATATAGAAGTGGGATTGCATACATAAGCGGAGTAGGAGATTGTTACTCCATGAAAGTATAAATGTAGGCTCTGAACAAAAATACTCTCCACCCCCCAAAAAATGTCTTTTGAAAAACTAAGCATGACATCCTACAGGGTAAACAGCATTGAGGTATAATTTGGGGAAGCAGTCAATATTAAGATTACCAGCTGAAATGAATGGTATCCATCCAACCAAAGAGAGTGAGATGACAGTTGATCAAAGAGAAAGTAACACTACACAGATCAAGCCTACTTTCCTTTTCAGGAGACTTAACTGATTGGCTGGAGGTCAGGGATCAGAACTCTTCTTAAGAATGAAATGGAGAGCAAAAGACACAGACATTTTGGGCATGGTATTTTTTTCTCAAACAAGAACTAAGACACCAAAACAAAACAAAACTCAGTTTCCAGTAGGAGAGCCCAAAATCTGATCCTAGCTTTTGGGATTTGGGACAGAGTTGAGCTACTATTAAGAGTCAAGTGATGATGGGAAGAGTCAAATTATAGGTATTATAATTAGAGAAAGTCAGGTTTTCTGCAGAGCTATGCCTATTCTAGATTTCTTATATTCACAGGAGATTGTTGTGAGGTTGAGGGGAATGGAAAATTAGTCTGAATCTTTTCAATAAAGCGCTGTATTTCTGAGAAATATGATTGTCCCCTGCCTGAGATACAAGATTAAGACTTTCAAAATACCCTTGAGAAGTTCTATTAAACCATCAATATAACATTTTCCCTTGCTTGAAGATCTTAAAGAATGTTTCTGAATGTCTTCCAGTTCCCTGGTTTTAAATAGTCCCTATCTTCTCTCAGTAAATGTGTGGGGAATTGGATAATTTAGAAGGTGCAAAGTTCACATGAAAAATTATATGCAGATTCAGGGGCCCAGGGGCCAATAGTGTCTGATTCAGTTAATCTAATCTGGGGCCATGGAATATGTATTTTAATAAAAACTCCAGGTGATTATGATGCAGGTGGTTCATGACCATACTTTGAGAAGCAGTATTTTAATTCATCTAAATACCTTGAGAGATTTGACAGTTCACTAGTCATATTAGCTGTGCCAAATTTCCTCTTGCTCTCCATGTAGCATGATAAATCATTCTTTGTCACACCAATATCTTAGGGTTATGAATATGGGGTTATGAAAATGGTCTCCATAATTACAATATGAGTTGAAACACCAAAAATTTAGGATTCAGTTCAAAATTTACCATAGATTGTGTTTTGACTAACTTTAAGCTTAAGGGAAATAATTTTAAAGGAAATTTGTCTGTAATTTTTAGGGAAATCTGTTTTTATTAATTTTATACTTATTCTGGGACAAGAAAATGGTTTCTACTGTACCTGAAATATGAAAAACTGTATCTTGTCACTCTTCTTTTTGCTCTTTCCCAGAGTGAAATGTGACATATTTATTATAGAAATGCTTCCAACTGCAAGTGTATAGAAAGCTGTAGAATCTTTGTAGGAAAAATGAAAAAGAGTACTTAGGATATTTGAGTCTTTTGTAGACTTGGAAGCTGGGCAACATGTAGTTATCACATGTGGGAAAGATTTATATTGCCTGAGTGGGCTTAAGTTTGATGTAGCATAAATGGTATTTTCAAGAGCACAGTTCCCCAAATTTTCCATGGTTACTGTATATGCTCTTGTCTCTACTAAGAAATATGTTAGTCTAGGGAATAATGAATAAGCATTCTTCCAGGTCCTGTAGTCAGAGCCTTTTGTTTTCAGCCAAGTTTAGTGTGACTGTTTCACATGTGATTTTGCTCTTCATGAACTATATTAGGACTCATGAAAACCTCATCTAAAAATAAATGTATCAGGCATTTAATCACTAATCAGTAAACATTTGTTATTCTAAGGTTTATAAGAACCAAATAGCAGATGTGGATAGCTTGTTGAGTTCTAAACTGGTGGGACCTTTTTAACATAATAAAAGTAATAAAAATTGGGAAAAAAAAAGGATACACCAATGAACTATTGTATAATGGAAATTGTCTTTAAAAACCAGATAGAATTGGAACTGAATGTACATATTTTGGAAACCTGTGCAACTTATTTAGACATTTTTTTAATAGTCTTAGTATATTTAAAGTTATAAATTCTTCTGCTGTAACCTATTCAGGTAGACTGTAAAGACTTAGTTGAGGGTAGATAGTAGACCATTATGTAAAATATTGTTCTCTACCCAAAGTAGTTAAGACTGGAGATTTGATACCAGAAGCAGACATTGTGTATATTAAAATACTAAGTTTTAGATTAAGTTTACCAAACATTTTCCACTCTCTGATATACAAAAACATACAGAATTTTCTTTCTTTCCTCTTTTGAATCTATTCATGGTAATAAAACCTTCACTGATCCATGCATTATGAACAGATGTAATGTATCTTACTTCCAGGTGGAAGTTTCAAGTGTTACTATTAAGGTCAGTATGTGCAACATCTACTCCTTGAGTAGGGATTGCATAGGCATATGTTAGGTTGTTTAAATAATTATGATGAACTGAGGTCCCTGCTAACTAAGAGTGGGCAATTTTGTAAGATAATTCTAGGGCTGGAATTGGTTATTTGGTTCCGATTGCTGCATCCTTTAATCTATCCTGACTAATCCAAATGGACATAGAAACAAAATTCATTTCAAGTGTTTTTGGAAAAAAGTGGAATTTCCCAAGTAAAACTGGGGGTTGTTAATAATATATAACTATGCATTATGTATCCCTTTAAAGGAGTTCTAAAGTCAGTCTGGGGGAAATAGTTGCACTTTTTCATTAGTGCAGCTAACTTTGATGTGTTGTTGTTGAAGTAACATTGCATTTTATATTATTTAGGTTTTAGGCATACATCATGACAAAGCAACATGGGTACATAATATTTTATGTCCGTCATTCAAAGTTTGACTTCATTTTTCACCATATAATTGTTCTCCTTTACCTGATTTATCCATTCCCCCAAAGTTTGAGTTTTAAGAAGCTAAAGATTATATTGAAAATTCACACTGTGGATACACACAGTAAACAGCAAAACTATTGCTATTACATTTGTAAATTTAGAATGGAAATAAATTATGTGAAGATTTTGCTTTAATGACTTGAAGCAATTTTATATTTAAAAATATAAATATGGGAAAATGTTATGCTAGACAATGAAAAGCTAGTTTTAATAATGTACTTTAAGTAAAATGTAGTTTGTTGTGATTAAGAGTATTTGAATACTCTGGTCCTGAACCAATAACCTAAAATCAATGATTAGGAAGAAAAATGCAATTTTATCCATTACCTTATAAAAGCCAAGTGCGCATGACCTACTCATAGCATAGAGGACTTTAAAGAAAAATTGCCTGGGAATTGTAATTTTTTTAATTTAATAATGCCTTAACACAATATAATATTTTCCAATTCCCTATCTTTGCAATCTCTCTTAAATTTTTTCATTACTTGCAGCTGTCCCTAAAGCTTGCTGGAACACTCAAAAAACTTTTTTCTGAAAGCCAGACTGTAACCTTTTTTTTTTCCCCTTTTTATATTCCCTATCCCAAGTTAAGGCAGTTTGTCTCCTTAATGCTCAATTCTCCATACCCATTACCCAGTTATTTAAAGCCAATGTAAAGAGTGTAGTAGATGAGCTCTGAATGTTGTCTAGAGTGGAAAAAAAAAAGGGGGGGGGGTCATTAGTCCAAGATAAAGCACCCTGTAGCAATAAAGAAGATGAGATGAGATGAAAAACTAGAACATTCAGTTTTGTCTGTGTTTGACACAGTTATGGAGAATGGACTTACAAGGAAATAGCTTTTGCTTAATTGTAAGAAACCCTATTAGTTTCTATATAGATAGACCTCTCCTTAAAAACTAATATAGTGGTTTGTTCCTTGAGATTATATGATAATTAAGTGATTCTACTCTCTGCCCAGTTTTTTAAGACCATACACTAATGGTATCTTAAGGGATATTACTATAAATTATAAATAATATCCCAGTTTGCTACTCACTCCAGCCTTTTGATGTCTTTCCTTCCAGCATCATTCCAGTTTGTCTGTTTTCTTAGGGAAGAAATACCTGGTCTTAAAGAGTGCTCTAGTTCCTGTTTCAGGAATTGAGATCATCAAGTTGATTTATTATAGTGTAATTTGAAACTCTGTAAGAGTTATTGTCATGTACTACCAGAGTACATCAATATATTGCATTTAGCAACTAATATTTGAACTTGTGTAGCTCTTTGTCATTATTTAATCAGTCTAAAATTTGTGGCAGTAAGCAGAGAACACATTATTTTTCTGTATTGAAGAAATTCTTCTTGAAATGGGGGAATGTTTTTCCTGGCCTCGTATATTAGAGATAGTGAGATAAACAGAGAGTTTGGCAGATATGAAAGAAGCAATGCTAACTTCCAATCATAGACTACCCATAATTTTTCAGAGAATGAAATTATATATTAGCAGGTCATAAATATTGCAGCATATATGTTTACTCCTCTTACTAGTGTGAACATGTAATGCAGAATGCATGTACTTTGCCTATAAATATGATGTATTTATTTGAGTATGAAATATATCTGAAGTGTATGTTTCAAGAAATTGCCAGTGATAAGTCCTATTGCTTATTTATAATGTTTCTGTTATGAGGATTTCTTAAAGGGAGCAAAATTGAACAAATATGTTTTCTGTCCCCACACTTTTAAAGTGCTGCTCTTAGACACTTATGCTTTGATCTGGAAATGTGATTTTAAATAGTGAGCTGGGAGGACGCCAAGTTTGCAAACAATAGTCCAGATAAGTGAAAATGGCATTAGTAAAATTTTAAATTGTGTTTTCTTCATAAAAATCAAACAATAGGATAGACCTTCCTCTTTTGGTTGTGTTTAAGGTATTTGGCAAACTCTTTTCTATCACAGCCTATTTTTAAAATAACTTCAAAAATTGTTAAATTATAACTCAGTTTATATATATTCCTTTTTAATCTTAGATAAAATATGTGATGGAATCAGATTAGGCTCTTTCCTATTGTAGAAAAATGAAATGTTCTTATGCATACTTTGAAAAGAGAGATGAATACTTGTTAAATATGTTTTCTTCAATATTAATCCACTCTGTGTGGATTGTGATACTATTGTGACACTATGTATTGTCTATATCACACACACAAAAAGCCATGTCTTCTTCTTGTGGTTTTGTGATTCATTGGAAACATGCACGCTACAAGAAAAAGCATAGCCAAATGATGGGTAGATAGATAAAAAGATTTTGAAAAAAAAATTATCAAGGCTTCACTCAGGAAGAAAATATTGTGATTTTATTTCACAGTATAAGTAATTATTAAATATTACCATATAGCAATTGTTCAAATTCAGAAAACACTGTTACTCAAGCTGAAGTGGGTGTTGGGAGTGTTGTCCAATATGTCCAACAGGTTAATGAAGCCATTTAAATCAGTATCACAATGAGGGGATCAAGTCATACATTCTGTAACTTTGAGGGAAAAAGTTTTATGTTTATTTTCAATGTGACTATTTTTATGTTTTTATGATTGAGCCCACTGCAGCAAGCTGCAGGTTTAGAGGGCAATTTACATATGTCATAAGAATGTGTGTGTGTAAATTATATAGAAATAAGGCTATGGTGGAGTGAAAAAGTGATGGAATATGCCATTAAGGATTATTTTGCAGGTATGTTTAGTACCGTTTTGTAGTATCAGTCATGAAACCAGTGGTATAATCAATAAAAATACAAGGGGAGAAAAATTAATAACAAGATACAGCACTAGTTTCTGATACTTTTGAAATATATCTTAAAGTATTAATGCAGATTCTTTTACTTGAACATCATCAATAGAAAATTCCTATTTTGTAAGCATATGAGTAACGCTGTGCCTGACACCACTTTTGACTGTTTTATTACTTCAGTGACTTTGTGTGATGTTGCTCTGCAGTTATAAAAAAAAGGTCTGCCTTGATGGATCTTTGGATTTATTCCCCTCCATGTAGCCTGAGCAGCATGAGAACTGGGTACAGGAGCCATGCTTACTTACAGGGATCCTTTCCTTGTCTACTCAACATTCAGTTGCAAGGAAACACCACTGGGTAAACCTAGGCTGCCACTTCTCACTGCCACATTGCTTCCTTCCCACACCATTGGTTTTTATACTTACACAACTTTGACATGTGTTTCAGTCTCAGAAATGTTTTCATACATTGATAAGAAGTTCACAAAGACCATACAAAAGAATCAATATTATCCAGAAACAAGAAAATAGAGTAAATGGCTTAAAGAGTTTTTCTGCATCATTCTTTACCTTGTTTCTATTTTCTTTTCCCTTCCTCTTTGTCCCATTGAAAGCATTAGCTACAGACAGAAACATAATATTCAGATACATACAAAATGTCTGCAATTTTAAGGTCAAATATCCACAAAACTTTGGAGCTGGGGCAAGTTATCTGCCATATCTTTGGTTGTTTTTTGCCTTAATCAATGGTGCCTGCTGTATCTTTTTCATTTAACAACCTATTAAAATAAGCTGCCATCTTCATTGAAGATAAATGCTGACAACAACAAAAACAAAAAGATCAAAGATATTCTCCTATGATGTGTTTGAGTTCCAAGTGCATAGCTGAAAAAAAAAAAAAAAAAAAGTAAGTCCACTAAGGAAACTGTGGTGAGACTTTCAGGCAAAAGTCTCATAAAGATATATCATCTTGATACTTTTGCAAGAAACTGCTGGAATGCCCTCAATACTGATTATTCTTTGCAAAATAGATGACTGTGACCAAGATTTAAGATTTTGCTGTTGTTCCTTTCCTTTCCATCATAATTCCTAATCCTTTAAAATAAAAGTAAATGTGTTATTTTGGTCCTGCAAGAGCTTTGTGTGGATCAAGTTGAATAATCCTTCAGAGCAATGAGGACGATTATCTAGCCATTTTGATAAATTTCCCCACATCTGCTCCAGAGTCATTTTTGCTGCACAAACCTGCCATTAGCAGCAGTAAGGAATGAACTCTGATAAAATGACACCATATGGAATAGAATGATGTAAAAGCCGCTCCTCAGCTGTGTTGATTAGGGATTGTATTAAACTTTCTCTTGATCAAAAATCATACCCTTGCTGAGTAGGGTTAGTGGTTTGAAATGCTTTGTTCTTGTGTGCCACAGCATTAAAATGTAAATTGTCTGCGTTTCATATTTTTCCTTTGGCCTTTTGTTAATGCCCCATTAGTACTCATTAACTTTACATGCTCTATAAAAAGTCATATTGATCAACTTTGGACTTCAAGAGGCCAGTCAGAACCTAGCAGTTTCCAAACACTTGACATGTTTTCTTAACAAATTTTTTGGAAATTTAATGTAAGGTCAGGATCAGCTTCCTAGTAAAACTCACTTGTACACATAATCACAAAGTTTCGGATATTATTTTGGGAGGACTTTGTGGCATCTCCGAGGACTAAATCAGATTTAAGCTAAAATCATCTTAAATCTTTGGGTTCCCAATTACATAATCTTTTCTTCAGATGCACTCTTATTGTATATACAATATATCAACCATTTCATTCCAGCAATCTACCTCATTTAATTGCTTTTAAGGTTCTTAGTGAACTTTAGATTTAGAAACTAAATTTGCCCCAATTTGGCTAAAGCCCATGATTCCCAGCTGAATAAGCTTCACTCTTGACCTGAAGGAATGATAGAGTAAATCAGCTACAAGTGGCCTGGCATCCGTTAATCCATTGAAGGGGCAGTGAGCAGTACTTGAATATCGAGTGCAGGAGAAGGTTGCATCTTGTAGAGTCTTATCACATGCTTCTTAACAAAGAAGCCATGCTTTCTCCTAATTAAAGTTCATTATAGCTTAGTTTTCATAGTGGGCTCATTGTTGAAAATATTTTGTGTTTGGCAATAGTATTTGACAATCATGAATAACATGGTTTAAAATTATACATTCGACTTCTCAGTGCATTTGAGAGAAAACTTATGGAACAGTCCTAACATGCCCAAGGGAAATGACATGTTCACTTGGGTAGTAATCTTTCCCTGTAGAAATTAAAATTTTTTAATGGGAGTTAGATTAAGAATTCAAGAGGAGAAGTGTGCTGCATAATCCTTGATATAAACTAAGACAAGCACAAACTTGGGAGTTAAGAAGTACATGTTTCACCAGTTGTCTCATTAAATTATTATTTTATGAATTTATTTGGCTAATCTCTCTTTATTATTTTCCACATGTAAAATGATAAGACAATATAATTCAACAATTAGGTGGCTAAGATGAAGCTTTTGACTATCTCACAGTGGGTAACTTTTGCTACATTGGCTTTTACCCAGTCCTAATCATATTTATCTCAGTTTGTGTAAACCCTTACCTTTTTCAGGTGGTAGACAAAGACATATGTGATATACTTTCTGACTTAACTGAAAATCTATATTATACTGTTCTAGAACATTTATAGTACTTTTAATCAAATCAGTGCTACCCAGTGTCAGATTCTTCAGATTAACGCTAGCATTTTCACATTAGAAAGATTTTTGTGTTTTGCAAAATTGTATAAATGTCGTAATAATGTTATTTTTACCCCATTAATGATTCAATGATGAAGAGTTATTGATTCTCTATTTTAAATCAAGCTCTGATAGCCACATCACCAATACATTGAAGAAAGAAAAATTCAATGTAAGACATTATTGTTCCTCCCCACCTTAACTTCCCCACCCCTAAAACAAGGAGTATGTAAAAAGTCATAGAAGGACATTCACATGGTTATCCTGTACCAAACTGAAATGATCAATAACCAAGCCATATCACCATTCTTCTACAGGTCCTGTCACCTCCCTGTGGTTTAGCAACCTTTTCTGGTCTTGAGAAAGCAACCCTCTAGCCATTTCTCTTTAACTCTACCTCTCCCTCCTCCACAACCCTCTGTGCCCCCAGATTTCATCTGTAAGTCTTTATAAGCATAATGTTGATCTGTTTTTCTGGTGAGCAAAAGTTTTTTCCTTGCAACCCTTATCCATATTTTCATTTAGTTGAGAGTTTTACATGGTTGGTTGTTTCATTTTCTTTTTATAATCCAAAAGATGTTATAGCATTATATTTCCACAAACTTCCAAAAATATGCTTCTCATTCAGTGTCATCCTTTTTAAGGAATTATGTAGCAGGTTTGAATCTATAGTAAGATTTCTTTGTCATTTCAACTTAGTAGCTAGTTTACCTCCAAGTATTAACTTCCTATTTAGTGTCCTGACTTCTCCCACATTAAACTTTTCAGGTTCAATGTGAATTCTTCAGGCACTTAACATTCTGGTTTTTCCTGATATGCCATCATTTCCTTACAGCAGAACTATTTTGTTTCATTTTTTAAAAATTTTTATTTATATATAAACTTCACAACATTGTAATCCCAGGGGTTTACCACCCCTTCACCCTCCCTTCCATTCTCCCCCCCCCTTTCCCTGCAGCTCAAAGTTGTGCACTTCAGTATGGTGCTTAGCTTGTTTTAACTTTTCCTCAGGTCTTTTGTTTATTTTTTCACTATATCCCATATATTAGTGAAGCCATTTTGTTTCTGTCTTTTTCTTTATGACTTGTTTCTGCTAATATGATTTCTTCTAAGTACATCCATGTTGTTATAAAATCATCGAATTTGTCATTTTTAATTGGTGAGTAATATTCCATTGTGTATATATACCACATCTTTTTCATCCATTCATCTATTTGGGGGTATTTAGGTTGTTTCCATGACCTTGCAATTATAAATTGTGCTGCAGTAAACATCCGAGCACAGGTGACCCTTTGTACCCACATTGAGGTCTCTTTTGGGTAGATTCCCAAGAGAGCAATTGCTGGGTCAAATGGTAGTACCATTTTCATTAACCTGAGGGTCCTCCACACGGCTTTCCATAGTGGTTGGACTAGTTTACATTCCCATCAGCAGTGTAGTAGTGTTCCTTTCTCTCCACATCCTTGCCAGAAATTCTTGTTGTCCGTTCTTTGGATGTGGGAGCAGAACTATTTTGAATGAGTTTCTTCAGGTAAAGAAGACTTAATGCTATCAATTACAGAGACATTAGCATTTCCAAACCTGTCCCAAGAAAGGCTGGTATGAACACCAGATTTACAGTCACTTTGAGAGAGGGCTCTCCACCTCTCCATCTCATCTCTGCCTCTGTTCATGATATTATATTACAAAAAGTTATCAAATAATATTACTAAAAGTAAACAGGAAGATTAAGTGAAATCACGTAGAGTGTATGAACTATGAGAATAGAATTTAAGTTCAAGAATGTTGGCCCTGGTGTGGCAACTCTTTTTCAAGCTTATTTTGAGAGATTAATAATTTTTACTCTTCTTTTGCAATCTAAATGTCCATATAGTAGCAATTTTCTGCTTTTTTATGATATTCAGGAAAAAAAAATAGACCCAGAGTTTTGATTAAGTAAAACAGGAATTCTTTGATGAGAGGAGGGAGGTGATTTAGACAATTAATCAATGAACAGAAAACAAGCCTTTGTTATATATGAACTAAAGTGAATACTACACTTACCTGGAAGTTAAAGAAAGAGGCTATTCACATAACATCACCTGTTTTTCATCAGATTTAAGATGAGTAGCTATCATAAGGATTGGGTAAAAATATTACTGACACCCTGTTAAAGCTTGAGAGATGTCAAGCAAGAGAGATGTCAACTTTTTTTAACTTTTTTTAATTTCCAGGGAAGTGTAGTCTTGATTTAGTTCATATATAGCAAAGGCTTATTTTCTGTTCATGGATTAATTTTCTAAATCACCTCCTTCCTCTCATCAAAGAACTCACATTTTACTTAAGAAGCATATAGTCTATATTAATAGTGATAAACATGTCAAGAAAAATTTCTTTAGTTGTCATTCTAATCATTGGGTGGTGTGTATTCAGCCATCATTATCAACACTATCATCATTTTGGATATTCTTATATTAGATACTTAAAATAATTAAATTCTAAAACATCTGAACCCTTCCATTTGAATAGCAATAGAATGAAGACATTGTTGTATAAAATCCAGAAAAGAAACAATTCTATCTAGCTAGTTATGTAGAAATTCATATTTTAAGATATGAATAACAGAGCTGTGAATTAATTATTTATGTGATTCAGCAAATAAGTTTATTATTTAGCACTCATTCCTTTTTTTTTTTTTCAGGTATAGTGTCTACTTCAGACCATTCCGTGCTTATTTCTGATATTTGACCTAGTTTCTGGCTCAAAGAAATACACAGAAGTCTCTGGCTAATAGAACATTCCAGAGAGCCAAGTTTAGAAGATAAACAAAGCTTTTAGTAGAATAACAAAGTTGGGACTGTCCAGGCCAGAGAAGTGTTAGAAGTGTATCAACCATCAGCAAAGTGTGTGTGTGTGTGTGTGTGTGTGTGTGTGTGTATTTAGTGTGTATCTAAGTATGGAATTTTTATTTCCTTTATTTCTCTGTACTCAACCCCTTGTCTTGAATGTCAGCTAGGATGGCCCAAAGTTATATTTGAATGTTTGGGATATTTAGGATGAAATTCTGACTCATCACCTATAGGTATATAGCCTTGAGCAAACCACTAAAATTATGAGTCAATTTTCTCATCTGATAAATACAATTATAAAATGAAATATAGTGAAGTCTACCTTTAAGTCGTATTGGTACAATGATAAATATGCAAAGTCTTTGGAGCATGACCAAATGTTCTTGCTGAGACTCCCTTTTTAAAACTTTTAGCCTAGCATTTTATATAAGTAAATAACTGACTTTGGAAGAGAATATCTTCTTCTCATCTTTCATTTTCAGCACAAAATAACTCTGTGACTTTGAGAAATGCCTTTACCCTTTATAGATTCAATTTCTTCGCTTGTGAAATAACAGGAATAATATCCTGAGTAACGCTAGAGTTTGTCAAGGCATGTTGCTAATAGCACACTATCCATTTTGTTCTTGATCATTATTAAAACAAAGTGTGGGCATGGACATCAACATGATTCATATGAAACACAGCAGTGTGGAGTCTGGGGCCAACTGACCTACATTACTATTTATTGTTTTTGTTAACAGACTGAGTGGTCCTGGGCAAATATAACTCAGATCTTTTATGCCTCCATCATTTCTTCTTTTTTAGAATTTCTCTCCAAATTTAATTTTCTAGTGGTATATAGAAAATCTTTGTCTTCAATCTTCTATTAACTCATCTGTCCCAGTAGTTACCCTGCATATCATAATAAGTAGCTCTAATAAAAATATTAAATTGTTTTACCACAAGCTGGTTAAACATAAATTTTTTATTCTTTTGCTTCAAGCAAAAAATGTTTTCACACTGTTGTTTCTTTTGTTTTGTTAAAACACTACAAAATTATTAGAATAATTGTCCATGAGAAATTTTAAATATGTCAGAAAACTAAATATAGATGAGAGCATGAAGGCTATGTATCCATTAATCACCACACAGAGAATAGATTTTGCTTCCCCTGAAGCTGAACATTCATGACATAGAGTATCTATGAAGACATTTTGATATTAATGAAAGGTTTGGAATATTTTCTTTTCCTTGTGAAGGGTCCATTGCAGTTAACAGAAAAAAATTGTCACTCATGCAATTTTTAACTTAACTATTTTTAACTAACTAATAAGTTAGGCATTTCAGCATCACCATTGGAATTTTTATTTTTTTCTTAATTTTATTTCACTTATTTTAATTGAAGGGGAATACTGGTTTATAACATTGAGTATGATTTAGGGGTATCAGTGTCACTCTTCTTCAGATGTATGTTACTACACCACACCCACCACGAAGGCATCCAGAATCCTCCACCATAATTCATTGATTCCCTTATTATACTACATTTCCCCTTTACCTCATGTGGCCTTGAATTTGCAGTTAGATTTCTAGGGTTTGTTATTTATTTGAGTTAACCTAACCCTTTGTTTTCTCTATAGATAACATTTGAGTGAAGTCAACTAGCAATTATCTTTCTCCTTCTGATTTATTTCACTTAGTAGAGCCCCCTCTACGCCTTACCATGTTGTTGCAAATGGTAGAGTTCATCATTTTTATAGTTGTGTAGATTTTCATTACGAATATGTACAACATTCATAATCCACTAGTGTCTTTGTGTACTTAGGTGATTTTCATAATTTGGCTACTGTAAAAAGTGCTACAATGAATGTAGGAACACATATATAACAATTCAAATTAGTGTTTTTCCTTAATACCTAGTAGTGGAATTGCTGGGTCATATGGTATATCTATTTTGAATGTTTTGAGAAACTTATTCTATATTGAAGCTGAACACCAATAGTATATGATGATTACTTTTTCTCCATACCATCACCAACAATTATTTCTGTTATTTTTTTTTGGGGGGGGGGGATGACACTGGCCATTTTATGCTGACATCCTGCGGTATTTATATTTTCTTAAAAAGCTAAAGCATATTGGCCTTTAAAATGGCTGCATTTGAAATAGATCTAATTAGTCTGAATCAGAAAGGTTTTGCCCCAAAAGGCTAAATTGTAAATTGTATATTTTTAACAAATATTTTAAAATCTTATAAACATTAGAGCTCCCTTTCCCTTTGACAGATATTTCTTCATTTCTTCTCACAGTAAGACTAAGTACACCTGAGAAATAGGGATCCACTATTTAGGGAATGTGGAATGGGACTTCATTCTAGTCAAGGGCTGTGAACTTACCAGCCCAGAGAATCTACTGCAAGAGGGGTACCTGTTACCTATCATCTCCACTCTCTCTTATATTCATGATGCACAACCATCTAACAAAATTTTAGGATTGGCTCTATCCCAACACTTTATCTTTCTGATGGTATTACTGGTAGCTTTAGCATTTATCACACTAAGATTTGAATAAAAACAGAAAATTTTGATCAAGATTCAATATCAAGTAAGAGCATCTATTTATAGGTTGAAGAAAATCTGTCACAAGCTTTATTATGTGGATAAATTCAAAGTAACTAAGATCAAAGAAAAATCAATACATGTATTACATACAAAATTGATTTTAGCATTCTTTCCAAATATGCTCTTATAACTCTCTTTGTGCAAAATATACAGAAACATAAAAACTGGTGATGTAATCAGTATTACCTTTTGTTGTGAATGTGTCTTTTAGTAATAAGAATCAGAACTCCACATAAGTGAAGATTTCTCACCTTTCCAAAAAAAATCATTTCATCTCTTTTTAATATGTGTATTAGATTAAAAATAACTAAAATAAGTGGCTGTTTCTATCAAACAGTTTCATGGAAGCGCTAATTATTATGAAATGAATATCTTAAAATTAATATTTTTATAATACCTATGAAGTTACTAAGAAACTAATTCACATCCCCTTCAGAATCTAGATAAATCTAACACTTAATTTGAAACTCTAAACTGAATTCTCTTGCTCCCAACAAAATACATCTTCCCTTGCTTTAAGGATATATTCCCAATTGCACAATAAAATCCAGTTCTCCAATTTGTCAAAAAGGAGAGAGATTCTCAAGGGGATGCATGAGTCCAGTTCTCTTTTCCTGAGTTCCTGGAGTGTTTTCTTCCCTTCAAACAAAGATGTTTCCATTATCTATTTCCTGTCATTTCATGATGTCTTCATAAGGAATCTAGCTTTCATAATTTAACAATCATCTTCTCTATTATAGCCAATAGAAAATCTAGCTCAAGACCTTTTTAACAAATTATCAAGGGAAAACAAAATAAATTAAGAAACAACTAAATCAGTATGTCATGAAAATTATTGATTGCACACCTATGTGCCTAAGAGGGAGAGGATAAAGAGGCAGTGTTACCCTAAACCCTAAGAGTATGAGCATGAACATGAAGAGAGAGCATGAGAACGAAAAAATACCAGGAGAGACTAGAAAGTGTGAAGATTCCTGGGGGCCTGAGAAAGCTCACCTGCCTCCCAGCTCCCCCCCAACCCATTCTAGTCCCCCAAAGCTCAGGCAAGCTAGCCTTGCCTCTGCCATGCCTTATGTGTCTGTGTAACTAGTTACTAGAGCCAATAGAGAGCCTATGCAAATTGGAGAGTTTGATGCTTTCCTTACAATTAGCAATGAGGATGGGATGATTGCACAAGAGGTATAGGTTAGCACTTCTTCATAGGGTTCATTTTTTAAATTAATGAAAATCAACTTATGTGAGTATGTATCTATCTTCTACAAATGAAAGGTCTATGGACATCGTTTTCTTTAATCTTAGAATATTGAAACAAAAATGTCTCCTGATTGTAAATCCCTAAAGTTTTAACTGAAAATGGGGTGTGCTTATTCCCTTGATTATATTAAAATTTTAAAATATATTTTCATAATAGAGTAAGTAGTCATATAACAGATCTTTTTCTATTACATCTATGTGAATAATATATATATGCATTTTAAATTGTTTTTAATTAGACAAGATGAAATTGGTACAATGATATTAGCTCATTCCATAAATTAGTTTAAGTATATTTAAGTTTTATCAGTTTTTAAAAATAGCTTTTTTAAACACTGTAACAACTCAGAGTAGGGATAATGTTGACAACACAAAGGAGAGTCCAAATGAAAATATATCATAAATAAAAGTATGTACAGTTTCCCTTAAGAGTGTTTATTAGATCTTATTTTGAAAAATCACACTTTTACATTTTTGAGACTCTTAACTGAATACTATCTAAAGAAAATAACGAGCTTCTAATTTCATTTATGGTTTTATTTAAAAAGCAAAACCTATTTTCTTGAAACCTAATCATATTCAGTTAATGAAACGATGGGGGAAAATTTTACTTCAATTTAAAAAGGGAAGTATTTAGCTATTACCAGACTATTGACAGGTAAAATACTCATTTGTTTTGAATTTGGTCTTGCCATGTGTCTAGTTCCTCAAATGTTATTTCAGCAAACAGGAAAACAAACAAAACAGTATCATATAAATGCATTTTATACTCAGTTCAAATATTCTTCACAGGCTGAACACTTGGAGAACCTGAATCTGTCATTTAATTAACAGGCTGAAGTATTTTATGTTCTTGTAACTTCAAGTTCTTTAATGCCCTGTTAGCCCCCAAGGAAATTTGTATTGTTCTCACAGAAGAGGTTTCTTTGAAATATGCGCTAAAGCAAGATCACCTTTGAGAAGACAATATATATTCTCGATCATACATTGTTAGCTCATCATTCTCCTTTTAGAAATAACCAACTACTCTGAAACTATGATTACCTGTAATCATGAATGCTATTTGCACCATAATCATCCTCTGTATTTGAGTTCCTGTACACACACAGACACACAAACACACACTTGTTATTTCTCCAACCTCCCTTTTATCTGTTCTAAAAAATAAATGAAACTATTTTATACATTTTTCTAATATTATAGCATGTAGAAAATATTTATGAATATGTTCTACAGATGATGAGAGTAGTAGTAATAACCATTCTAATGACCAAATAATTCCATTCAGAACAATATAAGTGAATTCTAAGCGAATTGTCAAGGAATATACTTACAAAAATCATTATCAGGAATCATGAAGTATAATTTTCTGTCTTTATTATCTTTTTTACGACGTGGTAGTAATGGTCATCACTGAATGTTAGAAAATGGTAAAAGATCAAGAAGTTGAATTGCTCTAATCTCACTACCTAGAGGTAAAAACTAACATGATGATAATGCATACTTATTGATTTTCCCATACTATTAAGTATTTTTTAAATATCAAATAATATGGCAAACATTATTTCTAACATGCTTAGCTTAGTAAATGTATCATATCTTAAAAGTCCTAACAGTGCTCTAAATTCTGATCATTGTATACCGTGACAAATGGATCTTGGTAGGAAGTGGAATGCCCACATTCATAGTGTGTAGGATTCTGGAAGGAGCCTTCACTGCGGTTCTTAGGAAGCGGCTGGGCTGTGATTGCCATATGTAGCCTACCGTGCCTGAAAGTATTCCCTTCAGACCATCTGCTAGAATGCCCTGAATTGCTGTGAAAGAATGACAATTATACTACAAGACCATAATTTTACAAAAATTTTTGACTATTTTCAATGATTCTGAGGGTAAATTGAAATGCCCAGGAATTCCTTCTTCTGTATTCACAAAGTTGTATCTTCAGCATATTTTACCCTTTCATGCATGCTCCTAAGTACTTTTTTCCAAAACCACTTGATTTCCCCCACCACCACCTTATATTCCTCCCTTGACTCTTCATCCCTTCTCCCCCCAACTGCAGATACTTCACTTCATTAATTCATATCCACTAAGTGTTTTGTTTTGTTCAGATATTTTACTTTGTTGAATAACCCACTCTGTGATTATTCAATATCTATCTGTCTTTCCAACTTGGTTTATTTCATAGCTTTTCCTCAAAATCCTTACATTTTGGTAGAAGTGTCAGAATTCCATCTATCCTTACTAAGTTGAATGCATTTAAGAAAGTTTTTAGTAACACCAGGATAGTAGTTCTTTATATTTTAGAGTATTAATAAGTACATTTATTGGCATTCAGTTTAAAAAAAAATCAATGTTTAAAAATACAGTAAATCTTGATATCCAGGAAAAGTTCATGGCTTTGACTACATAGAAGTGATTTGACTTCACTTGCATTTCTTTAAAAATCCTCATAAAATGGTTAAAACACCAAAAGTTTGTGCATTTCATATTATAATTTTTTCCTTAAATTATCTTCAATATTTCAATAGTATTTGTTCTCCAGGGTTAATAGGTACTATCATGTGAAGTTGTTTCTAAGGCCTTAGAAAAAGAATAAAATTGAAGGGAGTGGTAGGAAAAATGTGTTAGAAAAATACTTTTTCTCATTAGTTTGCAACTAGCAAAAACTTGTCCTACTCATCCACAAACTGAGTTTCCTCAGTGGAAAGATTCTAAAGATTTCAGACCTTAGTGGAATCAAATACTGCCCCTGAGAAGCATCATAAGAAATTCATCACTGAACAAGTTACCAAGAACCAAACATAAATAAAAACATCTTATTTCATTTTTTCAGTGCTTACAAATGTTGATCCATTCTTCCAGTTTCTTTCTACATCAAAAGTTTAAACTTCAATGAACCTTTTTAATGATGCTTGCTTGTAAAATAAGTATTTCAAAATACAAGAAAAATGATGTTTCTAAAAAAAAGAAAGCAGGAGGCAATGCTCTTTTATTTTCTGCTGTGAAACAAAATTAGCTTCAGTGTTGGAAAATCACAGTGCTTTAAATGGGACAGTGTGATAAATGAAGAAAGTATCAAAAACTATGCTTACCTTTTTATTATTCCTGACTTGAGAGGTAAATGAAAGATTGCCAGTTGATCTCCTTGGTTGAAACATTACAGTAATAGTTTCTAGTTTTTTAAAAAATACATCATATACTCATCTTCATCCTTTCTTATTTAGAAATAAGTTTGTGATGGATATAAAGCAGCGTTTCTTGAATTATATGTGCCCTAATAGGATTCACAATTGTCACTTTTTAAAAACTAACTAACGTTAGTTAAGTATGTTACTACTAGAACAGGTATCAAAATGCATGTTCTAAGCAAAAGTAGCAATGAAGTGAACACAGAATAGTTGAAGGCCCTCTGTATTTTTTTGTGGGTTAATTGTTTAGGATGCTGTTACTGTTTGGCTTTTTAATTCAAAATTTAATTTGAAAATGGAGGAAAAAAGTACCTGCCTTTATTTTTCTTTACTGTTTATTTTGATTTGTTCCAAATTTAGTCAGTGGTCCTGTTATATTTCTTCCCTTAATATAAATGTATGAAAAAATTGGTTGTATCTGAAAGACTTTCAAATGTATTATTTCCTTTCTTAGGCTACACTTAGGGAGGATGGGAAGGCAGGTTTTATGAAAGGGTTTTAGATGGTGCATTTTGCAAACAGGAGTACTTTTGCCAAGGTAAAGGTATAATCAGCCAATGGCATTTTGAGAAAAAATTGCAAAAATATGACGAAGGGAAATTTATGGGAAGAACAATTTATCTACCCAGATGATTTTATGAATTGGACTTCTGACTTACAGATACGATGTCAAGCTTCTTCCTACAACTGGGAATGACACTTAAAAAAATCAGAGAGCAGAAACATATACTCTGAAAGACTCGGGTCCAATTCTGCCTCTAGCTTTCCAATAAATCTGGTAGAAAGTAACTGGCATTTTATTAACATCCTCAGACCCCAGGCACTGAAAATTATGACTCCTCTACTGTACTTCAAACTAGAGTTTAAAAACTGTCTTTTTTGCTTCATTTAAGATGAGGAGATTGCCTTCATTCTTTATGGACATTCCTACAAATCTTAACAATCTAAGCAGTTTTAAAAAATAATGCATTGGGTTTAGGCTGATAAACATGCTGTAATTCACTGTAGAGAAAGGCCCCTAAACTTACTCTTTAATCTGTTATACAGGGGGGACCCAAAAAACATAGTTTTACAAAACTGTATTTCCAAATCATTTTGCAAGAATTGATTTTCTAACTGTACCCTGTAACAGTTTTATTGCTTAAAAAGAAATCAAAGTGCATTTTTCTAAAAATCTCTGCCAACTTTATAAAAACTACCTACCAAATACGCTCAACACATTTTCTTTTGTAACTTGCATTTTTGTTTACCCTACTTCCTCTATTTAAAAACCAACTTTATTGCTTCTTTATTGCTCAGAGAGTCATCAGTTAACAAACTTACTGTGAATATGGAATGCAAGAACATGCTGGCCTTTATTGACCTTTATTCCAGGTTCATCACTTAATGATAATAGTTGCAAGCTATCTTTTCTCATCCATGGCATGGGAATAACAGCCGCAATGTCATAGAAATATTATAAAGATTAACTGAGAAAAAATTCCTGAATCCTCCAAGAAAAATGAGTCTTTTAAGACATGTGTTCATTTTGTTAGTGAAAAGTGCTGTGACTCACTCTTCTGCCCCCCCCACAACCTAGTCACTAAACAGTACATACATAATTATAGAACTTTAGCATGAATGCCCATGCATTTGTTCCTGTGTTAGCTCAGCAGTGAACTTGGCATTCCATTCCCCAACCTTTCTCCTTCATTAATCCTCTTGGGCAAGTCCCTCAAACACATGATTAAGTACACCCGGGCATCAGGTAAACTGTGAATCCAGCCATTCACATGAGCAATTTCTATGAGTTTCAGCTGGTCTGGTTCTGACTCCAGCCATGTGGTCCCTGACATCAAGATCTGCCACAAAGAAGACAGCAGTTCAATAAAATCTGGAAGCCTATTTATAGCCCACTTGAAACAAACCCTTCCCTGTGAAGCTCCAGAAGTCCTCTTGAGAACACAGTAATTTATTAGCCCTATTAGGAACAGAGGGCTATCAAAGGGAGGACAATGCAGCAAACATATTTCCCTCAGCACTCAGTTTACAAACATTTTCTCCTGCATATTGTCCAAATTCATCCTCATGCCAACCCAGGAAGTCATGCAGACTGTAGTATTAACTGTCCATTTTACAGATTGCAATACTGAAACCTACAAGGTTACACAAATTGCTGCCATTACAGGACTGGTAAACAGAAGCAGCGTGGAGAAAAAGAAAGTGCTTAAAGGATGAGAATTATTTCTTGTTAATGCAGTCAAGCTAAGCTTCAACAAATAGTTATTTGCCTATAAGAACAAGTACTTAAGTAAGAAAAATAATGATTTGGAATATATTTGCAGTCTTAAATTGTTTCTTCTCCATTTTTGATAAGAAAATCAAAATATGAGAAATAAAAATTCTGCAGGGAGACATAGGCATGTTTGTATCTGTCTATAACATATTCATGCAGAATGATTATATTTTAGGCAACAATACCTTTTGAAACACCTCCACATTAAAATATGCATATGTCAGGACTAATCTTGAAAAAGGTGGTAGGAATTTTTACAAGAAATTTTAATTAATTCTGTCTGTTGACTCTGAAAAACACCTTTACTATCTTTTTAATATGGCAGGACTTGTATAATTCCAATATGTGAACAAAAAGCACAGCTTCATTAATCTGTATTAGTTTATGAGCCAGAAATGGTTTTGCTTTTGAAAAAATTATTTGATTTTGATTTTAGCAAATACTATAATTTTCTAATACCTTTCTGTAAGCCTTGTTATCTAAAAAGGTATGCAAAAACTTTTGGACCTCAAGTGTGTATCTAGCCAATTAGAATAGCTAAAGTAAAGTCTCTCTATGTGTGTAAGTGGTATGAGGGGGGCAGGGAAAGAGAGAGAGAGAGAAAGAGAGAGAGAGACTGAGATTAAAGAGTACCCTCTGGGTTAGCAGAATGCCTCAAGACCATTTGGAGATTTCAAGATCTACAGCTTCCCTAATTGTTGCTGCAATTCTAATGTATGGAGTTCAGAATTTCTTGAAATGCATGGGGTTTGAAGTTTAGGGTCTTTCCTCTGTCCTTTCTCTTCCTGCACACTCTTTAGGTCCATGTTCACCTTGGAGTGACCTTGCAGGTGTCTGTTTTCACCTGAGATGGGAACCCACTAGTGCTTGGTAGCTGGCAGTGGTTTCCATTCCTGGGTGATAAAGTCATGGGAGAAACTGCTGTGAACCGACAAAATAGGACCCAGCCAGGCTCATATGTGTTTAAGCAGCTCCGGACAGAAACAGCTGTTTGGTCTCTCAGCTCTGTGCCTGCAGCCAGCATTTGTCACTGTCCCCTGAAGTGTGATTGTGGAAGGTGAGCTGGGTGCTTTTACGTTAATTTGGAGACAAATGACCAGGTAATGCTGTTGAATGTGTTTTTGAACTGGAGGATACTGATTATCACTGCAGATGCGGGACACAGACTGTGTGTGGTCTTATTTATTCTATCTTTTTTCAGTCACAGTCCTGTCAGCTCTCCACTTGTCCCAAACAGTGGCAACAGATTGAATATAGTGCTGTGCTGACGCTGAAATGGGATCAGTTTGATAGTGTTTTCTTGGATTATTTCATTAATTGCTGCTGCCAAGGGATATAGCAGTTCATACTCAGAATTACAGTGCTGATTTGAAAACATATGCAAATTACTTCCGACATAAATCTCAGTTGCTATTGTTTGGAGTACTTGCTGTGGTACACTCTCTGCTTCATCCACATTTTAGTGGTTGAAACTTTGGAAAGAAAAGAGTGCCTTAGGGTCTGATCTGGTGATAAAAGTAGTATGAGTTTTTGTGATTTTACTTGTCAAAATGAGAAGTTCTTTTTAACTATGTGTGTGAGTCTGTCTGTATACTGTATAATTAAGATATAAAACTATTTGAGAACCAAAAAAAAAAAAAACAACACCAAGTTATAGTTAACTATATTTTGATGTATTTATAATTAACTAAGTGTACAAAGCTTTTATTATCAGCATATCTGAATTTTGGAACTTCACACTGTATTTACCAAAGACAAACGACCACCATGCATTGTGAAGGTATGTAGGGCATGGCACTGAGCTCACAGTCAGCACAATAGGAATCCAGATGGGTTCTCAGTTGAACTGACAAGCTTGTGTTCTGCCCCAGTTTTGTATGTTAGCTACTTCACTAAACCTGTGCAGAATATAAAAGAGATACATTATATTGTATCAAAATATGTACATTTGTATTCATAAAACACATGTTCCTAAAAAAAGGAATATGTGTGGGAATTTGGTACTATATAAATATAGTAAGAAAAAGTAGAAAATGTTTTCAAATTTTAAAAGGTTGGAAATAACATTAAAATGAGGGCTAATTGTGAGGAAGTATTGGAAAGGATTTGAATGGCTTAAATCTTTATATGTAATGGAAAACAAGAGTGTATTTCAGGAAATTCAGAGTCAGCATAATTGAAATCATTGGCAAAAATAAAACATGTCAACCTGTGGAATATACTTGTCAGTATTAATCAAGTTGTGAATTGTTGCCAAGACTAATAGAATTTAAAAACAGTAATTTTTAATTTCATTTAAAATTGGTCTATATTTGGATAAAATTTGAAAACTTTAATTAGTGAAAAATGCACTACAACCCAATATACATTAAAAGTCTTCAAAAACACTTAACAAATAGCATACAATATCAGAATAATTTCTTCCCTTTTTGAGTCATTGTCTCATAAGAATATTCTAGAACTCTAAAGTAGAATGTCACCTACTTTAGATACACATTTACTACTGAGTCTTGGATATACTCTTCAAGTTTTTAGACATTATGTGACACTGGGACGGTGAGCAGAAAGACATTCTGTCATGTTTTCTATGGGTGTTAAGAGCAGCAATATTCCTTTGATAGATAAAAAAACTTGAGGTATAAATTAATTGACTATTCAACTTTCCATATTAGAAAATGTATACCTTAACTCTTCTGCTGCCATGATCTAAAATTTGGTTCCTTCCTTAGAAAATGTTAGCATGACTTTATCACCGTAACTAAAAAGATGTGATGAAAGGTCTGTTATCACTTTAAAAGCATGAGAGTACCTGTATATCCATGATTGCCACCAATATATCCAAATGTGATGTACATCTGTGCTTATGTGACTTCTGCAAAAAAGACTACTTAGTTATTTCTTAGATGAGCCATAATCAGTGTAACTAATCAAGTAAAACTTTAAATAGTGTCTGTGCTTATTCTTTAGATAACTAGCTTACTAAGACATGCAAAGAGGTTTAGAGATTACAGGTACTGACCTGAAAGCACATGCCAGTCTGCTCAATCACATTTACTTTCATGCAGTTAAGCTTTCCCAGTTAAAGGAAAAGATTTGACTATACTTGCATATTTAATAAGCATCTGTAATTTTTTAAAACTAAGATGTTTTCATATGTTGTATTTCTACTCCCTTTTTTCTTCCTTTCAGTTTTATACTTTATTATTGAGTTTAAATTTATTAAGTCCTTAATTTACTGAACCATCTTTCTGTCAATACACATTCAATCTCTTCTCTTTGGGCAAGAGTATTAATTATGATTGATTTCCAGAGACTGAGGAAAGACCTACTTCTCCTGAGCCTAAAAGATCATTGCCCACTCTGTAAGCAGGAAAATATACTGGTTAATAGGAAAGAATTAGATAAATAATTACTAGGCAGGCAGGCAGGCAATGACTTTGTGTATCACGCCTAACTTTTCTGTTATCCATGATTTCTTATCAATCTAGTCTATAAACTAGTTTGGGAAACTATTTTTACATATACTGACATATTTACACTTTCACAAAACATTTTGGCAAATTGAGATGAACTGTAATTTGTAAAATACAAGGTTAGCTAAAACCACTCAGTGTTTTTATGTCTATTTTATTAAAGTAATTACATTATATTATTTCCAAAGTAGTATAGAATCAGATGAAGTAATGAGAACTAACACAACTTTTAGCTACTATTTCCAGATTTCTTAAAGGTTTAGGTTGTTGGGGAACCAAAGAAAATATTATGTATAGGTTGGCTGTTCTGATAGGCGTTGTTCTGAAGCAAGTAGTGTCCTAATTAATTGTTCTTAGTGAACCACTGGAATGTTTAGTATTTAGCAACTAGAGGAGAAAAAGGTGGCTGTAAGCAATTCTCTATTGAAACTAGATACTAAAAACACTTTCTACACATCTGCTCAAAAGATTTCCATCATTTATATTAAATCTAGGGTAGCTTCTAAAAAAATGGGATATATAGAGTCTGGTGGCTAAAAAGTTCTGGGCCCAAATTGTGACTGCTCAGCATAGTAGTGTACCAAAGTAAAGTACCTCACATACAAATTTTATAGCCAATGAAAGTACTGTTTTATAAACATAAATTATCTCTGCTAGTGAAGTCTTCAAACTTGACCCCAGTGTCTCTCTAATAACCACCTTCAGCCATGCACAAAAAAAAAATGTTTAAAACATTAATAATCCATTGAATTCTGCTTTTGTAAAAGCCACATGATTCTAATTGATATGCATTTCAAATAATCACTTCAAGGCAATGTAATTACAACTTCCAAATATCTCTAATGACTAAGAAATGATCAGTAGGAAATTATCATAAAATTTCATAATATAGACATTTTGGATCTGAAAGGGATATTGAAAAATTCTACTTCAACATATCAAAGTCAAATAAAGGTGTCTTTTAGTTCTTTCTTCTGATAGAATATTTTAATGACCAGCATGCTTTGGATAATCTGACAATAAAATTTTAACAAAACATTATTAGAGACAGTTCCTTTTCTGTTATTCTCTTTTCTTTATATTAGAAATATGTATCAAAATGTAGCTTTCAGTGTTATGCAGGTATAGTGAAACTGACAGATCAGGAGCTGATTGCCATCAAAGTGTTTTATTCACAGTTCTCAAGGGGTGAGGGGGGAGCACATGTTTGGGAACTGAGGGCTGAGGATGGGAAAGTAACTGGGAAGTACTAGAGTTGGTTAGGTGGAAGAAGAGAAGGGAGTACTTGGGCAAGAGTCTATTGTGCATGGGAAGGGACTATCAAGGCAGTTTGAGCAGATTTAGAATTGGCTTATTCAATTTAATTCAGCAGACACAGAGGTGGGGAAGGCTGTGGGATGGGTATAGGTATTGTCTCTAGATGTCTGGGTACTTGGCTCCTGGATTAGTGGCCTACAGTTAAGAGAGTCTTACTGAGACTGGTGAAGGAGGTGGTTGACATGTGGACTCTGCTGGTTTATTTGCATTTGAAAGCATGCTCTCAGGTGAAGCTTTACTGTCTTTAGGAATTGACTAACCCTGGGAGGGACAGTCTTCTAGAGTCAGCAGAGGCCCCTTATCAAAACATCAGAAATACAGAAAGTGAAAAAAGCAATGCAAATTAATACAAAATAACATATCTAAACAGGAATAAACTGTGTAGCATAAATGCCGTAATGAGGTATTTACCTGTTTAGTTCACTATGCACAATAATCTCTTGACTCTAAATGTACCCCAGCAGTTAACTTACTTCTAGGAAATTCCAGAGGTTTTTGTTTCTGATGTTTGAAATTCACTACTTTAAAACAGCTAAAGCATTGAAAATAACTGAATCATCCTTACTAAATGAGTTAGGTATCTGTTACTTGTTCCGCACAACAATATAATTTAGAGTCAAACAAAAAATACTTCCATTTGAGGGTCTGGTAAAACCTTTAATTAGGTTAGGATTAATAAAGGAGTTATCTCTTTGCATAGACACCATTCCTCTGGAATCATCTTCTAGCACACAGTTAAAAATTAATTGTTCAGTGAACAAATCAATGGCTAAGGCCAACAAACTCACTGGCAGATTTTTTTTTTCCAGATTTCTCAAGAGCCCTTTACACTGTTCTCTAGCCAATTTTCATAAAAAAGAAATTGAGGAAAAAAAGGAGTAGAATATTGATTATTTAACTCAAGATAAAGGTAAAACATCTGCCATTTAAAATAATCCCTGACAAGTCTTTCTCTTAAAATGTGGTAAGGAACATAGATAAATTGAATCATTCATTTTCAGCTGAAATGGTGAAACTGTCATTCAGAATGCCTACTCCTTGAATCCAGCAATGTACAAAGACATTTAATAG
Organism: Uropsilus gracilis; assembly: GCA_004024945.1. Lineage (NCBI taxonomy): Eukaryota > Metazoa > Chordata > Mammalia > Eulipotyphla > Talpidae > Uropsilus > Uropsilus gracilis. The sequence goes on from PVHY01000037.1 coordinate 220,090, forward strand.
TATGATAAAATATTTAAAATTAGAATAAATGCAACATGTGTTGAAAATATCCTGTATTGAAGAAAGGCAAACATCTTAGAAATATGGTGTACTTGCCTCATACTATTTGTCCTCTTCATTTGAATAGTTCTGGGGGAGAGAGAAAAGCTACACATGGTATTTCAATGGTTGTGGAATTCTTTCACACCCCAATTTAATTTTTCCTTTTCGATATTTGGAACATCTCACAAGAATTTGGTGGTTAATGAGTGGAAATTTGAAGAACTGCAGGAAGGATAAATGAGTAGGCAGTAGACATTGGCACAACTAGATAAATATTTTAGGGGAAAAGTATATCCTTTACACCAAAATAAGCTCCAGAGATAAAGATTTAAATGTAAATCAAGAGCTGTTCAAAGGTTTTCTAACTTGCATCAAGTAAATCCTATGCCCACTATGAGCAACTGTGTATGGGTGTGGAAGTGACAGCCTCCTGCCTGAGATGGGTCTGGGCAAAGAGACCATCATTAGGTCATCATGGCAGTCTCCATAGCAGAAGGAAGGTGTTCAAAGTGACCCTTTCCTTGCACCATCTGACCTAGTATCTTCTATACTTTCTAGGTGCTCATGATCCTGAGATGAAGGAAAGCAAAAAGGACATGAATATAAATCACTAGTTTTCTTTTTTATTTCCAGAGTTGATGCTTTGTAGTTTACCCTGAAGCCAGACAAGTGTTAGAAATATAGACTGATTACTTGCTCTTAACTCTTGTGATTTTTCAAGCTGACACTTGATTGAGGTCTAAGAGCAGCATCACTCTCTCTGGTGTCTGTAGTTTTTGATCTGTGATTCCCATTGTGTGACAGGACGAAATGCTGACTATTGTGCACTAGCCTTTCTGAGTTATTATCAGATTGGGGACTGAACTGATTCAAGAAGAATGTAAGGGTGGGTGCTTCGTAGATAGTAGGAGAACTTTAAATGGAAGACCCTTTCTTGAAGGTCTACGGATTCTTTATTTTTCCTCCCCATTTTCTAGTTAATTTTATGATCCTGGAATTCTTCCTCACACCCTCCTGTCCACTGACCTGGATAAAAGAAACACTCATGTCACTTGTGTCATTTGCACTAAGTTCCTTACACTGACAGGCTGTTGTAACAATGTGTTGTATATTTATGAACAGATGAAAACTAATTCACAGCACTTTAAAAACCCAAACATTGAAAAATCACAGAGGAATATCTTGTTATAAGTGGAACTTCTGTCTTGTGGATTTGTATTAGCTAAGAACTTAGTAAAGTTCCTAAACATTTTTAATAGAATATTGCAAAGTATATCTAGTTATCTAAATCTGTCTTGCTGAGCTTTGTCTAGGTTCTGAGAATGAAGACCAAATATGTCCATGCTAAAATTTAAAAATAAAGTTCATTAGAAGTCACCGAAAAGTATTTTTTGCCATTAGGCACTGTATAATATTCAATGAGAACATAGACAATAGGGTCATGTGGACTTGTTCTGAAATCCATATACACATTGTTTGACTATGGAAAGTCATTTAACCTTTTAAACCTCATTTTTTACATTTATAATATTAAAATAAGCCACTTGTTCTTAGGTTAAAATGACACAGCATATATATGACTTTGTCTACAGTAGAGGATTATTAAAAGGTAAAGTGTATGTTGTAAATGCAGATTTGAGAGTAAATAAGATTACTTTCATGTTGCACAGGAGTTTTCTTTAGGCCAGGCAAAGGGTTAAAATTGGGAAAAGTTATCAGAGAGAATAAGGGAGAAAAATAGGAGATAGAATTTAAGGGTGGGTGCTTCATAGATAGTAGGATAGATCTGACAAATGTGTTTATGTATATGATATATATATATATTTATGTATATATAATATGTATATTGTTTGTATATCTATATAGCCTTCTTCCGAAAGCCTCACACAATACCACAGTAGGTGCTTATTTGTATTTGAAGAATGTGCAGATGGAGGAAAGAATGAGATAATATTTACAACAAACCAAGAAGAATAGGTATGATACTTGCACAGAATCTTCTTTATCATAATCTATAAATGGAGAGAGAACAAAACCAAAATTCTTTGAACATTGTAAAAAATGATAGACTTAGCAAATCAGAAACAAGAAACCTATCATTGTGGGTTATGGTAGATGTCAAAGGTGAAGTCAGAGCTCCAACTGGAAAAACCATTAATCATAAAGAAATGGGACAAGGGCTTCAACATGGAAGAGATTTTGAAATTTGATGAGGGAGCCAAGATTTTCATCCTTGCTTTGCTTTATTTCATTTCCTTGGACCTTGGCTACTAAATGCCGTAACCCTATCCAATTATTGTGAAAACACCTACAACCTTACACTTTTTCAAGCAATCTTCAAGGCAATGGTACTACTGCAGTTGGCACCACTAAGAGTATTAAAATAGAGTGAACTATATTCAGAAATAATGTGCTTTCCCAGTTTCTAGTATGATCAAATATTTTTTAACTGTTTGACTGTTAGAAAACTGTTCTTATCTTTCTAGGAGTGTTTGTGTCCAAATTTCCCCTTTTGATTAAGGACATTCAGTTAGAGTACCCCTGCACTACCCACCCCTTTTTAATTTAATTACCTCTATAAGTACCCTCTCTATTTCTACTTGAGCATATTCTGAGGTACTAAGGGAAAGAAGGAGTTAGGATTTCTACAGATCCTTTTTTTAACAGCGTGATTTAGCCTATGTCATTGGTTTGAAAGAAATGATCATGAAAGAACCTAAGAAAATCCAGGGTACACAATTGTCTGTTTTAATACCTCCATGAGGTGTGGTCCATAGATCAGCTGGTTAGGAATGCAAAACCTTAGTTCCCAGCCAGACCCCCTAAATCAGAATGCACACCTCTATCTGACCCCCAGCTTTCATATTTGTACCTGAATTTACGAGAAGAGCTATTGTAGTTCATTGAGTAAAAGCACCATCTCAAATGCCAAAAGGGAGAATAAAAAAGTATAATGTTTATTTGCAGGGACCTCATTAGTATGTATACATAGCAAGTGTGAGCCATTGTTCCAGCTCAGCTATAAAATCTCTGGAGAGAGTTTAGGAGTTCAGTTATTATTCCCTTCCTATGCTATAGATTATCCCTCAGAAGAGAAGTCAGATCATCATCTGTAGATATAAATAAAATGATTTTTCCTGCCTTACTGTGCTCGTGTGAGTTGCTACTTTTCTATAAATGTGCCTACAATTTGAGTTGATCCAGCTAGTTAATCATCTTAATCCTGAAATAAGAAAGGAAAATTTTTTTTCCAAGAATAAGGAAAAAGATATTTGAGTATGTAGATCATCTTCTGAATGATGGAAAACATGTGGTGAACTCTTGTATCACATGCTACAGTCTTTTCTGTTTCATGGTCTTCTTATTTCTCCCCAAATGTAATTTAACCAGAACAGTGATTGTGGAATTGAAGCTGTGAAGATAAAACTTTAAAATGAAAAAGACAGCAATTCCACTCCTAGGAATCTACCCAAAACTCACAAAAACATTAATTTGAAAGGATCTGCATGTGTATTTTATTGCAGCTTTATTTATAATAGCTAAGATATGGAAACAACCTAAATACTCCAAAACAAATGAATGAATCAGGAAGATGTGATATATATGTACCATGGCATACTATTCAGTAATTAAAAAAGATACTCATGTCATTTGTAACAACATGGATAGAGTTGGAAGGTATTATACTCATTGAAATAAATCAGAAAGAAAAAATATTGAATAGCTTCACTTACAGGAGGAAGATAGAGAAACTGGAAAAAGGGTCAGAAAAAAAATCAAAACTTGCAGGCAAATTATGTATCTGTTGCATGTAGTAGTAAGAGTGAGGGAAGAAGAGGGTTCAAGACAGGGGAAATAAGAGCACAGGGGACTACGGCAACAAACTATGAATAATGAACTATGGTTGATGAGTGATGTGGTGGTAGGAGATTTATGGAGACTTCAACTGAGTGGTAAAAAAAAATTGAACAAAAATGACAAAGGATGTAAGAAGGTGGACAAGTTTATTTAAAAATTAAAAAAATAAAAGAGGCAGAATTAAACCTATCCTACTGTCAGCTTGGGCAAGTGCTTATCATAACAAAGAAACAAATGCAGCTTCCCAAGACAATCTGGAGGTACAGTTCTCGTGGGATAGGAACTTGTAGTGACATATAATGGCCCACAGAATTAAAGTATGCTCGGGAGGAAGTTACTTCCCTACCATGTGGGATATCAAAAATTATGTAATATGGACCATATTCTGATTATATTGAAATTTCCATGCTCTGGATAATGTTATAAGAAAATATCCATAGGTGGAAATGAACCCCTAACTAAAAACTAGAGAATTCTTGGTAACACAGACACTATCTTCTCTTGACACTGATACTTGAGTTAGATTCCCAGATAAACATTGGTGTTCCTGATCTGTTAACAGCTTTATCTGTATATTAAGTTGTAAAATTACACTTTGAAAATGTGTGAGAAACACTCTTTAATTATCTTGACTATTCTCTCTAGCATTCTTTATTGCATTCAAATAATGTTAAGACAGAATAGTGAACCTATGTTACCATGTATCAGCTACTTTCCTAAGTGTTTTACCTTCTTAAACACAATATTATAAATGAATGAGAACTTAGTACAGATGAGAAAACTTGCACAGATGGGGAAACTGAGGCAGAGAGAAATTGAAGAGATCAAGTCATCAACTACTGTTTGAGTAAGAATTAATTCTAGATTCAGTTCCAGAGCCTATATATACAACCAGTGCAGGTACCATCCCTCAAGAGAGACCTGTCATCATACTGATTGTAAGGCAAACTGACACAGCTATTTAAGATGTGATTTTAAAATCTCTTTTATTGCCTAGACAACTATTACTGTAGGTAGACCCCCTCTATTTGTTCTGGAGCTGTGTGCTACTTCCACAAGTGACACATTTTAAGCATGTTTCCTTTGAGATATACAGCAGTGAAATGTGTTGCACACCCTGCCTCCATCTCTTACTCCACTTCCTCTCTGTGAGTTTTTGTCATGCGTCTGTGTCTTTATTCATGTGTGGGTGCTCCTTGAATGTTTCTGTTCTCCCTCTTCTTGTTTCTGCTTCTGGTTCAACTTAGCCCCCTACTTTAATATGTTGTTGTTGTCTATATATATATATATATATATATATATATATATATATATATATATATATATATATGTAATTTTTATAAAAATCACTGGTCAGTTGTCACAACTCAAGCATTCTCTATGACATGCTCATGAATAAACAAATACTTAAGATGGTATCTGATGTTTGATGTTTGCTTAATTCCAGAGGGAAGGGGAAACAATGCTATTGAACTAAAGAGTTGTCACTCATATTGATTTGGAAAATTTTAATGAACTAGAGTAGACTCAATGAAAATAATGATAATATTATTTTAAACATTGAAAGTCATTTGTAAAGACTTATTGCATAATTTTTGGTTCCAAGTATCTTCCTCAAAGAGAACAGTGTACATGTTGTTTAGAAGTGGTATATCAGAGGGTAGAATTCATAGTAGTTAATATACTTGCCTTCTGTCAGTATTTATCCAACTTTGAATCCATGGTAAGAGAGTCTATTTTAACATTAAAATTCTTTACCCCTACAGAAAAAGCATTAGCATCACATTTGTCTGATCATCATGCTAACATTTTTGAGAATGAAATAAACTTGAGCATAAAACAATTTCATTGTTGACCAACAGATTCAAAATAAATTACTTTAACTGCAATTCACTTATAAGTAACAAAGCTTTTTTGCCTGAAGATTTTTCAGAGACTGTTAAGTAGTTGGAGAAAACAGCAAAACAAACAACAAAAAACACATGATAAAATAAACTAAAGTAAACGTTTACCAAAAAATTACTTAAGAAAACTAGGCAGCCTGGTACATGAATTTGGCCTTTTAACCATCAAGTTGCGTAGCCTCTGGGTTCTGGGTTGATTATTCACCTGTATTTATTGTGGTTACATCTATGACTGGAAGAAGTAAACTATATAGATCACTGGGCTGTGCTGAGGACTAGACAGTGTAAAACATTTTTGTTGTTGTTAGAGCATAATAAAGTATGTCCTCCAGGACTGTACAAATGTATGTAACATTATGAAATTGCCACTTTATCTCAATGTGGTCCCATAAAAGAGGAGCAATAAAAGAAAACAAGCCAATTATTTCATGGTCATGAATTCAACCCATGGAGAGAATTGGCAGGGCGTATTACATACACATCAACTGAGGCAAAAATAAGTCAACATTGTTTGTACAGTGCCTGTGATGTCTGGAGGACCAGCTGTCTGGAAAAAGGAGAGCATAGCTTCCTTTCTTGTTGAATGTGGTCTGCCAGCCAGCTGGCATGAACGGAAGTGGAAGGGAGCTTATGTTGACTAAGCCAAGTGCATTGTGTAACTTGCTGCATTTGGTGCATCCAGCTTGATGGTGTGGTAGTGTCACTACCCCTGATGCACACACAGTGGACTGAGACTTCAGGAGATCAAATAACCCACCAGAAAACTCATAGGTAGAGAAAGAGATTCTGACTTCAGTTCAGGCAAGCCACACCATTTACTGCCCTTAATAATTATTTAAATATACTCACCATGGACAAGTTGAAGTTAGTGTTAAATACCAAATGCTTCATATTAAGAAATATCACATTTCACATTAACATATTTTAAATAATATTATCAACAAATATTTATTTATAAATAAACACTAGTTTCTTTTCCCCCCAACAATAATTTTCTTTATTATTAAGGTTGTAGTGGAAAAGAAAGTTGTGAAAGGAATAAATATTAGTGCATCAGTAAGAAATTGTAAGTGTATTTTTTAAGTACATTTTAAAATGTATTTTAAGTGTACCAGATTAAGAGTGGTATATTACATTTTTTTCTTAAAATTGTCGTTAAGATTTGAAATCTTTTTGAAATGTGAAGTATCAAATTTGTCATTATTGAGTAAAATAGCAAGTTACCACTCAATTTTTTTGACTGCCTTTAAGTTTTATAGTATAGCAAATTTTCTATCTAGGTTAATGCTGCTATTAAAATGCTCATTTAATTAGATATTTTTTGTTATCTCTATATGACTAATAACATAAAAATAGATCAGCAGAATAAAAAATGGGCCATTTGTCAGGAAACCTGCATTCCAGTTCCATGTTCTGTTATCTGTGATTTGTAAGTAAGGAAAGGTTAAACAGCTAGTAACTGACAGAGCTAATACCCAAATTCAAGGTAGTGGGAGAGGCCAAAGGGATTTATGATAAGGAAAAAATTTAATAATGAGTCATAAATTTGGTCACTAAGTCTTTTCACTCATTCATTGTGGACTGATGACAGGTTGTGGCTTTTAATAATTCTCTGAATATTCACTCTCCTTATAGGCCAGGGCACCACGTGCCATGTGCCTATAATTGCAGCCTATGGAACGAAGCTGACACTGGTAATCACTTGAGTCTGCGTGTTCAAGACCTGCCTGGGGCAACATAGTGTGCCCTAGTCTCAAAAAAAATAACTGGATGTGGTGACTTGCACCTGTAATCCCAGCTATCTGGGAATCTGAGCCTGGGGATCACTTGAATCAGTGGTACCCTGGGCAATGTGAGCCTGCAGTTCCCCAGGCAAAATAGCGAGACCTAGTCTCAAAAAAAAAGTCAGGTTTAAAATAAGTAACACCAATAATATTTTACCACTAAGTCTAGCTGATAAAATACATCTGAATGTACAAACTGGTGTATTTTAAAAATTAGAAAAATAAAGCCTTATAAATAATTTTATATTTTAAAATGTTTTTTCATATAAGTAATTTGCATATATTTGTAGATACTTTATGAGAAGTTTAAGACATTTGCTCATTCAAAATTTAACTTCTTCATGACTCCGTATTTTTCATATGATGATTTTCATTAGTGTAAGGAAAAATAAATAAATGAATATTTAATATATATTTATGTAGAATTATTAGTGCAGCATTGAGTATGACATAGAAGGCATTAGGGTCTTATCAAATTGGAAAAACAAAACATGTAATTGTTATAAGAGTAAAATTTGGTTGGTTTCAATATAATCATTCCTCTACAATTTTTATGTTTCCCAGAGTGGAAATAAGATGTATATGTGCATACACATGTATGTGCGTATGTGCAAGCATGTGTATGTTTCTTTTGATTGAACAGAGTAGAGCAAGGGTTGAAGAGCATGTGCACTGGTATTAAAAACAGGAGCAAAGCATTTTCATTTTATTAGGAGCACGTACATTGAACATACCCAGGTAAAATATGTCATAATTATTAGGGACTAATTTTAGCTACAGCTATATAGCTTTTCTAGGGTGGGTCTTCAAATCTCTTCCACTCAAATTGACAGCATTTAATGAACAAGGTTCCACATTAAGAAATATCTGAGAAAGTGTATTGTTATATGAAATTGAAAGGATGGTGTTTAGTCGATAAAATAAATTTAAATAAATCATATTTTATATGAGAAAGTATGACTTTGAAAACATAAAATGCCATAAAATAATTATTTATATATGAAAAAATAAGCAATAGTAACCATATTGGAAATTTATTTTAAAAACATGAAGTATGTGTTATTAATTCGTTCCTTAACATACTATAAGTGTTGTCATTTATTCCATCTATGCAGTAAGCTAAGTCTTTTTTATAGCTAAATATAAAAAATTTGATCATAGACTTTTTTGTTACATACAGAATAAATGTGTTATACAATAGTCATAAAACATAGTAACCCAATTATGGTTTTACATTTTACATTGTACATAAAAAAGTAGCAATGAATCTTATTTTATTTTCTTCCTATGCAGAATAAAAGAGATATATAATACAGAACGTTCTCCCTATATGTCACTGATCATTAACCTTTGTTGACATTGCCATTATTAATAGTATTAGTATTATTAATAAATTATTATGCATAGTGACACAATAAACGAATTTCTTAAAAAGAAGATTTAGGAATTTGGAGAAAGAAAACTCAACCAGCAAAGACTGACACAATTGTCTAAAGAGATAAAAATCTTTCAGTATTTTTTGCTGGCATTTAGGATTAGCATTCTGCTGTATTCTTTTGTATCTCTAGTACACAGTGCTAGATCCAGCATATTATAAGCCATTCATAAAATTTTCTGTAAATATAAAATGTCTTCCATAAGTTACAAAGTGTTAGTTTAGGTTGTTTTGTGGTGATGTTTTGAAATAGGGAATATAAAACATTTTTAATCTTCCTTCTATTCCAGTGTTTTAGTAGTAATTCACACACACACGTAGATATATATGTATATATCAAATACAGTTTCTCAGTAACTAAACAATAATTGTATTTATCTAAAGAAGTACATAAAAGTAAAAATTTACAGCTTTTAAAAATAATGGTTTGAATGCATTCTACATAGAGAGCAGTGACATTTGTACTGTGTTTTACATAATTTACTTGGTGACCAACGTCTAAGAAATTCCTACCACAATGATGAGAAAGTTGGTGTACTTCAAATATCATTATGGTTCTTTTTAATTTCAATTTTTGATCACACTGTAATGTGTACATATCATGGTGATCATGGTAAATCTTCAGGTGATCAGGGAATTCCAGACAGATTTTCAGTGAATGAGTTATTGGAAAATGGAATACGGTTGGCAGAAATAATGGCCAGTTTATCTTATCAATGTCCTCTTAATGCCAACAGTTTGATGGACCTATCATTGATCAAAAGTTGGAAATACTAGTCTGGTATTACTTTCACCTAGATGGTTTTATACTTTACAAGATTTATCACTTCCAGTTTTACACTTGATCTTAGCCAAAAGGACAAGAAGTAATATAACTTCTAGTTTTAGCCTCACAGCAAAGAAAAGTGCATTTCGCTATGGGCAATTTACTTTGCCCCACCCCCTTTTGCCAGTCAAACTTACTGAACAATGTCTGAGTAATAAAGGAAAAATGCATAACTTTCTTAGAGAATTTTTTCTGATCACTCAATCATTTTAAACCATTATGATTTTAAAGTGTGTTCTTTATAATTTATATAATCTAGATAAAATCACAAGCACTGTAAACAAAGTTGAAAAGCATCTTGTTTTATGTCATTACTTAGTGTGTTTTAGTCACAGTGATCTTACAGTCTATTGCTATTGTCTTCATTTTGAAGAGTAAAAATAAGTGTACCTTTTAAGTGATAATATCTCAATCAAATCTATGCTGCTTAGTCTCAAACAATAGAAGCACTCATAGAATGCATTACTGCACATCTGTGTATGTATTTAATAATAAAAATACCATTTTTGTATTTATTTGCTCAAGATTTTTCTCTGCCTTTTATTTTCTCTCTCTCTTCTGTTTGTTTTACTTAAAGTAACATACAAGACAGCAGTGTTTCTCATTAGTATACATATTGAGGGTGAAAAAATATATCTTCTAAGCTGAATAAACAATAAATGCTGAATTGTGGATTAGAATTACCACCTATATGAATAAATGTTTATATGTAAGAAAAGTTAAATCAAACATAGCAGTTTTCATTGTTGGTATTGGAAGGTCTTACTGTAACTTATTTTTTCTAGACAGGAAATATCTCCATGTCATTAGAAAAGCTTGTTTAGCTGCTTAAAGGATATAAAGATCAATTGGTGATTACACATTTTAAAGCATTACGTGTGGTATTTTTTTCTATTATTTCACTTTTTGGAGTTGTTATTTGTAGTGCTAGAAATCAACAAAAAAGTTGTCTTTTCATAAACATCCTTTGCTCTGTTCAATGAAGTAAAAGAAAGAGGAGCTCAGCATTTCCCAATTGAACATGAAGATTTTTGATTAAAGGCACTTCTTTTGTTGTTGTTGCTGAGACTAGGTCTCGCTGTTTTTGCCCGTGGAACCACAGGCTCGTGTTGCCTGGGGTACCACAGACTCAAGCAGTTCCCAGCTTCAGCTTCCCAGGTAGCTGGGATTACAGGCGCACACCACCATACCCACCTGTTTTTTGGGGACTAGGTCTTGCTATGTGCCTTTGGTGGGACTTGAACCATGTTCCCTGGCCCCGACACCAGCTTCCTAGGTTGCCACTTAGAGGTATGCACCACCATGCCTGGCCTTAAAGGCACACTTCTTGTTGAGACATACCAAATTAATATCTTAGCTGTTGAAAACCAATTGGGCTAGACAACATAAATCACCTTTAAGATTAAGATTAGGGAAGTGCTTTTCTGAAATCAGTTTTTCACATTGAAATAACTAGAAAGTGATCAATAGCCACCTAATAGTAATAAGGTAATAATCAAATATCACAATATGGTTATTATCTAACTTTCATTCAAACTGATATGTATAAAATTTATCATGGTCCTAATACTGTTTCCATTGATATCCAAGAATTGATTTCTAGCCTTTTAATAAAGAAAAAATAAGAATATAGATTTGTACAGTTTGATTTTTGAAATTTAGTTAAATAATATGTTAAATCATGGGTCCATCTTTAGGATGATTTCACTATTTGTGTAGTAAGATATCAGAGCAAACTTTAGAGCAATTTGTTCCAGCTGAAAGCTCAACTCTTGTAAAGGTTAGAATGTAATTGATCTAAAGTTATATGTTTTTCTGGGACATCTTGTATGCAGACTGGCTTTGGAAAATAGAATTTGGGGGCACACACTATTATGAACTCTTTTGGTCATTTCTGCATATTAAATACCTGCTGAAGCTGTCTGCAGTGCTTAGAAAATGTAATTAGCAAAATTACAATTAGCAAAATTACAATTAGCAAAATGTAATTAGCAAAAAATTTTGCTTTGGTCTTTAGATTTTACTATTAATTTGATGATTTGCAGTGAATACCTGATTTTAAAAATTGACATATAATTGACATACAACACTGTAAGTTTTAGTCAACCTGTTAATTTGAGATATGTATATATCTCAATATGATTGCAACTGTGGAGTTGATGAATAACACATGATATACTTGCCATGAGTTCTTTTGTGTTCAGAACAATGAAAATCCAGTCTCAGCAATGTTGAAGTTTATAATACAGTATAGTCTATAATAGCTATGTTGCGTATTATATCTCTGAGATTTGTTCATCTAATAGTTGTAAGTTTGAATCCTTATACAATATCACCTCAATTCAGCTGTTGGTAACCACATTCTACCCAACTGTTATTAATTCAGGTTTGTTAGGTTCCACATATAAGTGATATGTGGTATTTGTCCTTCTCTGTCTGTTTGATCTCACTTAGCCTAATATGTTCATGTTTCATTCATTTTGTGTCTTATTCATCCCTCCACTAATGGACACTCACATTGTTTTCATAGCATGTAAATAATATTACAGTAATATTATTTTGTGATTAATACTTCGTGAATAATCTTACAATAAATAAGGGGGTAAAGATGTTGCTTTGATATCCTGTTGAATATATATTCATATGCGGGGTTGCTAGGTCACATGGTAGATCTAGTTTCAATTTCTTGGGGTTTTCTCACTTTTCCATAACATCTGCACACATTTACATTCTTAGCACTGTAACCCTTTTTTCCACTTATTCGCCAATTCTTGTTATCTCTTGCTGATAGCCATTCTAATAAGTGTGAAGTGAAATATCTTCATAGTTCTGAGTTACATTTCTCTAATGATTAGTGAGGACTATTTTTTTAACTCCTAGATAATTTGCTTAGTTGCTTTTTTCATTTATTGAACAAATATTTGATAATTTGAATTATGTGGTACTATTCTGAATACTAGTGATACGACAGTGAGTAAAACTGACAAACTCCTTGTCCTCAATAATCTTAGATTTTAGATGCAGAAGATATGTAGTTTTAATACATTATTATATGAATACTGTTTAATAAGTAAATGTAAAGTATGCCAGACAGTGAGGGCCGTGAAAAGAGATATAGCAGTGTAAGGGGGATGGTAAAGAATTGGAGCGTGTTGGTTTGCCGAAACACACATCTCTGAGGGAATTTCGAGTAAAAGGCAGAGAGCATGCTGTGTCATGAGCTGTCCACATAAAGGAGACTGCAGATGGGCAGGTTCAGATGTGGGAGTGGACCTGGGCTGATGAAAAAGTGCAAGGGGACCAGTTTGGGGTAGGCCAGGTCAAAGTTCAGGGCACATGTATAGTTTTCACTAGTTAAATGTTTCATTATCTGTTTATTCATATTAGAGTTTAGAGGTCAGAGGTGGAAAGAAATTCCAATGACCCAGACAATCTTCCATTTACCCAGTTGCCTGTTTACTACTTTACTATTTTCCAGTGGCCAGAAGAATTATGTTAATTTTCCACATGACAGTATTTCATGATAGGTGAGTCTTGGTGACTTATCCATGATTATACACTAAGTGGCAGAGCTAAAGATTTAATCTTTATTCTACAACTTTCCTCTCAGTACACCACACTAGGTTCACAGTGAAGCAAATTTACTGAGCCTGTCAGTACACCACACTAGGTTTACAGTCCACACACCACACTAGGACACAGTCACTGTGTCCATTTCAGAACTCAAAGTGGAAATATGTGGACTGACAGATTAAGTGTCCATGGATTATAAATTTGTTTATTTGAATCAAAAAGTCATCAATTTGCACATTTACATACATGTTTAGTAAATATCTGTATTGCAAATAATTACATGAATTAAGGACTGCTACAAAAATTCTATCTATAAATTAATAAGCTCATTAAAATTTAAAAATCATCACATTTTATTTTATTGTTGATTTAATATTGGTTAACATCATTGATTATATTTTGGAAGCATAGAGTTCCCCCATTCTACTAATATTACCATAACTCTCCCACCGTCAAAGCATCCATAGTCACCCCCACAGTTCACTGTGTTCCCTTCACCTCATGCTTTCCCCTCCCCCTCTTACCATTCCCAATGCCCACTTTTTTAGTCAGATTTCAAGGTCTAGTTTTTGAGTTTGACTTTATCTGACCCTTTGACATCTTTTTGTCTCACATGTAGCTGACACAATTGTGTATCTATCTTTTACCTTCTGACTTATTTCACTTCACATAATCCATGTTGCTAATAATGAGGAATGAGTTTGAATTCCTCATTTTTTTTAATGACAAGAGTTTATCTTTTTTTTTTAATCTCTGAGTAGTATTTCACTGTGTATATATATCACATCCTACTGATGCATTTATCTGTTTGGGAACTTACATTGTTTCCTTAGTCTAGCTATTGCAAATAGTGTCTGTCTCAGTGAACATGAAAGTGCAAGTTTATCTTTGGATTAGTATATTTGTATTCTTCAGAACTTAGATTCTGAAGTAGCTTTGGTACTTAGCAGTGGAAAATGCTAAGTCATATGGCATATCCATTTGTAATCTTTTGAGAAACCTCCACACAATAGCCAGTGTTTAAATTCACCTGATAAATAGTATTTTGAGTTTACAGAGTTGAAAAACTAAAAAATTAATTTCTGGGGGACAAAAGAAGTACAACACTATTTAAACTCAAAAACAATTTTACATATAGTACTGGTATTTGTTAACTGCTACAAATTCAGTTAAAAGATTGAAAAAGAAAGCAGTTTTAGGCGTAGAAAATTGCCCAGACTTATTTTGTAAAGAGTATTATCTTCCCTTTTCTCAGCTTTCTCTTTGCCTTCCTTTTCCACTTTATTCATAAGCTGAAGGTGCTATATACTATGATCTCGAACTCTGTAAGACTCCTTCTGGGTACTATGAGGCACCTTATCTATAGGACTCCTATGGATTCTATTGAGCCTTTCCTCTCTAATTCTTTTTATTTATTTCCTTTCAATTTAGAAAGTCCACAAGTTTTATTATTTAGTGACATTGTTCTTGCATCACAAAGTCAAAAGTGGACCTCATGTCCACACTGAGTTGATGAGTGACCTCAGACATCTTGTAGGCACTTGATACTGGAGTACTGCCACTTGAAATGGTGTTTTCAGGGATGACTTCACAATATAAGAAATAAATACTCAATCATGCTTGTCATTAGTTTTAGCCCCTAAAAGGCAGCATTTCTAAGATTAAAATATATAACAACAATACTTGATATCTTTAAAGTTCTGAAGTTGTCCTATGAACCAAGGTGTTACTTTTTTATTATTTTTTTATTTATATATAAATTTCACAACATTGTAATCCCAAGGATTTGCCCCCCCCCCATACTCCAAGGTATTACTTTTAACTGTGTCTTAGAGGATCCTCATTTCTGTTAATGCTGCTTTGTCCTTGTAGAAGTAATTCTAGGTGATCTGGTATCATCTACTTTGTGTGATCTGTGGTGAGTCCACACCACCATCCTGAAGGTTACAAATAATATCTACTATTGGTGGAGTTCTTTCCAATTTGATAATCAGTTCTGTATGCTTTATCCCATTTAACAGCCTCACTAGTTATTCTGGTGCTAACTCATTGTTAGAGTGAATTGGTTAGGATTAAATTATAAGTTCAACGTGGTCAGAAAGTATTTGTGAATATGTGAGTTTATAAGAAAGTGAGAGACCTTGAGTCAAAGACAATTTTTTAGATCTAAGTCTGCAATGTGTTTATTAAACCACATAATATTCAAATCTTAACCAAGAGAACCAAACTGATTAGGGTGTCTAGGGTAAAGTGGAAAGTGCGAGGAATCAAAAATAAGATTAATGTGTCTTAATTAAATTTCATCAAATTTAATATTCAAAACCAAAGAATCAAAGACTGCCATGATGTTTATATCCTGATGAGAAAAGTAGGATGCTTGGAAATTTCTCTCTTTCATCCCCCTTGGGACTGGCCTTTGAAGGTATTAAACTGTTCCCATACAAATTCAAGTTTCATACCACCAAATGAGCTTTGCGTATTTATGAAAAACGTTGATATGAACATACATGCACAATTCTGTTTCAGAGGAACATAGGAATGTAATGTATGAATAGTTTGCTAAATGTATTTTTATCTTTATGAAAACAGATCAACTGTTTTTCAAAGTATTTGTATGATTTTTATATTCTCACAGATATCTACAAGTTGCTCCAATCAGTCTTTTATTATTTTAGTTGTTGAAGTAACATTATATACATTATATAAATCTTAGGTCTACATTATTTAAATCAATATGTATTTGTATTATACTAATTTATCCACTAGAATTCAGTTCTTTCATGATACATCTGTAAACATTTGTCCTCTTTTACCTGACTTACCCACTTCACTTACCCCTTTCCCTTTGCTAACCACTAACTGATCTTAGAGTTTAGATGTTTATATTTGTTTTATTTTGTTCATCCATTTGTTTTCACTATATATCACCCATAAGTAAAGTCATATGGAGTTTTTCTTTTACTGTCTAACTTATTTCCCTAAGCATAATAACCTCTATGTGTTGTATTCTATTGTGTATCTACCCCACATGATATTTTTTCTTTGGCCTATCAGTGCACTTATGGTTATTTCTAGCTCTTAGTTATTCTAATGAGTGTTCAGTGGTATTTCACTGCTTTTAATTTGCACTTCTTAGGTGACTGATGATATTGAGTTTCTGTTTATGTAGTTTTTGCCCATTAATATATCTGTTTTTGTCAATTATTGAAATATTTTGTCTATTTATTTTAAATGTGTTATTGTGCTGTAAGTAAGCTCTATATATTGTGGGTAGAAGTTATTTGTCATATGTACACATACATATACACACATATGGCTTTCTCTCAGCTATAGTTTGTCTTTTTGTTTTTGTAACTGTTCATTTCTAAGAACAAAAGTTTAATTGTGATATGTTCTAGTGTTCTAATATGTTCTAATTAGATGAGATGAAGATTTACTGAAATGAAATTATAGGCATTATGTATAGAAAATCTGTATCACCAGAATGATCTCATTTTTTGAATGAAATATCATAGGTTTAGATATACTGAGATAAAGATCTGAGAGTACATACACTAAATAAGAGTAATTTCATCATTATTATTAAGATAACTGAAAATGTGAATTGTCATTATTACTAAAATCATGATGAATACATTATATTTTGATACATTTGGTTTGCCTGTCAGCATTTTCTTTTTTGCAATGTACATGTTTTGTGCAAATTACAAAATAATGCTATTGCAATAATAAAGGGAGTGTTAGCAAAATATGTAAAATAAGATTTAAAAATATCTTTCATAATCAGTTCCTGAATCATAACCAATAAGGACTGGACATTCCATTAACATTCCTTGAGAATTATTTCACAAACTTTTGACATCTGAACCTTAAAGAGATTTAATTAATGAATGTTCAACTAGAGAGCAAAGTTAGAGAATGATGATAGAGTGATAAATAATCTTGAGAAGTTCTTAGGAGTCATGTGTGGAATGAAGAAATTGAGACGGAAGAGATGGATAGCGATCTGTGAGGCTAACCACAGAACAAGGATCCTGGGAAGCATGTCCAGGTCCAACTTCAATGAAGTTGAGATGCCACATGTATACACCCCAGCCAGGAAATGTCACAATGATGTAATGAGGAAGCAGCGAAGCGTACATGACACGCAGCAGGCAGGATGCGGGGATGCGTGGCAAAAGAAGAATTTATCTTTGGGGGCAACAGTCATTACTAGCAGGTCATATGTCTCTTGGGCCATTCCAAAGAGGTTAGGAAGCTGGGTTACAGGTGAGAGATGTGCTATCGCCCACCCTCTAGTGTGCCAGAGGGGGCTAGAGAGATAGGAGGTGTTCCTCTTATCTGAAGCTCCATCTCTCTACCTGCTTCCATGTTCCACAAGAAGTAAAATAGAAATCTTCAGTGAATACCATAATGTTTCAATCATGAGCTTTGACTAATAAGTTGATGATGTACCTTGCAGCTCTACTACTGAGATATCCTCTCTTTACCATGAAAAAGTAGATATTTAATGTCAGATATAGGTATCATTATCTCTGTAAATTTGTGCTAGTGGTTTGGGATAGGGTGACACTTGAGGGTTCAGTGCAACACATATATACTGCTGAACTTTCCAGAGTGACACATCAAATATTTAGAAGCATGGACTATTTTTACTAACAGATTCTCCCAGATTTATGTACTTTAATTCTAAATTCCTGTTATATTTCTGAACCTACATGTACTAATAGTGTTTTGTTGTTGTTTGTTTGTTTGTATTTTTTGTTTTTTAGCAGGCAGAAAGAAACAGAAACTTGTCAGCCTCCCTTTTGTACTTCTCTAGTTATCTTTTAGTATCTGGTCTAGTGCTTACTCTACAACACCATATCAAAGTGGCAAGTTCATGTTTTTAGAGCTTGCAATTTAAAAAAAATCAAACATTCTCCCAGATACAATAATGCCATTCTGATATTAACAGAGCAAAGATTTCTGATAAGGATAGTGCCCCAAGCAGCCTTTTAATATTTAATGATAGTATCATAGAGCTATTGACTTGAGAGTGAACAATAAATTGTAGAAACAACCAGAAGCTCATGTCAGATGAATCAGAATAATTGATTTTATTTTCAAACCTGAGCTTGCCATTGGAAGTATTTTAATATGGCAGCAACAGAGCCAAGAAGCTTAGATTTAGAATGAATGAGGCAGGCATGGAAGACAAATTACAGACAAGGTGTTATTTGTGGAGATTATAAAAAGCAAGTATGTAGATAGGTAGAGGAAAGCAGGTGATTTGCTGGAATATGGTGCCCTATGAAGGCACATTGATATGTGGTGCAGGAAAAACACCAAAGATGACAAGAAAAAAATGCAGCTTACAAAAATGTACTCTCTAAAGATCAAGTATTAAGTTTACCTAATATTTTTTGTAGCATCTCTTCATTATGGTTTAATATTAAACCTGTCAACCCTTTTAGCCAGGATAGCCTTTTAACCATTTTTTTGTGGGATCCATTATGGTAGAATCACTAGTGTTATAGTCTTCAAAGACCAGAGGCTGTTTTTTATTGCATGTTTTGCAAAACACAAGACTGGCTTAGAATAGTTTAGCTTACTTTGAATTAAGCACCAATTACCAAAGGAAAGTAGGCATTACACATAACTAACGTTCATGAGGACAGGGCAACCACAAAGTGACAAATGATTAAGAATAGATTTAATATTGAATCCTAGATTCAGTACAAAGTAATTTGCTCATCATCAGTAAAATGAAGGTGGGTCATACAATGAATGAAGGCAATTGCTGATATTCATCTTGTCTTATTTTAGTCATTAAATAGGACCATTAGTCACTCTTCCTACTTATATTCTATAAACAGATTATCAATATTACTAAATATTTCCTTATAATAAATTTTTTAGATGGACTATGATCTTGATTTGGTCAGATTTATCAGTGTTTTATATATGTATATATATTTTTCCTCTGTATTTTCTCAGTTCCTTAATTATTCAGCATACACACAAACACATTCAAATGCAATCCTCTCTCACTTCACTAGACTTCAGATAGTCTTTTGTTCAAGGTGACATCAGGGCACAGAATGAAAATTACCTAAAATCAGATACTATTTTAATAGCTATCAATCAATCTTGTCATTCAGTTGGCTGTTACTGGTGAGTGTGTTCTCACCTCCCTTTTTTTTGGTTACTCTTGCCATATTCACATTTTAATAATAATGCTCTTCCCATCTATGGAGAAGTTTAATATGAAGTAAAACTCAAAAAGATTAAATCTTTTACTGCGGGAACTGTATAACACATTTCGTTGTGCATGTTTCCTTGGTCGAAGTACAGCTTTGCAGATATTAATACATCCTTCAACATTCCTTATTCCTATGCTGGAACTCCTCTGATGCAGCAATTCTTAGTTTATCCTGATACCTGCCATTCCAAAGGAAACAAAGTATAAAGTAAGACATATGTGGTGTGTACTTTAGGCATCTTGCCAATTTGTACTGCATAGTTAAGGAAGGAAAGTATGAATGATATTAATACCATTTATTACCCTGTGAAGTATCTTAGGAACCACCTATTTTTATGTTTCTTTTTGATCTTTCTTCACTATTCCTTCCCTTTTTGTTTCTGTGCCTACTGTCTTTGTCAGTTCACTCACTGTCACCATAATAATTGAAATACAGTCGAGAACTCATATCAGCATAAAGTTTCCCTACCTTCAGGAAGTATACATGAATTGTTATGTTGTTTAAGCAATATACTTTTTTTACACAGTGCCTGCCATCTACCTTTCTACACATTTACTCTCATGACTTCCTAAATTTAACACCCCTCTCCCAAAAAAAGAACAGAATCATAAGTATGAATTGAAAAGTTCTTTAATACTGGCTGCCACTTTTCCAATACATACTTTTCCAATATATCCTCATAAGAAATCTCCACTGCAGCAAAGCTTATTATTTATTTTCCACAGTTAAATCAATGAATATTCCTATATCTAGGATGGATTCTTGTTCTTCCATTTCTCAGTGTCCTATCCTCTTTGAATTCCCAGCTCAAGTTCTGGGTCTTCCATCAGCGTTAACTTCTTTGGAATTCCTGTCCCACCTCTCTCCCTTTATATACAGAATCAAATGTCCATTCATAACATGTATTTTGAAGACACATGACCCAAATTTGGGTGATTCATAGATGAACCACTAGGATTATTATTAATTTTAAATAGGGGCTCTTCACACTTGGAGCCACTTTACTTCCTGACATGTATTTTGTTTGGCTGAATAACTCCTCTTTCAGGTTTCAGCTAAAACTTCAGAGAAGTATTTATTAAACCATGCCATCCTATTATTTTTTTATCACAAATCCCTATTTATTTATTTAGTGTACTTAACACAATCTAATTACTTAATGATTTATTAATTTACCTGTTACTGTAATATTTTGTTAATCTTTTTTCTTTCATTTATTAAGGTAATACTGATTTACAAGAATGTGTAAGATTTGCAAGTGTAGGCTCACACCCTGTAGGTGTTTGTTGTTATATCCCACACATCACAAAGGTACCTTCACCATAGCCCATGGTGCCAAACCCCACTTCACTCTCACACTCAATTACCATCCTTTTTGTTTTACTTATTTTGTTAATTATACACTTACATATATTTGTGTGTATATATATATAGATAAATCAATAGACATAATTATATATACATAGTTATATCATAGCTTTCCCCTGGGGGTTCTCCCTCCACCTTATCACCTGTGAACCTTCATCTTGATCTTCTTGTGTTACTCCATTCCCTGATTTCTCCTCCCACTCCCACCTCCTCTTCCCTAGATGCTTGCCCCAGTTCTGTTGTTAGCTTGTTTTGACACTTTCTTGGCCTTTGTTATACCTTTATCCTATCTATTAGTGAGACCGTATGGTTTCTGTATCTTTTTTTCTGACTTATTTCTGCTAATATGATTCCCCTTAGGTCCATCCATGGTATCACAAATGTACCATATTTGTCGATTTTAATTGCAGAATAATATTCCATTGTGTAAATATGCCACATCTTTTTCTATCATTTGTCAGTTTCAGGGCATTCCATTTGTTTCCATTTCCTGTCTATTATAAATAATGCTGCAATACACATCCAAATACAGATGTCTTTTTAGATGAGTGCTTTGGTGTCATTTGGGTAGATTTTCAGAAGTGGAATTGCTGGATAAAATGGTAGTCCCATTTTCAGTTGTTTAAGGGTTCTCTACACTACTTTCCACAGTGACCAGACCAGTTTGCATTACACCAACAATGAACAAGCACAGAATATAAGCCTCGTTTGGGAGGTAGAGAATGTAAATGACAAAATGAGAAAGAAAAGTCCTCCAAATGTGAGTTCATGAGCCAGACTCCTTTGCAGTAAATAAAAGCAGCAAGAAGTGTACAAAAATACAAACATGTTGGGTAGAACAAACTTTCAATTTTCTTCTTTTAGTTTTCTTTTTATGTGTTAGAAGAAGAGAAGGACTTAGCTGAAAATTTCATTGAAATGTTCTAAAAATCATTTGTAATGATATGGTGAGAGAGTAAGTTCCATTTGTGTGTCCATCTCCCTATTTAAGGTAGTGTCTCAGTCCTGTGAGCAAATGAAACTCATTTCCATTCAATATTCATGAGGTATATTTTGCAGATTTCTTGTGATATAGAGAAATGACTTAATAGAGCTTTCTGGTTCCTCTCACATAACATCATTTCTCACTAGGATAAGTTTCAAAAGAAAGCTTACTTGTCTCTTTGCAACATAAGTCTGCTTCATTATATGCAAAAAAAGCACTTAAACCTTTTTTTTTAATTTTCTATATTAATAATGATTGTATCCAAATTAAATCTTAAGATTTCATGAGATAGTTGATGGATGAAATCATTAGTTCACTTTAAATAAACTATAAACTATCATTAGGCTATATGTTATATTTTATTTATTTTTCAGAATTGATTGTATAATTTACCCTAGAAGAAATCCCAGAACAAATCAAGATGTGCATATTTAGGAAGGATTTTTCTTTTCAGTTAAGATCACTTGTATCTAAATGACATCATTGTATTCTTTTGTGAAGACATCTATAAAATACATTTAAATAGCTTATGGACTATTGAATTTTGAAAGTTAACTTCATTGTTTATTATTTTTATTTATTAATGACTTTTCCTATTTCTAGATTTTAGACTATTTACATTGGGAACCAAAACAATGGGGGAAATAGAACAAAAAATCATTTAAAGCAAGCAGAGAAATGGATTCATTTGCTAGGAAAATTTATTTGGGGGATACGATTAATATTTATATCTTCAGAGTATAGTAATCTCTGTGATTCTTACTGTCTTTGTGCTAGTCCTATCTAATCCTTCATTCCACATTGAATGGATGAACTATTAACTAATTAGTATGGTTGTAACATTAAGAATGGATGTTGTATAGTTTTTTTTGTATTTCTTTCTCTTGCCTTATTGCCCTAGCTAAGACTTCCAGTGCAATGTTAAAAATTTGTGGGGAGAGTGGACATCCTTGCCTTGTTCCAGATCTTAATTGGAATGATTTTAGTTTTTCCCCATTTAGGATAATGTTTGCCGTAGGCTTGTCTTAGATTGTTTTTATTATATTGAGGTATGATCCCTTAATCCCCATCTTTTCAAGGACTTTTATTATGAATGGATGCTGGACTTTGTCAAATGCTTTCTCTGCATCTATTGATATGACCATGTGGTTTTTGTTTTTCTCTTTGTTGATGTGGTATATTATGTTAATTGATTTCCGGATGTTGAACCATCTTTGTGCCCTGGGATAAATCCCACTTGATCATGGTGAATAATGCTTTTTATGCATTGTTGGATTCGATTTGCCAGGATTTTGTTTAAAATTTTTGCATCCATGTTCATTAGGAAAATTGGTCTATAGTTTTCTTTCTTGGTGCTATCCTTATTTGATTTTGCCATGAGTATGATGTTTGCTTCGTAGAATGTGTTTGGCAGTTTTCCTTCTTTCTCAATTTTGTGGAAAAGTTTTAGTAGTGCAGGTGTTATTTCATCTTTGAATGTCTGGTAGAATTCTTTACTAAAGCCATCTGGTCCTGGGCTCTTGTTTTTAGGTAGAGTTTTGATGACTACTTCTATTTCGCTGCTTGTAATTGGATTGTTTAAGTTCTCTATATCTTCTTTGCTCAATTTTGGGTAGCTGTTTCTTTCTAAG
This sequence comes from Uropsilus gracilis, assembly GCA_004024945.1. NCBI lineage: Eukaryota > Metazoa > Chordata > Mammalia > Eulipotyphla > Talpidae > Uropsilus > Uropsilus gracilis. Next base: position 243,741 of record PVHY01000037.1, read on the forward strand.
AATCTGTCCTTCTCATCCAGGTTGTTGAATTTATTTCCATATAGTTGTTCATAGTAATCTCTTATTATCCTTTGGAGTTCTTTTGTATCTGTTGTAACTTCTCTATCATTTGTGATCCTGTTTATTTGAGTTTTCTCTCTTCTTTCCTTTGTGAGCTTTACAAGGGGTTTATCAATTTTATTTATTTTTTCAAAGAACCAGCTTTTGGTTTTATTGATCTTCTGGATAGTCTTTTTGGTTTCTAGGTTATTTATTTCTTTTTTATTATATCTTATCTTCTGGATTTTGGGTTTATTTTTGTTCTTTTTCTAATTTTTTTATTTGGGAGATAAGGTTATTTCTTTGGTTATTTTCTTGCTTTTTGATATGGGCCTGTATTGCTATGAACCTTCCTCTTAGGTATGCTTTTGCTGCATCCCAGACATTTTGGGATGCTGTTTCTTCTTTGTCGTTTGTTTCAAGGTAGGGTTTAATTTCTTCAATTACCCATTCTTCATTTAGTAACATGTTGTTCAGTCTCCAAGTGTTGGATGCTCTTCTTGCTTTCCTTTCATTGTTGATCTAGTTTGATGCCTTTATGATCTGAGAACAATGTTGGTATTATTTTAATCTTTGTGTATTTATTGAAGATTGCCTTGTGGCCTAGTATGTGGTCAATTTTAGAGAATGATCCATGTGCTTTTGAGAAGAAGGTGTAGTCTTTCCCTTGGAGGTGTAGTGTCCTGTAGATATCTAATAGGTCCATTTTGTTGAGGTCTTCTTTTAAGGCTTTTGTGTCCTTGTGTAGCTTTTGTTTTTTTGATCTGTCCTTTGTTGAGAGTGAGGTGAACTGAAAACAAACAATATTTGTTTTCAGTTCTCTTAGTAGCTGTCTTATGAATCTTGGTGCACCCTCATTTGGTGTATATATGTTGATGATTATTATGTCTTTTTGTTGGATTGACCCTTGAACCAATTGGTAGTGACCTTCTTTATCTTTTGTTACTTTTTTTATTTTGAAGTCTGCTTTGTCTGCTATAAGAATGGCTAGCTACCCCTGCCTTTTGGGGGAGCCCAATTGCTTATAGAATTATTTTCCATCCTTTTACCTTCAATCTGTGCTTATCTTTTGGCATCAGATGTGTTTCTTGGAGGCAGCAGAATGTTGGGTTCTGTCTTTAATCCAGTCTGCAACTCTGTGTCTTTTGACTGATGAGTTTAGTAACTGAGGCACAAAGCTGTCAAATAACTTCTCTTAAATAGTCACTGTGACAGAAGCAGAGCCACAGTCTTCAGAAGTCTGGAACAACTTCTTCTGATTCAGAAGTACTTCACTAAAGAGCACGATATTGCAAATCACTGACCTTAAAGAAAAGTTAAAGGACATTGCTTTGTCAGCCAGCAAGGCTTCAACTTGAGCCTTTGGCATTTTTTTTCCTCTGCTTTGTTTTTTTTATATTTCCCACAGCATAAACAAACTCACCTTTGATTCTACACATTTTGAAAGAAAGATTCAGTGCAAAGGTCTCTTGTTGCTAATTTTCAAGTTTATTTAAAGAAAATGGCATCTTTTAATGAACATGAATCCTGTTTCTCCTTTCAAACCAATTGATTCTAGTATTTTCTGAGTGATTCTGTCCTCTTTATACACTGCTTGTTTTGCTCTCTGCTCTAATAACCAGATCTGTGAGAACCAGCCCCACATCTCCATTGCCTGTGTGTATGGTTCAGATGGGCTGACACAGAGCAGGGAGGAAAATAAACATGGTGTATAAAGAAAGGCGAATAAGAGTGGTGTGGTGTGTCTGTTGCTCTGACTTTCTTACTGTGGGTTGATGCAGTAACCTCTGTCTGTATCCTGGGTCTTGTGTCAAGATTGGGGCAGAGCCCTCTGGTTTCTTTACTGACTGTCCATGACTTTCATCAACCCTCTTTATAAACCCTTTATTAAACCCCAGATTACTTCAGTGTGTATTATTTTTTCTGGAGTTCTGATATACATAGTCTGAGTGTTCTGCACTGTTTATGAATTTTAATCAGAAAAATGTCTTTAAGTCTGGACTCTTTGATAGGCTTCCTGGGTGTTTGGATAAAACACTTAACCTTTATTTTTCAAATAGAATGTAAAACACTTGATTCAGGAGAACTAAATGGAGGATTAAATGAAATAATTTATGTTTATGTAAGGCACCTGGCATACAGCAGTCATTTTCATTTTAAAAAATTATACTGATTAAAATGACCTATTTTCTCCTAAAATGTCATTGCTATTTATATACTGTGTGTTCCATCTTTAACACGTGGGAGTGTAATTTGGCTTCATTGTCATGGATTCTGCTGAAGTTACAACCGATGTCATAATTAAGAGAATATTAGACCTATGCTCATTAGCCAAATAACTAGTGTCAAGAATATTTTACTTTCTAGTGAACTAGAAGTAAATGATATGAGAGAAGTGTAGTTGATTAGGAAAGATGCAACAAAAAATGTCAGTGACTTGTTTGTCCTTTTATTTGTTGGTGAAGCACCATCTTTTTCTCAAAATAGCAAAGATCATGTAGCATGCTCAATGAATTACTCAGTGCTTTTTTTTTTTTGAGAGGAAAAAATATGGAAACATAACACCACCTAGTATTTTGAGTTCCTCTTCTATTTTAGAATTCTATTTTTGCATTCTGCTTTCAATCCTCAGTGCTATTATTATCAGACAGTAGTGACCTAAAAAAAAATCTGTAGTTAGTTTTATACACACACACATATATATATGATGGGATGTGTGTTTAAAGATATATGTGTGTGTGTGTGTGTGTGTGTGTGTGTGTGTGTACTATTGCAACCATTCCAATCCAGTAGGTTCATTGTCGGTTCTAGCAATTGCAGAAGAATGTCGGAGCCCTTGGTGGGTTTACAGGCTTTAATGCTCTCAGGGAACCAGGTACACAAGTACACCACTCAGGAAGGCTGGGCCAATTGTATGGCAAGCAGGCAAGCTTGGCATAGGGGCAAGGGACCTTGAAGGCACAAAAGCTCCCCAGCCCCTCACTAATCTTTATGCTTTATCTGTAGGCTCTCTCATGTCCTGTTCTCTCCATGCTTCTGTCTCATACTCTCTCCCCCATGCTCTCTTTCCAGGATGATACTGCCCTTTTAGCTCCCCCTCCTAGGCCCAGGTGAGCCCGCTCATGCACACACCCATTGGACCAAGTATGCACAATCATAGGGAAGATGAACATCACAGGTGCTGGTTATAGAGGCTAATAGTAGTAAAAACCCTGATAATTTACCCTACAATATATATCAGCAAAGGTGGGCCCCTTCCTGGACTTGAAAGTTATAGTCTTGAAACTGGGTGCCCCTCCCCCACCCTTGGGTTGTGGTGCTTGGCTCTTCCCCCTCCCCCTTGGGGGCATGGCAGTTGAATATTCATGGCAGTTAAAAACTGCTGGAGGAAGCAGCTGGAGAAGGATTTGCAGGAGAAGCAGAGAGAGGAGGAGGAGGAGGAGGAAGAGGAGTGGGACCACGTGAAGCTGATATTTCAGAAGTTTTGACACCTGGAGAAGGATGCGGGAGCAGAGCCTTCCACAGAGGAGAGAACAGGAGGCAGGTAAAGAGTGACCAGGCTGGGCAGAAGCCCCCTGAAAGAGTGAGCTGGTGGTAGTGAGGAGTCATGATGGCCAGCAGAAGAGTGGCCAGTGTAGAGAGTGTGATGCCACAGCAAGATAGCCTGGAAATAACTGGTACCTGGTAATGGCCAGGAGTTTGGAAAGCTGATTTGTACATCAGCAATTGTGGAAGAAGTTTGGAGCACCTTGAAGATGTGGAGCAGCTCAGGGTACTGGAGAGAGAAGAAGAAAAGAAGATGCCATAGAAAGACACCATCTTGGACTGTGTCTTTGGGACCTTTAGGACTGAGAAAGGTGACTAGGTGAGATAACCGCCGCTTGTGACTTTAAGGACTTTTTGTTTTCCCTGTTGAATTCCCTTGTTAATAAACTCTGCTGCTATACTGCATTTGAGTGGCAACTGCTACACGTGGGTGATACGGACCTGGGGCTTGTAAGATGGAGGTTTTTGCCTCATTTTTGACATGATTTAAGTCTGGCATAAACCAGAAATGATGCCCAATGACAAAACAATGGAATAAGAGATATGAGTCTACACAATGGAATGCTATCCATTTTTTCTCATAAGAAGATGAACTATTTGTTACATGAATGGAACTGGAGGGATTATGCTAAGTGAAATAAGTCGAGAGAAAGATTAATACCAGATGATTTCACTCATGTGAAGGATGATAGACAAGCAAAACAAAGAAACTGAAAAACTAATCAAAACAAATGCTAGAAATATGACTGTAGAATTGAAGCTTCTAGAGGGAGAGGAAGGTGGAGATGGGAGCAGAAGTTTCTATTTCTGAAAAGTAACAAGATACCTTGAATTTGATGGTTATTACTGGCACTTCAGTGACCCTTGATATTCAGCTTCTGAGGTTCTCCTAGACTTTCTCCATGCACAGGAAAGGGTAGTTACCGTCTAAAAGCAGGGAAAGGAGACTAGGGAGCAGCACTTTTTAATATCCTGCTTTTCACCATGTAGCTGTCTATGTATCATTACCAAATCCCTCATGTAGCTGCACAGAAGCTGTTTTTCTAGCCTTTAAAAAAACTTAAGCAAGAAAGTGGGATTTGGAAATGTTTATTGATATAGTCAGCTTTCAGCATCTGCCATTCCAAGACCTTTGTGCTATTTTTATGTTCTTTGCAAGGGACCTGGAGGGTGGGGGAGTGCTGGGGTACGTGGCAGCAGGAGGGCACCCCAGGCCCCCAGGAATCTTCACACACTTTCTCTGGGTTCTCTGCTGTTCTTTAATAAGCTCTCATTTTATGCCCATTCTCTCTGTATCCCCTTTTTCCCCTCTCTCCTAGGCCCAGGTGTGTACACTTGACATGCTGCATACTTATGGGGAAGACTACTATTCAGGCCAATAGGGGAAAAAGCCTTGCCCTACGCATGCTTCCTGCTGCATTGAATTGGTGTCTCCTGTGATCATCTAAGTCTTTAAATTCTTGCCATCTGATTTGGGAAAAAATTAAAAACAACAAAAATTAAAAAACACAGGAAACTTTCATTTTTACCATTTTGACACCTAATCGGTGGACAGAATAAGGGAGTATAAATTGGTTTCAATTTTTATGAATTTTCATAATTTGGGGATTTTCTAAATTGTAAAATTTAGAATAGCATATTTTGAAGGAGCTGGTTATATTGGATTTATGGGAACTCTTTGTGGCTGACATTGAGGTTTGTATCAGAGAAATGGAAATTTTAATGAAGAGTTAGGGTAGATTTGAAATTATAATTCACAAATTAAACCTTGAATTCTGTTCAATATCCATATGACAAGAAAGTAACAAATGTGATCTATTTATCTGGCTTTCTGTCTTTAACTATGGTTTGTGACTTTGACTAACATTTCAGTGCCTTAATTTCAACATCTGAAAAATGATAGATAGTAATAGTAGCTACCTAGATGTTGTGCCAAGTAATTGGATTAAAATATGTTATAAACATGTCTGACATGTAGAAAGCACTCATTAAATATCAGCTGATATTTTTCTCATTAGGAATAATATCAATAATATAGTGTAGCAATAAAAACACCCTCATCATATATTATTTGTAACTTATCTCTCTCTAACCTTAATATTGTCAACCAGTTGTATTTAGAAATATGAAATTACTTCCTGCCTATATTGTTAAGGCTTTTTATATACTCATGTGTGTATTTGCTACCAAGAAGAAATGTAAGCAGTAAACTCATTCATTAGAAATGAATAAAAAGCAAATTCACCTCAGTTGTTGGTTATACTTTCCAGAAATAAATGGATGTTAGTCTGCTCTGCTGACCTTTCTTCAATCATCTGTGAAAGCTCTGATGTGTGCTTCTCTCTTTATCTGGCAGTTTCTTTTCCATATTACCCCAGCACTTATAGGTTAACTTTTTCAGAGTTAAATTCCACTAATTAGTAAGACTTTCCTTTTCTATGAGCCCACCTCATTAGAAGAAATATGAAGAGAAGTGCTTGGAGATTGCAGGTTTATACAGCATTTTGAACACATTTAAACCCCATTTACATGTATAGTAATATCTAATTATTCAATGGGCTTAGATTCCTTTCCTTTTATATTCTTGAGAGAGGTATATTTTTTAGCTGTCTTAAGGAGGAGAGATGGGGGAGGCAAGAAAGCAATAATACCTCCTTTGTTTTAAAGGTGCAGCACACTGTTTCATTGTTTACCGTTTCATGAGTTTACTTCAAGTTTCCTTGTACTGATAGTATCTACTAAATGGTACAATTGTATTTCTATTTGCTGACCTGAGTAATGTTGAAATAAGAGGAGGGATTATCAAGTAGGTATGAGATTAGACTTGTTATTTGCTTATACTCTCCTTTGAATAAATATCTCAAATAATCTCTGGTTGGGAGACAGAGTACTGATCTCATCTATCCTGAGGAATGTAAGTCTACAATATATTCTGACAGTTTTAACCTCTACAAATATTTTAGGCTACTGTTAGGTATAAAAGAATTTCAACTTTTGAGGTTCCTAACACTTATATCATCTGAGAGTTGTATTTGGGGGAAAGAATGCAAAATCATGCATAAAATCAATTATTTTAGAATTAAAAAGAACCACAAATTACACTTTGATGACAACTGATAAATACCCACAGGGCTCACATCTCAAGAAACACGATTGTTATTTATAAAATACCTAGTGTGCCTTCTTTCCAACTTAATTGAGTTGATTTTGATCATATCTTTATTTGACAATTATTTCATATCACTTTTTAATAGAGAAAAAATAAAAAGGTAATTCAGCCCTTCCTTAAATCATATACATATATTACAATAAACCTAAATTAAATGTGTATCTAGTACAGTGCCAATTATTCCAACATTAACTGGTTCAAGGGGAAATGTAATGGTTGCTAAACTGAGATGAAGAGGCAATCAACTGCAGCTAAAGTATATTTGTGAATTTTATAAAAAGTTTAGACTATGTGAGCACCTCAATACAGCTCTTAAAGGATCATGGTAGATGGCCATGGACTTAAAGTTTAAACTTTATTTCTTTCATAATTATTACCATCCATTTGAAATGAGTCAGTGGAAGCATGTTGACCCTTTCAGCCACAGAGTAATAACTGACAGATTATATTATTTATGTGCTTCACTCTCTTGAAGACTACTAATTATTAGATGACAACTACTATGCTAACATAAGGATAAGAAGAAATTCTCATTAGAAAATAACTGTAGCCAATATTTTAAAAAGTTCATTTGCTCTTTAAGCCAGACACTTAGCCAAGGTCTACTGTGTACACATATTAAGTGTAAATTACCAGTGTATCCACAGGAAGAAAATGAATGTATTCATGAATTATTTGTATTCTTCAGAAAGGCTAAATGAGTTATTGTTTTTATCTAAGAAGTTATATTTTGATTATAGATGATGACCTTGACTTATAAACATTTTTATCTTTCAGAAGTATATTTGAATTTCATAAGTCTTTTTATATTAGGAAGACAGAATTAATACATTATTATAGAAATCACTCTTATTCTTAAAAACCTATTTTGAACTAAAATGAATCCATTGAGCTATAAACAATGTAAATTATCATTATTTTATTTTTATTAAAACTTTACAACACTGTATATGATTTAGGGAAATAAGTTCCCATTATCTCAAATGTGTTACCACATCCAGTACTGAAGCATATGTAGTCTCTCAGTTTTTGTTTCTAAGATTTTCTGATAAGTGCTTTCACTGTAAGAAATGTTGACTGAGACTGAATCCCTAAAAAGCCACTGAAAATAAAATAAAAATAAAATTATTTACATATATTGGCTATGGTAGTAGAGCTGCAGTGAACTTAGGAATGTATATATTGCTTTGAATTAGTGTTTTTGCATTCTTTGGGTGGATGCCTAGAAGTGAAAATGTCGAGTCATATGGTAGATCTACTTTAAATATTTTGAGAAAATTCCATCTTGTGTGTCCCAAGACTTAACCCATAAAAAATTCACAGGAAAAATATAGACAAAATACTCCACAACTCTTGCTTTAGTGATGTCACTGAACATCACTCCAAAAAGGAAAATAAAAGCAAAAATAAACAAAAGAACTACATCAAGCTAAAAATCTTATGCTCACTGAAAGTAACTAGCATTAACATAAGACAACCTATTTAGTAGGAGAAAATACTTGTATATCATACATTTGACAAGACTCTGATATTCAATATCTGCAAAGAACTAATACAATGCAGCAAGAGGAAAACAAAAACCCATCCAAAAAATGAGCAGAAGAGCTAGATATTTCTCTAGAGCAGTAAACTATTTGAAGCTGTGTTTTCTCCCCTAGTTGGTAAATTGTAGCTGGTCATAATATTGCTAGTGCTCTAAACTTTAGAGTCCTGTGGTTGGCATCAGCATTAAGCATGAAAAGAAGTAGTGTGTGATTTTTGCTTCTCTGACAGAGAAACTCCCTTTACTAAGTGTATATTGGAGCCATGGCCTGGCTTTCTGTGTTAGATCGTATCGTATTGTAAATTCTAGTCCAGTACTTAACCAGCTGTGTCCATTTGGGGTGAATAAATTAACTTCCAAGTTTTAGCTTCCTCTATCTTAATGTGAGCATGTAACTCATAAAATTGATATGAGAATAGTTTGGTGTAATGAATGACTTCGCTCTCCTTCTGAAGTATTATGACCACTTGATAAATGTTAATTCTCTTTTTTCTTTACTTAGTCTTCAACCTATTTCCTTTACAAGTGAGTACACATTGTTATTCATAAATCACTTCTTTCATGCAGCAAAGTCTTGGGGTCATCTACTACTACTAGGGCTTTTGCAAGTGCATAGGATGGACAGAGCTAAATAAGATAGTACCCTTTCCTAAGAGCTTGCTCAAGAATGGAGGACAGATTTAAAAACTAACCAGTGTGTAATAGGATAAATGTAACCACAGTTTGTTCAGTATGTTCAGAATGAGTGATTCCATTCTTGTCTGCACATGACATAGGCTTTTCCTGCTTTTATTTTCAAGAATCCATTTCATGGGACATCATTCCATGCATTTCTATTTCAGTATGTTTATCTTTTTTTCCTGTTACCTGACCTTCAGTTGAGAATGTGTTGTTTTCTCTGTCACACTGAAGCTAATGTCTGCTTTTATTCAAGATCATGTAGGTTAAACCAATAGCCTCAAAACGCTTTTGACTATACTACTTCTCATTTTTAAAAAAAGATAGACTTTGCAGTTTAATGAAATACATTGATTTGCTTATATAAATGTTTATTAATATTTTTTAAAACATGCAGAAAAAAGTAAGAGTAAGTGATCAGATTACATACATCTACTGTTAAGTTTCAGAAGTTCTTGAAAAAAATTGTCTTGCAAAATTGTTTAATGAAAATATTAAGTTATGGGGAAGAGATCACTCAAAAAACAAGAACCATTGAGCATAAATGAGAACAATTACAATTTTTTATACAAATGCTAACACCATGGTGTCATTTATAGATGGAATAGTAGATAATAGGTAAGACAAAGCCAAATTCAAAACCTAGTCACTTGAAAGCAGACTATAAAGCAGATATTCAGAGGGGAATGAGAAAGAAGAAGAGTGAATACAAAGTGGAGAGCAACACAATGGACTATGGTTGTGGACTAGAAGCACTAAGTGTTGAGATCACAAGGTTGGGATAGGGGTGGTGGAATCCTATACTCCTAAAATACAAATAACAGGGTATATCAAACCATTTATTAAAAATACATTAATTTTAAAAAAATGAATATGGTACTCAGTGTTGTTATATCATCTTTTAAGATTAGGAGGAAAATGTATGTACCTTTGGACACTATATTTAGTACCAGTAGAAAATTATTCAGGATGTGAGGGCGATCTGGCGATTGATCACCAAGGTTGATTCATCTGATCTGGCTGGCTAGGCAGATGTCCCCTTCCTCCCTCACCATGTGTCCCTCCAGAAGCTGCACACTTGGTCAAAGAGGACAGCCTTCTGAATAGAGAAGGATGATTCTTTGGTCTAAGGTATATAAGTAGCTGCACCTCTCCTACTAGAATCTCCAAACAAGCGCTCAAGAAATTTATAATTATTAGTAGATGAAATTCAACCAGACAGTTTTATAATGCTTTATGATTGATTAAAAACACTGATTATTTATACACTCATAAATGGATGTTTATATATAATTGTGTAATCATAATTTTACATTTTATCTTAAAATAGGCAAGCTTTATCATTTCTATTCGTTATAAAAGTTCAGTGTATTTTCTATAGCAAATCATCATACTATATTCTTGACTCTCCAGTTACACCCTTTGTAGGGTTAATAAAAAAAGCAATTTCTAAAGTTTTTCCCTTATCTCCAGTATAGTATTTTTCTTACATTAAGGCTATTTTCTCTACAACCTTGAATTTTTCCTTTGGCCACATTTTGTGATACAAGATGTCACTGCTGTGAAAGCATTGAAGAAACAGTGCAAGATGTGAAATGAAAAATTGACATGACACTACATCTCCTCTGAGCAATTCACCCAAATGCAGTGCCAAACATTTCAGTGTTTGTCTAAATATTGCAAAGGGTGGTCTTTGAAAAGGGAGTGGAATTCATCACAAGAAAAATAAATAGAACACTTGTATTTTTTAAGGTGCATACTAAATATGCTGAGTAATGGGGAAAGCATTTTATTTGACTTTTTGTATGAAACGTCAACATCATTTAATCATGACATAACTTTGATCATTGCCTTTTTTAGCACAACATATCATTTGTATTATGTTAATGCTGAGAATTAATTTGGGGGCTTCTTTTGTATTTTATACCAGTGAGATACAGACTCATTTCTGTATAGCACGTTGCATACATTCATTAATGTGCTATACTTTGCTGGTATAATTATTCATGTGTTTGTTCTATGTTTTTTTATGTTTTTTATAAACAAAAATTATAGTTACCTAGAAAGTTACAACATTGAAGATCAAATTAAGGAAAGGAACATCTAGTTATGTGCTTTCTATAATAAAGTATAGACTTTCATGCACTAATTATTGTGCATTTTTAAATTTACTAGTGTCAATCCTTAGGTTAAATTATATGTTCCATCTCATCAAATTGGATACCACTAAAAATGAAAAGAATAAAAGAATGTATTTTCTAAATATAATTATAATATAATAGTTGACTAAAATAACAACATAGTATTTATGCTAAAAATAGTAACCAGTAATCAACAAATAAGAAAAATTAAATTATCTCTTGGAATAGGTTTCTATATGTTTGTTCATTTTATAATTTTTAACTTAGTCATACTGTTTTTTAATTAATTTTTTTTAAGGGAGAGAAATAGTAGAGAAAAACCAGATTGTCTAGGGTGTTTTAAATAATTTATAGTAATCTCTGAAAAAAAACCTTTCTTTTATATCCTCAAACTTACATTATTTCACAATCAAATATTGAATTCAAAAATTGTCGAGTTGATCAGATTTAACAATATAATCAATGATGCTTGTTGTAGCTTCAAATCGCAGAGCCTATATTTAATACCCATGGAATTAGATCTTCATTCTACTAGATGTAATTAGCACCATAATTTTTTTGGTGACTTTTCAATCATCATTAAAGCCAAACATTTAGGGATTAAACTATATGAAATGCTGTAGACTTATCTTAAATTAAAAGAAAAGGCTAAATATTTGAGTACCTGTGATAAATACTACAAAATTTAGTGCTCACCTCTTTTCTCTTGCACATATTTCAGATTGATCAATGTTGTAGGCTTTAGATCAGTTTTAGGGCCAAATCAAAGGAATTAAATAATTGTGTTATGAATTTTAGTCCTTCAAAATAGTCTGCATCTAATGACTACTAATGTGTAAATAATCATCTAAATCATATATAAATGATAATGTTTCTTTACTAATTTTCTGAAACATAAAATTTCAGTAAAATCTTAAAAAATGGTGAATCTCTAGCCACACTTTCCAAATGTCAAAATTCTCCTTGAAGATTTCATTGGGTTCAGTACAGGCCTGATTTAAGTTAAAATGGAAACTATACAAGATAGAATAATCAGTAATTCAAAATTAAGGGCGTAAGCAAGGCATTTTAGAAAGGCAAAGCAATATAGCTAATTAAGTTATATGTATAAGAGTAAAGAATTCTCAAAATATAATCATGTGCCAAAATTACAGTCACACATTTTTTTTAAATACTGCTTTATATCATGGTGGAACCTAATAAATTGATTTATCTACTTACTCAGCAAATAGATACTAAATATTTACTAGGATTTTGGGGATTATGATCATGAATAAGAGAATTTGTGGAGTTTACATTCTAGGAAGTGATACAGAAAATGAATTAATACTTAATTAACAAATTACTGACAATACTACATGCTATAAGTAAAATAATTTAGTTGCCACTTACAAGGAATAATAAACATGGATACTAGGATCTTACCTAATAATGTGACCTATACTTGTTATATCTTTATATTTAGTTATTGATCCTTTAATAAAGGAAAATGTCCTAAGAAATATCATTCCCTCTTTGATTTCCTCACTAATCTAAGATCTCTTATTGTGGATAAGCAATAGTCATTTCCATTTTCTACTCTAATTTCTTTTTCAAACCCCCATAACAATTAAGATGAAATATTTTGAAATTAGGAAAAGTGACTTCCAACACTACTACTAACTGATAACAAGAGTTTGGCTATTCATTAAACTCCATTCCCTCCTACTTTCTGACCTGTAAAATAAGAACTATGAACACATTAGTTCGTTGCTATCTTTGTTCTGTTTTTTTTAAAGATTCTGAATACTAAATATTTGAAAGAAATGAACCAGGAGGACAGAGGATAAAAACCTTAAGTAAACAAGATTCAATTTAAAATTTTGAACTTGTGTAACATATTTTATAAACTGTTCAAAACAGTTTGAGCATTTATCTAGCATGAGCCAGTACTTTGCGAAATGTAACTACAGATATAAGTAACATGCTGCTCTTCTGTACACTGGGACTCAGATCTAATGTCTGGAAGTTTTTGGCAGTCAAAAACTTTGGAAAGATGAGGACAGATTTAGGACCTGGTATAATTCCTATCATTGAACCCACATAAAAGCCAGGAGACAGGCCCAGCTAACTATGAACTTAGTGAGTCCATCAAGGTACAGTGCCTACATAGCCAAAGGGTTAGGAATCATTTCACAGATGTTTTAAAGGGAAGCAAATAGCTTCTAATAGGTCCTGACTAGAGTGTAGCAGCAGAGAATGTAAAGGGTGAATGTCAGATGGCATGTCAGAATTAGCCCATAATTATCCAAATTCCGGTGATTAGAATGCAGCTCAGGAGTAAAACTAGAGCCTCCAAAGAAAGCTTTGTGCAGACTTGTCAACCAAAATATTGAAAAAGACAATTCATTTCTACAGTTCATTTTTACAAGAAAAGAACACAATAATCTTCAAAAATGGAAGGACACTTACAGGGTTTATGAGTAGGATTTGAAGAGATTAGGAGAGTTTTTACAAGTTTTAGTTTTCAAGCATGACAGACATTGGATCAATTAGATCAACTAAGTTACTGGTAAAATTGGTTATGATATGATTATTTTACATTTCTGATGGTAACTGAAGTAAAAACAAACAAACAAAAACAGTGTGATAGGAATCTGTTCCAACTGGTGGGAATGCCATGTGCAAAGACTGAAAAAGACCAGATCTTATGCAGTGGCAAAAATCATCTGGATTTGCTGGTACAGGTGTGAAGGAAGAAGTGCTAGAGTGTTACTTGGGGGAAGGAAAATAAATACATCATTCCACAAATGAAGACCAATGCAAATCTTTGAGAAACTAGCTAAAGTATAAGAAGAAGAAAGCCAAGATTCTTCAAAGACTCAGTGCCAAGAATTTTTGGAGAAATGATAGGGTCACACAGTGAAAAATTTCCTAACAGACAAGCAGAAATCAGGAGAATGTGATGCAAGTTGAGAAACCATGTGATTTTTTTTTCCTTGCAGTTTGGTCTTTTGTGATTATTAATTATACTAAAACTGTTTTTTATGGTTTTATTGTATGTTGACCTATAGTATTTTACACATATTTATTGAAAAACATCCTGTGTTTATATATATTTTACAAAGTAGAGATTTAAACAAACAAAAAACATGTTCACTTTAAACTTTAGTGGTTATTTTGAAGACAAATATATGAAAGTTTTGCTTATAGCATCGATTCTCAGAAACAGTAAAAAGTATTTTAATCTTGAGTAATAATGTCATAATTGATAACAGAAAGCAGTATTTATTCACTAATTCCATCACCTTCCCAATCACTGGTGAATTGGAAGTTCCAATTTATTTTCTGTTACCTATCTTCCAAAAACAATATTGCTCAAACTTTCTTAAACAACTGTCTTATCTTTGAAGATTCCAGTTCATTCAAACAAGATGTTGAAAAGTTAATGAGGGAAAAACTTTGTGCCTATTTTGACTTTAAAGACCAGTGGGACAGTAAACCACTTCAAAGCCTGTCTTTTAATCTTCTCATTGTTAAGCTCTTTGTTCTGAGGGGACAAGGGAGTGTGATTTTTATCCCTGTAATCAGTTTCTGTCAAGACTAGCTTTCTAAACATTTGTTAAGGGGGAGTTACAGAAGTATTATGTGTGGTCACTGGTCTCTCACCCTTGGCTGATAAAAGAGAGGAGAGTGAAGTCAGCAAACCTCCAACCTGGCTTAGCTTCCTCTGGGGGTCTGTAACCTAGCCCTCTTTTCAAAAACAAACCTATATGAAAGAAATTGAATTTGAAACTGCCAAGTTGTAGAATGCTTGACTTTCATCTAGAAAATAAGGAAGGTAAAATAATTGACTTTTTATTTCTTATTAGAAATATTTGTGGACTTTGAAGAAATCTCAGGAATGAACCAGGTGGTGTAGAGTACAGAGAAATTATTGGAGCAATGAAAATTTGTATGTTTGTCTTATATTTCCATTTATCATCTGCTAACTCCATAAATAAATTGTATATAGAAATATAATCTCTAGAATTTCACTTCTCACAGTGAAATATGGTGAAAATGGGTTTGGAAATTTTAAAATGATACCTTTTAAAAGGTAGCCTAGCACCACCATGTAAACCAAACAAGGAAAACCAGTGAGGCCTGAGGGTCCTTTTACAATTTGAGGGAAATAACCTTTGTATGGTATTCAGATTTGTTTATTAGCCAGCATACTTTATGAAGACATTATAGGATTTGGTTTCTTTATGGTGCATATTAGATTCATTATGACTGCTTTTGTAGTGTTAAATGTGTAGTTGGTTGTGATTACAGTGTTTTAAGTTAAGTGCTATATAACTCTTCTAGACTTTTAGTTTTGTAATCCACATGGACAGCCTAATTTAGGCTTTTATTTGCTTTGGAAACTTGGTGTCTATTTGTAGATTTTTAAGTACATGTTTTCATTGGCACTCTTTCTTAGTTGTGCTCTTCAAGAAAGGCTGTTTCTTAAAGTCTAATATATTTTTTCTAGAAACCTGTAAATAACTATTAACTCTTTTCCTTGTTGGGGGTTTTGTTAACTTTCACAGGAAAAACAATAATGTGGTTTCAAACTATTTAAGGCCATCTCTTTGGAAGGTTAATCAGTGTCTCTGAAATAGAAGAATTTGAAATATAAGAAAGCATTGTTTCACTATACACTTCGTAGCTTAACTTGTAAAACAATATAGATATTAATATAATTGTTTGATACTCACTACACTAAGGTGTAAAAACACTAGTTGGATTGTCTCATATGTTCCCAAATATTTAATAATCTCTCATGTGTGAAAGCATATGGAAAACTAAAATGATGTATCTTTGTGACCAGTAGAGTGGCTCTTTATCTTAACATTTAGGTTCTTTAATTGTGTAAATCTAGAGTAGGAGAAGTTAAGTTACTATGATTGATATCTTACCCATTGTCTTCTATACCCAAAAGAGCAAAATTCTGTGTAATTAATGCCTTGGCCGAAAAGAGAATCCTTCATGAAGAAAAATTTGAAATGTAGTATCATAAACAATTTCATTGTACTTTTCAAAAATTAATATTAACCAAAGTTATAATGTCACTATTAGTCCTGCAGAAACATTTTCAAATTATGCTATTTCAAAATACTTTCAGGTATTATCAGATTTATCTTAATGTAGTTAAACTTATAAATAAAGCCCAAGATAATCTGTAGCAAACCATGATTTTAGCCCAAGACTTAAAGCCCAAGATAATCTGTAGCAAACCATGATTTTAGCAAAAGTTTAGTGATTGTTAATGCACATTAGCTGGCAATATGATATACTTACTGCAATATGGTTAAATTTTCAGGACATCACAAAACATTTTTAATAGGGAAATAGGAATTATAGCTTGATTTGTTTATCTGCTTCCTATACAATAATAAGATTTCCCATATAAAGAATGTATTTTTAGTTTTCACCCTGACACCAGACGCCAGATTAATGTCATTGTGACTTGCAAGATGAGTACTTTGTAGATGAATAAGTAGTATACCAGAACATGGTCCTGAAAACATTAAGTCTTATCATCAGATATTGGGATTGTGTCTGTTACTGCTTAGAATCTTGAATGTCTGCTATTCAAACTGATTGAAAGGAAGTACTAAAAAGGTATTTGACATCTATTTTCTGAATAACATTTTAAAGCTTATAAATATTCTAAGAGTTTTAAAAGTATTAAGTGAAAAACTTCTGTGCAACCAATAGGTTAATACAATATAAATTGAAGTCATGTCATAATACAGTCAGAATATTGAGGTTAGTTTTCATCCATTTTCCTAAAAGATACAATTAAAACAAATTAAATTAGCATATTCCTGAGATATTAAGGAATTAGTTTGTATATCTTTTGATATAAAATAATGTTTAAATAGGTATAACTCATATGGGTAGTCTTATATGCATATTCTTTATGGTTGTCATTGCAAAGATAATGTACTTTTTGTTGTGTGTTTATATATTTCTCTTGCAACTAGAGAATATCCTGGGTTATATGTTAATCATCATTTTCCCTGATCTCTCAGTACATATTGACAAATCTGAATGCTGCTGTATAATGGACATAGTCTCCATTTTACTGACAATTCTATTTGAGACCCAGAGCCTACACTACCTTTGACCCCAATTTTCTTCATGTAAAGTAAATGCTTCTTTTCTTATTCATTATCTTCTTTCTCCCTTTGTCCCTCCTTATCTTCTTACCTCTTTCTTCCTTTTCTCCCTCCATCTCTCCCTCCCTTTCTTCTTCTCTCTTTCTCAAGTCTGAAAAAAGTTTTATTTTTATATCATTTCAATATAAATAATGTATTCACTTCTCTAAGTTTAGATTTTGCTCATATGGATAAATGAAAACATTACATTCTATGCAAAGTACAGAGCTAGTGTTCATGAAATGCATTTTCAGTAAATTCAAGTTATCTGTTTCATGCTAGTGGGTCAATAGCTACTGAAGTCTATGCTGGAGGAATACAGACGCTTCAGAGATGCTTCAGCTCTTGCTCAGTCACATACTAGTAGCATGTGTTGTAAACTTTGGGATTTCAAAGGGCAACAAGCAGGCCTATATACATCACAGAAGGAAGAAGGTCAAGGTACCATATCATTAAGTCAGCTACAGACTCTCTAGACAGGTTGTTCTGAAAAGCAAGTCATTTGGGAGTTTTGGAGCAGCACTAATATTATGTACCAGCTGAAGGTGGAGGAGGCAATATGCATATTAACTTGAGGTATTGGGCTCAAAGAAATGGTGTAGGTCTGAAGATTTTGAATACATGAAAATAAAGATTTTATTGTTTTAATATTTAATTTTTTTAAATTGAGCTAATGTTGAGGTATTCCCATCAGATATTGCCATTGTGGGGCACCCACCACCAACTAACCCATATTCTATCACCAAAAAGCATTGTGCTTTCTTTCCATCTTGCTTTTTTCCCTTCCTCCACCCCACTCCCCTCAACCCCACAAACCCACTCCAGTTCTATAGTCAGCTATCAAGGGTTGGTGTCAAAGGTAAGCTTGTCTTTATCTGACTGTTAGTTTAGCTATGCTTAGTGGTGCCTTACAGTATTTATCTTCCTCCTTCTGACTCATTTCACTTAACATTTCCCCTCAAGCTCCATCCATGTGCCACAAATGGAATGTGTTTATCTTTTTTGATTGCTGAGTTGTATTCATTGTGTATCTGTACTACATCTTCTTGATTGACTCATCTGTTTTGGGGCACTTAGGTTATTTCCATAATATAGTGGTAGTAAAAAAAAAATGTTGCAATAAACATGAGAGTGAAGTTTCTTTTCAAATTACTGGTTATTGAATTTTGGAGGTAGATGCCTAGGAGTAGTATTACTAGGTTGAAGGGCATATCTATGTTTAATATTTTGAGACATCTCCATACTGTTTTCCATAAGGTCTTGACCAGTTTCCATTTCTACCAATAGTGCAGGCGGGTTCCCTTTTCTTCACATGCCCCCTACCATTTGCTGTTTTTGGTTTCTTTTCATATGATATATTCTCACAGGTGTGAGGTAGTATCTCATTGTAGTCTTGATTTGCATTTCTCAGTAAGTGATTATAAACACTTTTTTCATGTGCCTATTGGCAATTTGAATATCTTTTTTGGAGAAGTTCTGGTTTAGTTCTTTGCTTTCATAATTTTTAATTGGGTTATGTGTTTTGTTTTTGTATAGTCTGATATGTGCAAATATTTTCTCCCATTCAGTTGGGTGTCTTTCCATTTTAATTACAGTTTCTTTCACTGAAAAGAAGCTTCATAGTTTAATGTAGTCCAAGCTTTTTGTTCTGTTTTGTTTTCCTTGTTGCTTTTATTTTTCATCTTCATTCATTCCTATAATTACAAGAAAGTCTTTTTTTATTTCATTTATTTTTGGAGAGTTATGTACCCCATTCTTAATTTAAAAATTGATAGAGTTTAAAGTCTTATGTTTTTGCTGTATTTTACTTCTGAGACACTCATGAGTGTCTCAGAAAGTTCCACTTACCTATTTTCAAATGATGTTTCTAATAGCTTTAACTATATTCCTGTTATATTAAGTTTATAACCCTTTTAGCCCATTGCCCCAATTGTTAAAACAGTCAAAAAATTTTAGCGCTGTCTAAACATCTTGATGTTATAATTATTTCAATTCATGTGGAAAATGTCAGAATTTTTAATTAAACAAAAGTAGTTTTTGAACATAGAGTAATACTAAAATACGAAATAGTTTTAATATCTCATATGAAAATGTTTACATTGACCTGCAAGATGGCAAAAAAGACCAAATTTTCATATTGATTCAATGTGTCACACATTTATACAAAGTGCAAATATACTATAAATTTGTGAGCATTTCTAATTACAAAAATTGTTGAGCATTTCTAATTACCAAAATTGTTATTAACATTAGTTTTTGATGAAATAATGTACTTAGGAGACACCTCAATAAGTGCCAGGAATCATAATTTTTCTTTTTTATATAAAATAAATACAAATCCATCTTCCATTCTTTTGTCAGCTAGGCAAAGCTGCATGAAAGTTCTATATTAGGCAGTTCTATAGGTAAATGTAAGAACTTCTTCCAGTAAGTATTTAGTTGTCTTCCTACTGATGTTTACTGGGCATAATGGATGGAATGCCAAGATTAAACACAGATATGACTAGTTATATTATTTCTGAAGTTTGCAAGGCTATTGAAATGAACTTTCTTATAAATAATGCCATGCTTCCTGCTGTTTTTGTCATATGCAGCTCATACTAGTAAGAGCAGCCTCAGCATCATGTATCTTTATTTCTCAAAATGCTGTGTCCATATGTAAATCATCCAAGTCATGGCAGAATATTGTATCGATCCTCCAAGACTTTTATTGCCATTTCATTCAGTTTTATTGCCTCTTCTTTCTTCCTTTTTTTATTTCCAAGATCCATGAGCTGAAGAGGGGGTTAAATTTTTCATTTTCTTTGAATGATGCACATAGAGTTTCTTCCCTATCAGGCTATCAAGATTATAGGAAAGCAAAACTTCCCTGTTATGAAAAGCAAATTCAAGCCCAGTAATCATCAGACTGGTGAAAGTTCTGTGGGGACAAACAGTGACTTTCCCTTTAGTTGTCAGTTAATAAGGAACCTGATCCTTGGCACATAGGAAGTTTAAAAAAAGATATTTGACTATTTTATTACTAATACTTTGCTCTGTCACTTGACTCTTTCCCTTTTTCTCTCATTTTGGCAGAAGTTTTACTAGAGGCTGAAGTTGCAAAGATGACTACATCATTTGCCCCTGAAAACTGACAGCTAATGGGAGAAAAAGATATAGAGAAAAGAATTATAGTAGTCCGTGAAAATGGTGGTGTTTGGGAGTTGAAGAAACATAGCCACAAAGAAGGCATCAATTTTGTCTGACTAGGAGCTGACTGAGGAAAAATTCATTCAAATGAAATTTTGTAGCTAGTTCTTATAGTTTGATTATAAAATATGCTAGTAATTAAAGAGGTATGGAGGAAACACAAAATTAAAAACATGTTTACATATCAGCAGCTAGAACAGTCTCTAGAAAATCAGGGCAGATAAATGGGGTGAGATTGAAAAGAGGACTGTAAATGTGTTTGGAGTCACATGGTTAAAGGAAGAATTTCAGTACCTTTAGAACTGGGAAACTAGTTCTCTGATGATTATTGCTCTCAAAGATTTTTAAGCAGAAGAGTTATCAAACTATATCTATCAAATGACACCTAAAATCCATGAGGGCAAGAAATTTTTTTTCCCCTTGACTTCTAAATGTCCAGAACTAATTTAGTGAGTACCCTTTTAAGCACTCACTTAACAATTGATCCTATTGGATTGCATGGAGTCACTGTGGAGTTGGGGTTGCTGATGGAAGATCAGAAGTTTAAAGAGACATTTGTCATATTCTAGCTGAGAGATAATGACAACCTGAACTAGGTTAGGTGGTATCAGTTTGGTGAGAGGTGTAAATGGAGATTTGAAGATAGTGAGCAGGAGTGAGTGACTGATAAGACTTAAGACCCAAGAAGGGCAATCTGAATTGTATAGGGAACTAGGTAACTACCAAGCAGGAAAAAACAGACAAGAGAATAAATATTCTTGTGGTAATTCAATATAGTGTATGTGGGAAATATACCATTGATATAGTTTATCTCTCATCTACATGAGGGATTATTTTAAAATTAAGAACTATCATACCAGGGTTAAAAATCCAAGTTTCAGGGAACAAATTAGATTTTTCAGAGAGAGACTCACATAAGAAAGCACTTTGTTGTGAAAGTAGATGTTGTACCAAAAGGAAAGGATAAATTTAAAGAAACTAGAGAAGTAAGGGTGAAGATCCAGTAAATGAGTAAATAATTCTCCTACTTATCCTTTTCTTAAACTGACTAACCCATTTCTTTTGGCTTGTGAAAACACCACAGGTTCATTCACATCAGGCAAAGTGATTGGTAGCAGTAATTTTGTTTATCTTTCTTTATCAACTAGGTAAATTTGCATTACTTAGGAATTTAGAGACCACTAGGGACTGTGTTATTCTTTAAAATAGGTAGCACATAGATAGCACACAGGAAACAAAACAGATAAGCAACAGAATCAAATGTAGGACACTATTTATTGTGACCAGACTCTACAATTTTCCATAGAAAACTTTACAGTGAAAAGATTATAACTAGAACTGACAGTGCACAGAAATTTATCTGTCTGATAACTAATTTCTCATGGTAAAGACCTTTATCCCAAAGAACTTCTGAGTTCCAACCACCAGGACAGTCATAAATAAGTAAATGTAAATGACCATTTATTTCTCCTCTGTACTATGAACATGGATTTTCTGCTTTTTGTGTTTGTTTATTTTACAGAGAAAAAGATTGTGATGAATATCTTAGAAATTTTGCTATTTTTGCTTGTTACTGTCTGTTTTATTGGTTTAGTCTTTTGTAACTGCTAATGACAGATGATCAACATAAGAAATGTTTTATGATTGAACTCATAGGTATTTTCTTGATATCTAGCTGATATGAATTTTATCTGTGGTCTTTTATAATCAGA
Source organism: Uropsilus gracilis (assembly GCA_004024945.1). NCBI lineage: Eukaryota > Metazoa > Chordata > Mammalia > Eulipotyphla > Talpidae > Uropsilus > Uropsilus gracilis. Next base: position 265,925 of record PVHY01000037.1, read on the forward strand.
GTAGATTCTAGACACAACTGGTACAGGGATGACAGATGGGAATTTTATAGAAAAGACATAGAAGAGTAAGATCAACAACCCTGTTTCAAAAAGCTTTGAGCTGGATTACTCACATCTTATTTTTTAGCTTTTGATACTGTTTCTAGGCTGACTGCCTGATAACATGAAAATTTAATGCCAGTTCCCAAAACCAGTTTGAAAGATTTATAGGTCATTTGTCTCTTCCAGAGGTTATTTATAGATCTCACTGTCTGTGGTGATCAATTACTTTAATTCCATGGTAGAGAGTACTCCAATGTAAAGTTAATGACTTCTGTGACTAAATGCACAAAAACAATTATTTTTTGAAACAAAAAAAAAGTGAAGAAAGAGCCTTCAGCTCTAATTACGTATAATTACATATATACATCCTGATGTCAAGTATTGCTAAATAAATAGAATATTTGGTGGAATTTTTTAAACAATCTCCAATTTTTGTAAGAGGATGCAATTGTCACTGAAATGTCTTCTGTAGTTAATTTGGTTGATTTAGAGTCAGTTAATACTATGTTTTCAAAGGATAATCTCAAATAAATTGGCATATATATCTTCTATATGCAGAGAGAAAAATTTCAGCATGCAATTTTCTAAAAGTTCCTTTTAATATGTGGTGAACATATTTACAACTTTGTGCGATTTGCTTTTAGATGATAAATATGCCACCACTTAATGTTTTCCATAAATCTTGGAAACTTGGAAATCACGGTTTCAAGCCAATAAAACCAATTTATCATAGATTAATTGATATAAATAAAGGTCAAGTACCTATGCTATCTGTTTCTCTTGTGCCTGTCTCTTAACAAAAAAGCGGCATTTGTCTTAAATTGAACCTTTCTCTCCCAGTCCCCTTAGGAAATCCTAGCTTTCTCAAGTCTTCCCTAATAGTATTGTAGAATTTCTTTACAGAAGTGGTATATGGGCAGAATGTATTTAGAAAGGTGTGTCAAATTCCTTTCATTGAAATTTCTTTTGCATAGTACTCATACCATGTTCACATAATGTGTTCATTTAGTTGTTTGTTTACTTGGGAAATGTAGGGTTAAAGCTTCTGTATTGTGAGACACGTTACCCCTTCCTTGCCTTCCTTTTCCACTGATGCTCAGAGGCTCTAGATGTGTTTCATGCTTGCTCTTGAATTAGCCTCTCAGATTCCAGCGTGGCAATTGTCATTTTGTGCTTCTGTTCTGATAACTTCTTTTGAATGTTACTTAAATGTACAGTCCTCTCTCATCTTTCTAATTGAAAAAGATTGGTCTAGATCACTGTCCAGTATATTCTGTTCTGCTGTGCTTCAGTGGCAGACTAATATCTTGCCATCTATGAGTACTGAGTGTAAAGTGTGCTTCTCTAAACTCAAAATTATTAACTTCAAAATCTTTCATGGAGTTTGTTTTTAAAGATATCGTTTAGATTTTATTCTGTCTTCTTTGACAACTGGTCACCTTAGACACTGTATGTATACCATACTGAAGACACAATGAAAAACATGTGTTCTACATCACATGATACTTTTCTCCAATTCCCATTCCCATGAACAGACTTAAATGTCTGATCTCTTATCCTAAAGGATGCATGCTTACTGAAATGATCTAAGAGGAAACATCACATCAAATCAATCCCAGCTCCATGCTACTCAGTCTGAATGTTTGAACACTGATCAGTGTCAAACAGAAGAATTGTGACTTCAAGTAATATTAGTTTTTTAAAAATGTGATCGGAAAACACTCTATCCACTTCACATTGATTGAAGTTTTTTATTTTTTGTTCATTTATTTTCCCCCTCCCCTGTTTCTTTGTTCATGCTCTATTTTTAGGAGTAAATAGCTTTTCACCCATAAAGATTATAGGTTGAATCACAAAATTATGATTTCAAGATATAATCTCATTCAGTCATCTATCTATAGACCATTGTTAAGGAATTATATATTATTGTTGCTATTATGTCATAATTTTAGAAGAAGTAGATGACTTTATTATGCATGTCATGTATGTTCTAGTATTCAAATAGCTAAAAAAAATGGAAACCAAAATTTCACACAAAATCTACATAATAACCCAGGAACCAGCCACTTCTTGATTTTCTTCTCTGACTTTTCTTATTCTTTTGCCTTCATCCCCACTCATTAGGTAGACTTGTTCTTACCTACTTATCTTTTTCATTATTTGTGATATTTTCTCATTCCTAATCTTCTTATGTTTATCCAATCTTTTTCTTTTTTTCAATTTGATAGCCAGTCAAATTGATAGAGCAAATCAAATGATGGAAGAAAAGAAATGCTTAGATGGGAAAGAAAACGTGGTGTGTGTGTGTGTGTGTGTGTGTGTGTGAATACTATGGGTTGGAGTGGGGGGTTAAAGTAGAACAGGCATACAATGTTTCCTGTAGAGTAAGTTTGCCTGTCAGTTTTATTTTTGCTTAGGTCTTTCATTTAGTGTTATTTAAGGTTTTTTTTTGGGGGGGGTGTTTTTTGGGATGTGTGGTGTGTGTTTTGAAGGGACTGGGTGCTTGATTTTGATGGATTTGGGGGGAGGGGTAGGAAATTGGGAAAGCCTCAAAATAAAAGAAATTAAATTCAACACTGAATTACTATTTGATGTTTATGATGTCTTCTACTTAACTATTATTTTGTAGTTGATGTGATTATGATTACTAAGCAAATTGCGGTTCTCTTGTTTGAAGACCAGTCAGTAGGAAAAAAATCATTTCCATGTGCACGTGGGAAAATAAACTCATGGGAATTTCAGCAACTCCTCAATGATCCATGACTCTGGACACATGACTAGCCAATAAAATCCCTGCTTGATTTGCTTACTTTGACAGCAGTATTTTATTTCTCAACTCTTTGTACAAACCACTAACAGTTTCATGCCTAAATTGTGGTTGCATACACCCTCTTAGAACTGTCCTTACCCCCATGATCTCATTTTTCTCATTAACTAGACCACAAGGTGACTGCCTCAGAGAAGTGCTGAGCAGATGCCCATATGAAGTAGAGTTAGGATATGTGTAATATTTAAAATAAATAAATGGAAAAACTGCATTTGGTAAATCAACTCAAAACAAGAATGTCAGGATGTGGACACTAATAGTGATTCACTTTCAGAAACACAAACCAGGATTGTTGAACAGCATAACAAGATGGAATCTTCATGATTTATCACTTCTATTTAAAAAATATAAACATCCAGAAAACAAAGCTGAAGAATTTTTCAAATCAATCAGAAAAGGAGTCCATAGGTGTATAAATTTAATTGCATAAAGTTCAACTATATTTAGAAAATTCACTGGGATAAATTTTCTGGGAATTTTTAAGACACAATTTTATTAGCAAAGTGTTTAGGACCCAAAATACATTAGTTTCATTTTGGAAAAATCCCTATTTTATGAAGAATCATCTTTGAAAGGAATAAAAAGTCCTGTACTAAACAAATAAATTGAAATACATTTATAGAATATAAGTAAGAACAGAAAAAATCAAATGGTAACTAAAAGAGAATTTTATCATCCTTTCATTTGAAACAAGGTCAGTTAATCAGTAAATAACTTTGGCAGTGTTAGCAGCAATGTGAACATTGCTTATAGGACTTTCAGTTCCTATCTTTGCTTCATCTGCACCCTTTCAGAAGTTACTATTTCTTTACTTTTTGTATGAATATTTTTATTATGCAGAAGCAGAATCAATAAGGAAAAAGAAGATAGAAAACATTTTTAAAATTTTTTTAAATTAATTTATTTATATATAAATTCCATATCTTTGTAATCCCTGGGGTTTGTCCCCCCCCTTCTTGATCCTGCTCTATCATACACCCCCCAGTTGTGTCCTTCATTGTGGTTGTTAGCTTGCTTTGACTTTTTTCATTTCTAGATACATCTATAGCAGGTAAAAAAAAATGAAGGAAAACATTAACAGCTGGGACTACATCAAACTAAAAAACTTTTGTACAGCAAAAGAGACAACAGAGAAAACAAAAAGAAACCCAACCGAATGGGAAAAAAAATTGCCTTACATACAAGTGATAAGGGTCTGATAACAAAGATATACAAAGAACTCACCCAACTTAATAAAAATTAAATGAAAAAGCCAGTTAAAAAATAGGGAGCATTAAAAAGATACTTCTCCAAAGAGGAAATACAATTGGCCAACAAGTACATGAAAAACTGTTCAATGTCACTGGCAATCAGGGAAATCCAAATCAAAACCACAATAAGATACCCCCTTACACCAGTAAGAATGGCCCACATCCAAAAAATGGGCAACAACAAGTGCTGGTGGGGATATGGAGAGAAAAGAACACACTTACACTGCTGGTGGGAATGTAAACTGGTCCAGCCACTATGGAAAACCGTGTGGAGGACCCTCAAATTAACGAAAATAGAGCTATCATTTGACCCAACAATTGGTCTCTTGGGAATCTATCTGAAGGAGACCTCAATGCTGTACAAAGGGACACCTGTGCTCGGATATTTACTGCAGCACTACTTATAATTGCAAAGTCATGGAAGCAACTAAATGTCCCAAACAGAAGACTGGATGAAAAAGATTTGGTATATATACACATGGAATATTACTCATCAATTAAAAAATGACAAATTGGATGATTTTATGATAACATGGATGTACTTAGAAAAAATCATATTAGCAGAAACAAGTCAAAAAGAAAATATTTTTAAAGGTGAAAATGTATTAAGATACTATCCAGTGATTAAAAAAATGAGACTGATATTGGTAATACAATAAGTTCTGTAGACAAATTACACTTAGAGATATCTGGTCAACTCCTAGATAAAATTAAATTTAAGTCAAACAGTAAATCAAAAGCTTAGTTTCTTTCTACTACTGTTCTAAATCCTAGAATACCCTTGAACTTCAATGTCTACATCAGTAATATATGATTTAATTAATATATGTAATATATTAAATTACATTTAATGTAATCCATATTCACCAGCATAATATTTTACAATTTAATCTATCCCAAATAAGGATAGTCACATAATAATTAAGATGAGGAAGATTTCACTGTAGTAATTTCTGTAAGTTCGACATCATTTTAATATCTAATAATGTAGAGTAACCAGAAGAACAAAATAATATGTATATTAATATGCTTTTATTTTCAGCTTGTAGTACAAAGAAAATATCAGAGTAATCACAGAAATTATTATTTGGAAAGTTTAACAGTCTTCTACAGTGACTGCTTGATAATGCCTGCCTGTTAATTATTCTCCTTACCAACTGTTTCCTTCCTTTTAATTAGTCCCTATTATTCTCTTAACTATTCAGATGGTTCTGACTGCAGTGGTTGATCATTTAGCCGATAGATTGGGAAGAAATAGAGTATGAGCAAGCACAACTAACATGCATTTTCATAAAATCTAAATTATCTGCAAAATTTAAATTGCCTTGTCCTGCAAATCATTTTTAATACTATTACTTCTTCATCCTGAAGTATTCCTTGCCCTGTGAGGACACATGATTCTTCTGAGGCTCAAAAATGCTGAGACCATATGACTTTGTCCAAAATCAGTCTTCTAAATCCCATTCATGTTTGCACTCCACACTATTGATTTTCATCTTCTAATACCCTGAAAATGGTGTATTCCTTTAGAAATGAGACTGTGTACCCACAAGTGAAGTTTGTATGAAATCATGGCCATACAATTGAAGATGTCTTAACCCACATGTTTGCAAAGTATTCAACTAAATTGTTCAACTGAATCAATTTTCAACTAAATAGTTCATTTCAAAATTAGTTGTAGAGGGAAATGATGGAATAATACATACATAAAGTAGATAGAAAGTAGACAGTTAATATGAATTAAAGCATTATGTGTAGATGCACTTGCTAGTTTTATTGTGAGATAAGCCTCTTTGAATAAGGATTGAATGATTAGAGTTCTTAACATTTTGTTTAAGTTGCTTGTATGATTTGTCACTTGTAATTTTCAGATTTAGCTTCTTTACAAGTATACTGGTAAAATAATGTTGGTCCAGAACTCTTTTGAGTGTCAGGTGTTAAAGTATGATTTTTTAAAAACCAATTGTTTTAGTTGTTTTTCCACATCTAATTTAATAGTAATTTTATTTTTTGTCAATGTCGTATAGCAAATCATTAAACTATCTTTAATAGCAGGATCTTTCTTCATTTTTGTACCCATATTTGAACATTTTATAATACACACACAGATAGATGTACACACACACACACACACCACCCCAAAACAATATTTATAAAACTAGTAACCCAAGTCATTTGTCCATCAGTATTAAAGGAAAGTAAATATTTTCAAGTTGAATAAGGTTAGGAAATGTTAGTGTATAGTAAATTATGTAAGTTTTTTTGCCTGAGTAACTTTTCATTGATATTTGCACTAAATGACTTTATGTAAATAGATTTTGCAATAAATACAAATTACCAGGCTGGTAGCAGTTGAAATGAATAGGAGTTGTAGAAGTATATTATAAGTTGTAGAAGTATGGTATTCAGAGTGGTTGAGCAGGAGAAGCCAAAGGAAAATTAGGTATGAACAAAATTTCTGATAAATTCCCTGAAATATTATTACCACTATTGTGAACAAGCTTCTTGTGTAGTACCAAACTTGTGAATGTACCTACAGGAATCTGTAATTGTAATTCATAACAAAGTTTAAATGTAATTCATATCAGCATTCTTCAAAGAAATAGAACAAACAGCACTAAAATTTATGTGAAACACAAAGTTTGTTCACAATATTGATCTTTTCATAAAACATGCCACTTATTTAAAACAGTGAAGTCATGAAGAAGAATAACATAATCTCAGTCATGAGGAAAATCAAGCAGTGAATATGAAAATCAAGCAGTGAATATAAATACCTATCCAATAGCAGGTGACTCTTGAATATCAAAAAGAATCAATATTTCTAAATTTATTTGCTCTCTATTTTAGACATTATACCTAAATATGATGAAGGTCATCTATGGTAAACCACAGCTAAAATTGTACTAAATGGTGTAAAACTGAAAGCATTTCCTCTAAGATTTGGTACAAAGTAACAGTGTTCAGTTTTACCAGTATTATATCCAAGCTAGAATAATTAGTGTAAGAGAAAAATAGAGAAAATATCCAATTTAGAAACAGTAAACTATCACCATTTGTTCATGACAAGGTTCTATACATAGAAAATTCTAAAGATTACACTAAAATTATTAGAAATAATAAACTAGTAAAGTGGCAGGTTATACAATTTATAAAAAATAAATTGTATTTCTACCTGCAAACAACAAATTAGAAGAGAAAGAAATCAAGTAAACAATTCCATTTACCATTGCACCAAAAAGTATTAAATTCCTGGGAGTAACCTTCACAAAGGAGGTAAAGGATCTGTACAGTGAAAATTATAAAATATTATTTTAAAAAAGAAAGAAAATGCAAGGAAATGTGACATGGATTGGAAGAAAAACATAATAAAATGTCCATTTACCTACAGAAATCTACACATTCATTGTAATTCCTATCAAAATCTGAATAGCATTCTTCAAAGAAATAGAACAAGCAGTACTAAGGTCTCTATGGAACTACAAAAGAACCCAAATGTCAAAGCAATCCTGACAAAAAGTGGAAGAACAGAGGTATCACAGTTTCAGATTTCATACTATATTATGAAGATATAGTATTCAAACATTCAAAAAATGACATTGGACTAAAATATGGACATTCAAGTCAAGTAACTAGAATTAAGAGGCCAGATATAAACCACACTTAGATGGGCAATTAATTTGTAACAAAAAGCAAAGAGTGTACAATGCGGAAAGAAAAAGTCTATCAAATGGTGTTGAGAAAACTGGACAGCTATGTGGAAAAGAATGAAATTAGACCACTATCTCACACTACCTATAATAATTAAACCAAAAATTTAAAACATTGATGTTAGACTTGAAATTATTTATGCAGCTGGAAAAAAATATGTAAGTAAAATAAGTCAGAAGAAGAAAACTGAACACTGGAGGGTTTCACTTATATGTGGCACATAGAAAAAGTAAACAAAGGATCAGACAGAACTAAACCAATAATGAAACTTAGAAGTCTGGTTGTAGAATTGAGCTACCAGAAGGGAAGGGGCAAGGGAGAGAGCAGAGTTTGGGGAGAGCCTTAGACTTTGGCTAAGGACTATGGGTGCCTTGGTGGTAGGTGCCTTCAGTGATAACTAACATACATCTAAAGAGGTGCGAACATATACCTCTTAATCATATATGATGTGAACCAATGTTATCTCAATAAAAAAAAATTAAAAATATAAAACCTGCCTTGCAGGATTGCTGTTTAAATTGAATAAAATGTGTGAAAATGTCAATTGCAGTGACTGATAAAGAGTGGGCATATAAAAATATTACTTGTTTGTTAAACTAGCAATATGTCCTCTCGGTTGCATGCATAACCTATAATCTTATAGACAAAGTTAACCTTTTACTACTTTTACTGTATCACAACTTCACTTGCTAAATGTAGTCACTTTATTTTCTTTTAGATAAAGGAATATTTGGAGGGTCAATTTTCAACTTGTTCTAGAGAGGTCATGCCTTTTAATTTGTTTTTACAACTAGCAGTATATTCACCACATACAAAAATTTTTTTTGACCGACCCAAAGTGCATACCATTCAACCAAGGACAACTATCTCTGTCACAGAGACTGGACTTCATTTTTATTTGTTGTTATTCCTTCATGTAGAAGGAAGAAAAGTAGAAAGAAAATGATGCTGACTTATTTCTTGTCATGATTCATCCTGGGAAACCAAAGACCAAAAATACAGTAGTAGCAGTAAAAGAAGTAATAGCAGCAGCAACAATGGCAATTGACAAGATGCCTGGAATCATATAGGATATAGGATATAGGATATCTATGTTTTGATGGTGCTTATGTGATAACATCCATCTAAGAGGTGAGCTTATACACCTGAATTATGAGGTCTCCATCCTCACATACCATTTACCTTTTACATAGAATAGTGGAAGAATATTTGATGAGTGTCAAATTTTTACATGGTGTGTTAGCATCCAAACATATTGAATGCATGTGTAGGGACAGTAACATTTGATAGATGACAGTTTTTCTTCTTGAGAGATGCATTTTCTCAGGAAGGAGTCTGAAACATACATGGGGAGTTAATTAAACTCAATCATTTACTAGTTGTTTTAAAATTTTATTACAGTACTGCTACCTCATGAATGTTCTGATTATAGACAGTGTCATCTGTTTGTCAAACAGAGAGTAAATATTTATTGTAGTTTTGCTAACCAAAAGGCTCATTTTGTTGACACTCTGTCTACCAAACAAAAAATGTTATTTGTGTGATTCTAAGTCCTATTCTTCAGGGCCCATTTAATATGTAACGTTTCTGTTGTAGAAGATACCCATAAAGATATTTAAAATAGCCGTAAAGCTTAGACAATGCACAGGGTTAACAACTGTAGTCTATGGGTTCACCTAATGTAGAGATTATCATATTTTCTTTCCCAGGAAGCTTTGTTTTCAAATGGTCACTTTGAGTGGTTCCAGGACTTTGTGCTTCCACATTCCAGTGTAGGTTGAATCAACACCATAGCTCCCTCTCTCAAATAACCTTCCAGCTTCTTCCACTATTTCAAGCTTGGCTGAAGGAAGAAAATAAAACCTCCATGGTCTGATAATCATGGTCTGGTAATTATGGGTTGTCCTTATTTGTAACATATTCCCCCTGGACTGGATCATAGATCTGTTTTTAAAGAGCCCCTCAGTAGTCTCTGAAAGAAAAGTTAGGCACAGCCAATCAGATGTGACTGCAGTTTGAAATCTGAAGAAAACTTAAAACTTTCTACTTGAAACCGATCTGAGCTTTTGTGAAAGGTTTAATTGTTCTGTCACAGATCCCAGTGTTGTTTTGTTTTGTTTCTCTCCAATAAACAGTTCATGCACGCATGAACATGTTCATGCACGCATTAAGAATGATCAATCATGGGTGTAACTAAGGGTTTTGGGGGAAATATTTCTCCTTGTTATTGATTGAAAAGAAAATATGTGTTTTGTTTAATAAGAAACTTAGTATTCTACTATATTCCATGTTATAAAGGGAGCAAGGTCAAGGTTTGTTTTTTTTAATTAACTAAATGCTTTGATCTTAGGTCAAAACATTTTAAGTCTTCTGATATTCTCTAGGTCAATGGCAATGCTAAGAACACTAATAGGTATATGTAGTGATGCAGACCAGTGCTACCACAAATAAATAAAATTGCACTTTTAATATTTGCTTTTATTAAAAATCTTACATTTATTCACCTCTGGGTTTATATAATATACAGCAGTCATATTTTGCTGTACTGTTTCGAGAATGTAATGGCACTGCATGGATTAGTAAAATAAGTTTAAAAACTAGTACAGGTTGACCATATATAGATAGACATTTGAAAACTTCCGCTATTAGTAATGGGAAGCTGCTGCAACATATAACTTCAAGATAAAATTGCTAGTAGTTTGGAGCATTCTTTTTCGTAGATTAAAATATCATAATGAAAATTACCTTCATAAGGAGAAAGATAAATACTGGATGCTGTCACTTATATGTAGAATATAGCGAGACCAAACAAAGGGTCAGACAAAGACAAACTTTGAAAGTTGACCATAGAACTGAGGCCTCCATAAGAGAAGGGAAGGTATGAGGGGAGGGAACAGGGTGTAAACAAGAGGGGGAGAACACATTGGATTATGTGCTACCAGAAAAAGGATGTGGTAGGGTAAGCAAAGGGGAAAAGGGGTTCCTGATGAGGATTCCTGGGGCTTGAGTGGTGGGTGTGGTCAAATAACATTTGTGAAGGTGGAAACCTAGATCCCTGAGAATATATATTGTGATATAAAACAACATTGCCTTAATAAGTTTAACTTTAAAATAATTACTTTAAAGTTTCTTTTAAAATATATGAACTTTCTATATTATATCCTCTGAGATTCTGATTTGCTTGATCTGAAATAGGGCCAAGTGATTTTTACAGGCACTCTAGACATAAAATTGATGTTTTCCATGGCATTTTATTTAAAACAAGTTTTTGGGGATATTTTGCAAAGAAAAATTACCACTCAAATGTAAGCAATCTTATGCCCAATATCTTCTCTTACAGTTTTTAAGAGAATTTCTGATAAGAATCTAATAAGTCCTGCAGCAAAGAAAACTGAGTAACTTGGCTTAACCTGTAGTTTATCACATGTGTTGGGTTCTGGATAACTTTATTACATGGCATCTCTAACCAGATCATGAAACTTATTTTTCCCACATTGCCCACTGAAAAATTCTGCTAAATGAAATTTCATAATATTAAATTGTTATTTACATCAGTACTGATTTCAAAATGCAAAATGATTATTCATCTTTGAGACTGTGCAACTTTCAAAGCTATTGAGATTTATTCTACATTTGTTTAGACCTATGAATGGAGTATTCCTTTTGTCTTTTATGACAACAAAAAATTAAATTCTGAACACAGATTTTCTATAATTTGTTTTCTCATTGCTTGAAAAAATCAAGAATACTGCATAAATAAATGAATAAATTATTTAATATGGTTCATTTTAGTGATTTAATTGGTGGTTCCCTGAAAGGAATAATTGTTAAGTGAAGCTAAAAGTGCTCTTATTACCATATTATTAAATACTAAATATATGTTGAGTTGAAGTTTACAATTACAGCCATTTGTTGTATAGTGTATGTTGTTAGAGGGTAACTTGCTAAAATGCATCTTTTCAGGTCACAAGTGGCCAGTAACTGAACTAGACACATTCTACAGATTAACTAATTTGAGCAGAATGAATTTTCTTCAAGTCCCCTTATACATACAGAAAATGATTGATTGTTTTTCAGACTTACTTTAAAAAATTTGAACTAATGACTTTTACTGACTAGATACATGTTTATATTACACAGTCCCTTTCCCCTTCTTCCTTCTCCTGACCCATCCTCTCTCCTTCCCTTTCTTTCTTCCCTGCTAGAAAATACCATGCCCATCACATACTAAGTTTCACTGAAAATGTAAGCAAATAAATGAAAAGCCATATTCCCATATCCGTGTATGAAAAAGAGTTCCCTACATTTGGTTTCCAGTGAACACCAGTGTTTTCTTTGAGCCTATGTTAATCTTAGCTTATTGTTTCATTTCATTTCTAAATACATACAAACAGCTTTTTACTTCAAATTATAAGGCTAGAAGGACTATCAGACGCAGTCACTTTCTCCCTCAGACTTAATGAAGCAAAACAAAATAAAACGTCCTCTTCCAGTTGCATGTATGTGGATGATCTAAAACTGTAAATACGGGTTACTTTGCACATTCCATTCACCTTGGGTGGTTTCATGATGCTGACACCTGGATTTCAATTAGTGCACTGGACTTTTGCCAAGAAGGAATTTAATAAGGCCATCGACTCACTTCATGTTAGCACCAAGGTCATGGCTAAGCTTATTTTACCTAAAGAGCAGACATTGTCTAGTCCAAGAGTTGTATATGCAGGAGACTTTCAATAAAGAGAATATATAGCATCCCCCTGATTTTAATCTTTTTATAAAAGAAAAATAGGAAAAACTTATCACAGCTATTTCAGAATTTTGACAACCACTTACTAGCATTTAAAGTGCACATTATAGATTTTTTTCCAGAATAATAAAATATATCCTTCATATAAACAGGTTTAGATAACTCTGTTGATTCTTATGTCAGACAGAAACCGTATCACTTGGAAAACAGAGTGTGCTCCCTTGTCAGAAATACGATTTTGGAAGAAGGTAGTAGTTGGAATTGATAGTATTCAAACTGTCATAGACAGGATTAATAGTGATTTGGATTCTAAGAAAAAAGAGACCATTAGTGATAGTGACCCCATCTTTATTTTGATATTTTGTTCTTTATGGATTTTTTATGTTCATTTTTTAAAAAATACAATTCATATATATTTAAATATATATTAGAATATATATCTTATATATTAAAATATAATTTGAAATTTAAATTTTATTTGTCTTGACTGCTGAGTATTTTGATGCTTTAAGTTTTGTGCCATCTTAATTTTGACTCCACAAACTAACATGATGTGAAACCTCAGAATTTCTGTGGAAAATAATGGTGAAATATAAATTGTATTACCTACATATTTCATATAAGCAAATTATAGATCTCACATTTTCATCATTACTAGTGTTCCAGATTTGTGTATAACATTGGACATTAAAGCTGCCAGTATCATTACAAGTTAATAATACATTGACTTATGACCAAAGTTTCATGGAGGGAGGGAAAAAGATGATAAAACCGAGCTGCATAGTTTGTGAGATCGCCTCTATTTAAAGTGGTGCCTGTGTTCAGGCACAATCCACTGACCTACGAGTTTACTCTTTAGGAGTCAGGGAAACATTTATATAAATATATATATATATATATATATATATATATATATATATATATTTAAGTAAAAGGAAAGGATAAGTTCTAAAAGGAAAAGATATCCTGGTGAAAATGAAGGTTGAATACTCAAGGAACTGATTTTTAAATTCCTATTATTAAAGCAAAATGAATAGAAAGCCTGATTTGCATAAAATCTTGCTTGCTTAGACATTTTGTGAAAATAAAGATTCAGCCTTAACCAAATTCTGAATTTGTAAGCAGCCTTTTCAAATTACATCTTTGTTCCTTTGTGGTTGTTAATAAATTCCTAGTGTTAATATGTTTCTAGGTTCAAAGCAAAAGGAAAAATCCTTTCCAGTGACCAAATTATCAATTGGTCCAACTTCAAAATGCATAGCAAAACAAATCTCATTAATGTTATTTAAAATTTATAAGTAGCTAAAATTTCAATCTGTAATTTACACATAACTCACATTAGAAACATAACTAGATATATTCAAACAAATTTAAATTTAAAAGATACTATTTTGATATATTTTATACTCTTTGAAATTTGTGAGTGATTTCTTCAAGATTATATGTTTACTACTTAGTCATAAGAAAATGGATTTTTGTGTGACACATAACTTGAATAAAAGGTGTAAATTAATCACCTTTACATTCATGGGCCTTAACTAGCTCAGTTCTTGCTATGTAGTATCACTCAAGAGGAACATACGCAAGGAGTGATGATTTTGACTACTCCATTGTAGGGATATTTTAATAATGAAACAGGTATTTATGAACAATGAGTTGAAAACTTGCTGACAATACACGGTAATAGCTAAGGAAAACTCAGGGAGATGGGTCAAAAGAGAACTTCCATGAGGGTTGAGGGATTCTCAGGGCTTACACACAGACTGGAGGAATTCTCAAGCATGTGAGAACCATCTCAGTCCAAGAGACATGTTAACCAGACATGCAAGAATGCCAAGCCCCATATATGCTTATATTCCTCTTCTTATCTACATGATCACATTGACTTTGAGATATTTATCAAAATAATTTTTCTGTCTCTTTGCTTTTGAGAGCATATTCTTTCTGATAACATATATCAACATTTACACCCTTCTTAATAATTGAAACCTTTTTCTATATATCATTAATTTTCCTCATTCCACACTTTCTCATAATAAGAGTATTTACTGTTTTGATGGAGAAAAGCATACTGTAAACTCTTTATACTTGTCACAGTATGTTGGCAGTATTGAGTCTATAAAAATTTAAGTATGTGCAGTATTAAATTAATTGCAAGTTTATTATATTTTTCCTTTGCAGTGAATTTGAAATGTAGTTAGACTTTAAAAATAATTAAAATATCATTTTAAAGGTATAAGTGCATTATCACCCATACCAAATTGTGTTAGTGAGCCCCAAATGAAGAATGTGTCACACTCATGTTAGGACAATTTAAGGAAGATTTCTATGCAAAGGAATTACTTACAGAAGTGTTGGTGGAGTTATAAGAGGATTATAAACCACAATGAAATAACCTAAGTCTAATAATAATTAAGGTGCTTTCCCAGTGTTCTAAGAAACAACTATTAGGCATTCTAGGAATGTCACGTGATCTTTCAGAGTGAATTAGTGACTTGGTCAAGATAAAGAACCCATTGCAACCCCAGAAGTAGAGAATTAAGGAAATAAAAATCCTGGCCTCATGCTCCTTCTTTCTTTTTATTTTCTGCCATGGATACCTGTTGGACACAGAAATTCACTAATAATAATGAGACCCATATAAATTAGTTTCCTGGATATGAACGGAGTGGAAAAATTCAGATAATATATTTGCAAAGGCATGAGGAAGCTAATGATACATACCCTTTTACTGGAAACTACTTTGATTCTTAAAATTGTAGCACTAAGGGAACTTTTTAAAATGTTTTTTTTTGTTGTTGTTGTTAATCATATTTAAATTCAGTAAGTGAAATGGCTATATGTACTACTCCATTCTGACTAAAAAATATTTTCTGTGCCATACTGTATATACAGTGCTATGGAGGCAGAAGTCAGGGAATCAGCTATATTCTCATCTGGATGTGATATCCATAGATTTAAGTGATAAAAAGAGGAAATGCAACTAGGAAATGTAAAACAAGAATGCAAACTCATGAAAAGAAATAGCATGAGTCCAGAGAAACCAAGAATAATGGAAATAGGAAATTAACCACTGATGTCAAAAAAGAAACCCATTTAAATCCCAAGTCCTTCATTTGTTAACTGTGTGATGTCGGGAAACAAATCCTCTCTGCTGCTCAATTTTGGCATCTATAAAACAAACTCCATAATTCCTGCCTCATATGTTACTTATGCTAATTAAATGAAAAAATTATAAGACATACCAATAGTTACTTCCAGTTCTTAGAAGTGCTCGTTTTAGATCAGAGACTGCTATTAATAACTTTTCAATAAATTGTTTTTGTACCAAGAAACTACACATATAAAGACAACTAAATCATTAACAAGATAACTTTCCAACCTGGAGTTATGTGATAGTATCTCTTGCAGGCGCAATCATTTTTAATAGTAAACTATCCTATTAAACATTTAATAGTAAACATTTGTGGTCGTTTTCTGCTGTCATCCAGTTTTGATACTAAAAAATTTCATTTGTTTTTGTAATATATTGTAAACTATCAAATGATCTTCCTACATGGGTGTTAATGCATTTTTGGTTTATTTTGGGGATATTAAAGCAATAAAAATAAAAATAGTTAATGAAATGAGGTCATGAAATTCTCCAATTCTTCATTTAATCAAAAAACATTAGTAGCTATTATAATTATTTAGCTTTGTTTTTTCAGATCTTCTGGGTAGTATCAGGCTTTCCATTATCTAAAATATTGAGCTTGATGTGAGGTGTTTACAGAGTCTACTGAAGAGAAATCCAGTGACCTTGATTTAATCTTGCTTTCAACTAAAAACATTATTTTCAGTAAATAACTACTACATATGGCTTTTTAAAGTCTCTCTTGAATTATGGTATATACATGTATCTTCTACCCATTCATTTAATACCCTTAACTCCCCCCCAAAGATAAGATCAGGGAAGTTAGTAATGTTTATTTCTCTTTGATAATTTCCTGCATTACATTTAAAATAATACTTCAATACCTCTCATTTGGATTTTCTTTAGAAATCTACCTCTAATTTAACAATATGACTGTCAAACTGCCAGTTCATATTCAGAGTTTAGCTAGAGTTAGGTTGGTAATTTATGTCTTCATGCCCCTCAGTAGTGACTGGTTTACTGACTTCTAATTCCACAGCATACACCCACGGGTATTCATTAAATGTTAATTAATGATGGTATGCTGAGTTGAATTGACTTGTGGATTCTGGTTGATTACTCTTCAATTTAAAATTATGAGATGCACAGCATCAGTCTATCAGCAGGCACAAACAAATGTTAATTCATTGCACTGTAAGGATTTAGAAAATTTTAATGTTTTAGGAGTTCAAATAGATAGCTATTTGTATGAGAAATGAGAGACAAACCAATAACAAAAATGATCATAATGTAAATGACTTGACCTATTTTTTGTCTTTTCACTTTTTATTTTTAGTTTCAGTATGTTGGTTCGTAAGTAGATAATGATGAGAACTTTGAGCAAGTTGATGCCCTAAGTGGATATTGTGCCTTCCTATGCTAATAAAAGTCATCATTTTTAAAGGTGGTGGGAATAGTTACAGGTTATTCTGAGAGGTAGAAAGGGATAACTGATATATTTTAATTTTTTCAGCTTCATGATGGTTCTCATTTGTTAAAAAATGATTTAAACATCCTGCCAATCATTACTGGAAGTTATAGTTTTAGTAGACAATTTTATGTTTTCATACTGTTTTACTTATTATTAACATGGGAAGGAAAGAAGGAAGAGGACAGTGTCCTATGAATTATTGGTGCATTGGTGCTATGGTGCTCTACATCTGTAAAGGTGTGAACCTATACTCCTGAGGGATGACAGGTGTTGTAAAGTAACTATCTCAATAAACAATATTTTTTTAAAAGTGAAGAAAAAGAGCACAGTGAGAAGAAAGGCATAGGACATAACTGGGGAAATTATGTAAAAAGAAAAACTAACATAAAAAAGACAAAAAGAAGCACAGCTTCTATCTGTGTTAGCAGATAGATTGATATATTAAATATAAAAATAATGAAATATAATTTCAGACTCTTTATAATGGACAATATTTAAAACATAATCCAAATAAAGCTCATTTGAGTATTGGGAAAAATGTGGAATAAGAAACTTTATATAATAATAGGGACAACACAATTGGTACAGTGAATTTGAAATGCAATTTGTTAGTATCTGTAAGGCTGAATATACTATGCAACTCACCTCTAGACAATGTAATTAAAGATATATGCTAAGAGGATATTCACTGCAGAATTGGAAGCAACCTTAATACTTATCATAAGTAAATGTAAACAAGATGAGGGAAACAAAAAGGAATATTATACATTACTAAATTACTGAAGGGCAAAAGGAGATTGTATGATTTATATCTATTTATATATATATATATATCATTAAGATGCTATTTATATCAAGTTGATGCAAACACATGAAAACAGTATATAGTTTTCATGGATTCATGTATTCTTACTGAAAGCTTAAGTGAATAGTAAAATACTTGGTAATTTTTTAAGATTCTTTTTAATGAAGAAATGACAAGAAATGCCATACAGAAATTTCTTCTTTATGAAGAAATGACCAGATTTCTTCATACAAATATTTCAGGCAAAGTTGCAGTGTGGATCAAATATACGTATCAGGGCCTTGTTTTTTCTCATTACAAGTGCACTGATTTTGTACCAACTTCAAAATGTTTGATCAAAATATAATATATACAGCTTTATCAGAACTACAGTTTACCTAGAGAATAAATCTTAAATCTATGATCCTATATCCTATGCCTCATTCTCAAAAGTAAATATTCCATTATTTAAGTTTTATGTACCTATATTTATGTTTTGCATAACTAAGTTTATAAATGATATGCTTTCTCTACCTAATATGTGTATAAACAGTAGTTTTTGTAAATCAAATGAACAATGATAATTTACTACATTTATAAAGCAGAAATCTGTACTTATTTTTCAGTTTTTTTCCATCCTACCACCCTCTATTCATATGTAATAGATTGATATGATCAGAGTACCTGTCAAATCATGCCACTGCTAAATCTAGTGTAACAATGAAATGAATGTAACTAGATGAGGAGATGCATCACTTGGTACTTGGAATTTTACTTTGCTTAGTTCCCGTCAGAAGTGAAGAATATAAGTTAAAAATTGGGGGAGAAAAGAAAATAGATAAAATTACAAAAACTTTCTTAAGAGCTCAAAAAAACCCCTTCTAGCAAGACTGACTCTAAATTGAAGGAAAAAGAAAGGTCTTAGCAAGATGGATTTAACAAATTATTAAACATTAAAATCAATTTTTGTTAAGGATATTTTTAACTATCTAAAAAAAGGGATTTTTGTTAGTCAAACACCCCTCAGTGCTACTACTTTTAAATTAATGTTCTGTTTATAAAAGTTTTGGAATGGTAGAATTTACTAAGATTTCAGTCCCAGTTCAATTTTTCTTATTTTTCAGATGGAGCTTATTTTCTTATTTTTGGAAGGACTCATGTTAGCAGAAATAAGCCAGAAAGAAAGAAATGCTGGATGGTTTCACTTATATGAGTGATATAGGAAAAATAACCAGTCGGATAAGAAAAAGTTAAAACTAACTGGTAGCAGAACTGAAGCATAAAGCAAATGGGGGAGGGGTGCAAAATTGGGGGAGAAATGGGCACAGAGATTAAGATGATTGTTCACTAATGACAAGGTGGTGGGAGAACCTTGGGGTAGACAACAATGTAAAAAAATAATATAACACACATATACATATGTGTTCTCAATTAAAAATGAAATTAATTATTAAAATAAAATGTAAATTTTGTGATTTGAGTAAAAAGGTAGCTTTTGTGTTTGGTTGAAGCTCAATTATAAAATTGACAAATTAAGTTTCCCAAAATATTTGCATATGGTTCAATCATTTTAAGCCTTAATATTATCTTTCATACTCTTCATACTTAATAATACTACTTCTATTTCTTTTAAGGGCAAAGAGATCAGTAAGGTCTTCTCAAGTACATATTAGTATTTGCCAATATTTTATGTACAAACATTTGGATTTCATAAATACTTAAAAAAATTCAAATGCAAGTATTACTTGTATTAGATTCTGCACACACACACCATGTTTGGTTTTAGACCATCTCTTTACAACTCATTTGCTTTGAATTGACTCTGTGTCTCCTTTAATATGTTTTCTTACCACATCCTGGTGATTTTTTTTAATGATATTGAAGAATGATGGATTAACTCATCAGAATTAGTAAAAGTATAAATTCCAGAAAATTTAAAAGGAAATTCAACTCTTTAAAATGTTGAATGGCCTTCAAGGAGCCATATTTTAAGATGTAGAGCAAAAGATCTAGAATCAGCCTCAATGAAATTATATTTGTATTCATATGAAATTACTTTTAAAGAAACCTGTCTAAAATATGTTCTTACCATCAAAATGAGAATTAAAAACAAAGTCTGCTTAGCTTTTCTTGACAGTTAACCATTCTAAATTAGTATTAATGACTTAGATTAAGAGAGAGATGCAAAGAGTCATAGTCTTCATAGGAATTCTTGTTTACAGTCATTTGAAAAATACATGTGATTCCTTCTGCAGTGTCTTGAAATTATTTGTAATTAGATTGGGGGAAGTTAGGTAAAACTCCTATTTCTAGATACTGGATGAGGAATTAACAGAGTAAACATAGAGACTCATCAACATTTATTAAGAAAACTGCTTACCCTTGAGGAAATCATAGAGCTAATGTGTAATATGTTTATGGTTAGGAAGTTAATGAAAATATTCACAGTATCCTTACCAGTGGAAGAGAAAACTAGGGGAAGTGAAACATCAATGAATTTGTGTTAGATATTTTTATGCATAATATAAATGTGTGCTTTGTAAAGATGTGCATTTACCTAAAACATTGCATTCAAATTCCAGATCCGAAGACAAATTTTATATCCTACCCTCCAGACAAAGGAGCTCACAAAACTCAGAATGTTGTCAGGAGAGAGGGGCAGACACTTTTTTTTTTTTTTTTTTTTTTTTTTACTAAAATCCTTTTGCTCAGCTTTTCCTAAACTAGGGGAAAGCCTCTACCTTGCAATCTGATACTACCCAGGCAGGAACCCTAGTTAACCTTTAAGCCTCCACAGTCTAGTTATCTTTGTTATTCAAATACCTACCACTCACCTGGCTCTCTCTCCCTTGTCAGCAGGGGTGGGGAGGTGGGGGCAACTTTAAATCTACCTCTTTAAGGGTTTGTTGCCACCCACAGCTTTTGCTGTAATTCCCAAGCCAAAGAAAACTCCCAAAGTGATCAAACCATATATTACTAAACAAGAAAGTGATCACTTAAATATGTACTTCAAGATAAGCATATAAAATCTCAGTTACCCTATGAGAATGTCCAAAACTTTCTTTTAGTTTCTGTTCACCTCACCACATGTCCAATCAGTCTGAGTTCAGCAGCATGTGTTCTAAACACAGGGCATCCTTTTATTTCCTTCTGTGCCATGTTTCAGCTTTCTCCAAGCATGTAGTCAAAGGTGCAATACTCTTTTTCTTATGGCGTCCTTTTTAACTTTAGGCAGTAGAAAGGCTCTAAGACACAGGAATTAGCAGCAGGTCCATCTTATTAGGCCTGGCTCATGACCTTTCCTTAAGCATTTGAGTCAAACTCAGGAAGACAAACTATAATAGCACAGAGTTCAACTCCCCAAACTCTTTAGACCCCTTCACCACACATACTTAAATTATGCATGCTAAAGACACAATTTCACTAGCCTGGATCAAATCTGTGGGCCACCAGCCCTAGGTAGCCTGGACCTTATCTCTAGGCTTCCACTCTCCTCCAAAATGGCAAAATCCCTTCTCCTTCTTCTGAGCTCTTTTTATACTAATTTTCTTCTTTTTCCCATGGTTCCAGGAATGAGTTTTGTTCTCTTTCCTCCTCCCCTTTTCCTCTTCTCCCCTTCTACCATTTATAACTATGATTTCTAATGAAGGCTCTTACCACACCTTGGCATGTCCTCCTTGAAACTAACAATTCTAAAGCAACAGAGAAGTAACTTTCTTTTTCTTTTCTTCTTTTTTGGCTAGTATCTCTATGTTAATGGTAGGTACCCTCTAACAGGAACATTTACACAAGCTATGGTATGTAAAGTGCATTGGACAAATTAACTGTTTTGATTACAAAAACAATTTTAGTTGCTTAAGAAAATTCAAACGGTGATCAGTTTTTCTTCATTTTATGCTATGACAGTAGTTATAAGTTGTCATTTGTTTAATGGAATAATTTAACTTTGAGCTATCTGCCATAGTATTTTATGATACTAATTTTGTGTATATCAAAGTATGTTATAAACTTATGGCTATGTAAAACTGTATTATCAGCATCTTTGCAATTTAAGCTAGTATTATATTAAAAAGAGGTTTTCCCAGTTGAGTTATGTTCCCAGAAATCTCTTGTGCAGATACTATAAATTATATTCAAGTAAAGATAGCAAAATTTAAAAAATGATTTATCTATTTAACACTATCCCTTCCTTATTTTGCCCCCAAAGCAGAGCTGCAAAGAAACAGCTACTCAGTGCCCATTCCTATTCTTAAAATGACTTTTTAGATTATTTTATTTTTAAAATGACAAACTTTTGAGACAAATGAATTTTATTCAGTATCAGACCTTATTAAAGAAACATTGGATAGTGAGAAATTTTAAGTACAATGTTAAATCTGAATACTTGTTCATGCCTCTTCTTCAACACCAATTTCTCCTTTTCCAGTGACTTATTTTCATAAACACATAATATCTCTAATTTAATTTTGAACTATCTTCCATAGTATTTTTTGTCTTAAACCCCCTCTTCTCACAATTTTCCTTCCCTCTCATTCCTATCTTCATAGTTTCACTCTTTTGCAGCCTTTGTATTGTTCACTGCAATAATCTCAGAACTCAAGATAATGATAGGCATAATGCAGTAGCTTGGTAGATATTTGGTGGAAAAATGAACGAATGCTCTGCTTTTTTTCCCTGGTTACTATAAAAATGAAAATGAATAAAAGGGTGTAAAGCTAATTTGTAAACCATAAATGTCCTGTAATTAACAATTAGCATTATTGTTAATTTTGCATATTTGTACTATTCAAAAGCAAAAAAGAAGTGGCGGACAGAAAGATATTTAAAAAATGGATTTTAACGTTCTGATCTAGATCTTCAAAGGTGGCATATCTACCAAAGTTCAATATTCTGTTTCACTCATCAAATGCTATGCATTGGGGAAATAGGTATAACAAATCTGTACTCAAATGCAAAAAGGAATACACTAATGTTTGCTCTAATAAAGTGTGGTATCTTTAATGCATGAGATTCACATATTTGCAAGACTTAATAACCCAATTTGAATGACATGTCCTTGCAAAACTAGTTGGAGTGTTAATCATTTACAATGCAAATAAGCAATTAGATCATTTATATGATCCATAGTTTTAAAGCTTAGTACTTTTGGCTGGAGCGACTGTTACTGAAGAATAAGACATGGATACAAACTAATAGGATGAGTCTGAATTCTAATATGTATAACTTCTGCTTGTTAAAGCAAACTTTTACAGGAGCAATTGTATGGTGCATCAGTATCCTCTGGCAGCCATCTTCAAACACAGCTTGCTGCATCCACCATTATGATTTCTGATTCATTCATTTTGTATAGGTCCAAGCATTCGTACTACTAATAAGTCCTCAGTTCTTCCTCTTCTCTTGGACATATACACTGGAGTTTTGTGCTATATTACAGGGTTTGTTGTCATGTTGATGAGATATATGAAGGCAATACAATTTCAAAACATTTCTTCTAAATGTTCCAATATGCTTCAATAGCCAAATCATAATTTGTGCTGTTTTGAAGCATCCTGATAGAAAACACTTTTAATTTTAGAGTTATGCAAGTCAGCAAACTTGTTGCCATACTATGATTGGTATTCCATTTGCTGCAAGTGGTAGATATTGCTTTAGGACTTGTTTTCCCTTGTGACTATAGTCTGATTCATCATTCTTGAGGTAACATAGATCTGAAGGTGCAAGTCATCTATTCTACCTAACTGCCTTTTATAGCAGTGAGATAAAAATTTGAATTCATTGATCTTCCAAATAAGTTAGGCTAAATTAGAATAGGACATAAATTCTAGGTACATTGGTTCAACTAAGAATATGTTTTATTTTAATTTCTCATAAGTTGTTATTAGAAGATTTTAAAAAATTTTAAAATTTTAAAAAATATGTACATTTTTTAAAAAGTATGTGCAGTATGAAAATCTGTTTGAAAAGTAAATCATATGTACATTCTTGTATAAATTATTTTATTACTTA
Organism: Uropsilus gracilis; assembly: GCA_004024945.1. Lineage (NCBI taxonomy): Eukaryota > Metazoa > Chordata > Mammalia > Eulipotyphla > Talpidae > Uropsilus > Uropsilus gracilis. The sequence goes on from PVHY01000037.1 coordinate 289,896, forward strand.
CAAATATTCAGAATATTGTGCAAAAGTAAGTACCTTTTTGCATTTTAAAGAATTCAAATCATAAATATTTAATTTTTGAAGCATTTTCAGATCAGAAATTATTATATATGGCAATAACAATATAAACAAAGCCTCCTCTGTCCCAAGAATTATCCCACATATTTTATGGTATCATTCATCCAAGTAATTTGCATTAACATTGTAAAACAAATGTTCTTAACATCCTAGAGTAAAGATGAGATATTTCAAAGTTAGTCAATGAAAGATTTGAACTCAGGGAGTGTGGTTTCACTGTCTTAACTCTGAATCTTATTTACATACTTTTTGTAAGCATGTATTTGATTTTGTAATTAGATCTAAGCAACATTCTACACTAATGATCATGTTTTTTGACATTTTATAGTGAGGTTTAAGGAAAGACAGTTAGAAATAACTTTCCAGTATAGAATTTTTAGAGCAATGCCTTCTCTGTTGCCAAGACTTCCAACAAGTCATTTATAAATTTATAATCAGATGCTTATAAAAACTATTAAATATCAATCCATTTATAATTGATTCAGAAATGTACATTTGTAACTACTTTCATCGTAAACATAACTGAGCTACATATTGTCCGTGAGCCCTTATTATAAGAAGGGGTGTAATAAATATATTAACTTGTATTATAAACTAATCATGAAATTTAAATGTTGTATGAGTTGTATAATAATGTGTGATTACATTGCCTATAATCATTGCATGTAATAATTATCGTTACAATAATAATAATTATTATTGCATGTGCTGTTTGATACTGACTTTCCATCACAAGCATAATGTTGGCTACTGTCACTCTGTCCTTAATTCTCACTGGTTTGGGGCTTAAAAATATTTAAAATTTCACTATAGAGTAATGCAACATGCAAATACAGTAAATGCTGATAAAATGTACTGAAAATTTGTCCTTTTTTTTTTTAAATTAACATTTGAGGAAGAAACACTTGGGAAAAATTGATTAGCGAAATATAACCAAACTCTATTTCTATTTAACAATGTTTCTATAAAATACTATCCAGTAGAAAAATTAAACTTGCTAGGGAATGATAATGCTATAGTTCACTCTTTGACCTTATCTTGTAAATTATGTGCTGTTTTGTCATTTTTGTTGTTGCTTCTTAAGAGGTTGCAGTGTCCACAGAAGCATCTCATTTGTTACCATAACTCTGTTTTCCAAGTATCAGTCTCTTTAAAAGGGAAGAAATGTTTTAGTCTCAGTAATTTTCCTCTGACATACTTCAGAATTTAGTTTATATATTGCAATTTTTATCAAATTTCTACTACCAATAAAGACCCAAACTTAGTTTTGAACAAAGTTGTGATTTTAAAAGAAAAAAAAAAAAAGCTTATTGTATGAGTAAAATTTAATAACTCTACTTACACATTAAAATATTTTTCTGTAAGTTCTAAGAAACAGACAGTATGGCTGTTCTAGTTTCGACCTCAGATCTGGACAGTGAAGTATCCTGGAAACAAACTCGAAAGTTTGGGACCATAGTTTCCCTTGAGCAACTAGCTTTAATTCAAATACAAGCAAGTAGTTCAATTCACTGTAGAATCTTCAGAAGTCTGTTTACTCAAGACCACACACATATTAAAGTATATCACTTCTGGGTAATTGTTTTAGTCTTGACCTTTACAATTATTTTTCTCTATGTAAAAAATAAAAGCATTACCAATCTTAGCATTCAGAAATGAGTATTATTGTAATAATCATGTATTTTAATATAAAATTATATTTATCTGGATTTCTGCTTACATGCATACTGAGTATTGTAATATTGTAAAAAATATGAATTTCTATTACTTAATAAAGTCATATTATTAGAAATTTTTCAAGTTCCTATATAGTGACTGTATCATAGAGCATGTTATTTTTACTCTTACAAACAATGAACTTGTACATTTTGGCATAGCATTTTTAATTTTTCTCTTGAAAACCTCAAAAATCCTTGCAAAGTCCGTCAAAAATATTATCTTTTAAACAATTATTTTTAATTAGTAGAGGAGTCACTGTTTTCACAAAATTAATGGACATTTTTATTTCTTGTGCTTTTACTTTAATATAGGTTTCTTTAGCTTAAGACTTAGTTCATTTTTAATCTATCAAATGTATTAACTTTTTCAAAATCTACCTTTAAATATTTTCAAAAATTAATCACATCAAGTATTTTATCTCTTGTAATCAATTGTATTTCTGGGCAAGAATGCAAATATATAGAAGCTCTCAGTGAAATTATATATAAATATATAAAATTGGTGTGACCTACTCAGTTAACTTAAAATCTCAAATACTTAAAAATAGTAACTCTGGCTTCAAAGTACTGCTACAAGCTAAGCTGGTAACCAAAAAGGTGTATACAACTTACTGATACATTAATGCTTCCAAATGTGTAGAAATCCACCTTCATCCAAAGCAGTATTAAAAAATTAAACTGCATAGGTATTTTTTGTTAAAGCAGACCTTAAGAATGAAGATTACTATGCTATAATATAACATAATATACGTAATAATATATTACATATACACATATATACCCATGCATATATAAATATGGATTGAAGATGACTATGATATTTTCACACCTGTGATAATTAGATCTCCTGGTTCCTTTAGAAATGTCACCTTTTGAAAGAATAATGCATTCACAGATAGCTAAATGGAACATTAAGCACTATGAAGATTTAACTAAGAAAATGAAACAACCTGCATAGTTGAAGTCAAATTGATTTTATTCATTTATAAAATATATATTTTATTAATTGTTTTAGAGCTCATTCAATTGCAAAGCACAGCACCAGGCTTTTAGACCTTCTGATGAGTAGATATACAAATGAGAAGAAATTGTCCAGTTAGAAATCATATATATTGAGTAGCAAATATGTTGTTCATATCTATATAAATGACTTTAATTATGTTAATAATATTCCATAGCAATGAGTCTGTGTTGTCTTCAAGATTTATACAGAAAGTTTTTTGTTTATCTTTTCCCCTTCTCTTGCTGATTAACATTGAGGAAGCAAGATCTATATCCATGGATGAAATCTACAGATGATGGGCTATCATATCTGTGATTGGCAGTCTAAATGAGATTCAGGGTCAGATGCACAGTGCCAATGGCAGAAATAGAGACTCAACTGAAAAATCAGGGGATAATGGCCAGTTGTGCTTATAATTCTCTCTTTTCCCTGCTTTCTGTCCTAGCGGCTGTCACTCACACTCATTGCTAGGGTTGTTTCTGCCCGGGCTGGGAGTGACACAGCAGGATATTACTGTCTGAATTGCTAAGCATCCTTCAGGCAAAGATAATAATTAAAATATTCTGATTTCAAAATGGTATTTTTTTAGCCCAGAACTATAATATAGTGGGTCAGAATACAGAATGAAAGTTTAGTATTGTGCCATGCCAAATGAAGCACTGTTTTTTGTTTGTTTTGTCATTTAGTCCGTTATGCCACTTACATGCTACATATAGTCATGATATGCATATTAATTGTGACATATTTACAGACATGAATAGTATACAATTTAGTGTGCATTGATGTATATCAAAAAATATATAACCATAAATAAACTCTGTGAATATCTACTGCTATTTATTTCCAAGCACTCTCTAAATAAAGTATCTCTGAGGTCAAATAAATGCAATACATCTTTTTGCATTTGTTGTAATGGACAGTCATTACAGGAAACTGAATTGATATCTGTAACATTTCTCTTTTTAGCCTAAGATAGTGATAGCATTTTTAATTACTTATTTCATTTAATTTTCACAAAATTTACACTAAATTTTATACTAAAGAATGATTAAGGCCACTTAAAAAAGTTATATAACTTCCTGGAAGTCAAACAACTAATGTAAGAATTACAATATGATTTCACTTGGATTTTCTCTGACTCTAGACTTTTTTTCAGATACAAGGTAGTTAAAGTCATAATTGACATCGAATAATAGGTCTAGAGGAGTCAGAGGGTCATTTTTCCTCTGTAGTCTCTGTGATATGAGGCTAGTCTTATTTATTGCGTGAGAATTGTAGGCATTAGGAAACATATTTGAGGTTCTCCCTGGAACCCTCCTTCTGTTTCCATTCAGTTGTATTAAAATGTGAAAACCAAGCCCGGCATAGTGGCACGTGTCTATAAGCTTCAGCCTATGAAGTGGCTGGGGACAGGGATGGTGGTTCAAATTCCCCTTGGGGCAACATAGCGAGACCTAGTCCCAAAAAATAGCTGAGCATGGTGGTACGCACTTGTAATCCCAGCTACCTGGGAAGCTGAGGCTGGGGATTGCTTGAGTCTGAGTCTGTTGTACCCCGGGCAATGTGAGCCTGCAGTTCCATGGCAAAAATAGTGAAACCTAGCCTAAAAAAAAGGAAAAAACCAGTTAAAATTGTTCATCTGTATGATTTAGTTATTTCATTTCTCTGTCCTTTTACCTGATCTGTAAATTTGTATCAACCTTAGAAAAGTTATTACTCAAGTTAGGTCATAGAATTAAGAGATCACAAATTCAAATGGCTATAACGTCAAAACTTTCAGTGAGTTAGGTTGGATATTAAAGAATAGGGAGTGCTGTGGTCAGTTGTAAAATAAAATTTGCGAACTACTCATGAAGACATTAAAATCCATTTGTAAACAAAAATAAGTAACCATTTTCTTAACCAAACAAAATTTTCTGATAAGAATCAGTCCTCTTTAAATATAAAATAAAAAATAAGGGAAATCAGGCCTGTAAACCTTTTTGAAGATCATTTAAGGTTATCCCTATTTTGTAAATGGGAAAATTAAATCACCAAGAAAACTTATGTGCTACAAAAGATTTTTAAGAAAATTAATTGCATCAAGGCCATAGTCCATCATTTCAAAGTTGATATGATAGATTATTGAGGTTTATGGTTGATATTAAAGATTATAATCATTACTCTTTGGAGGAGAGAGATTATCAACCCTTTTGCACAGAGGCACCACTGGGGTCCAAAAACCCACCCAACAATGGCAGTGCCCTATGGAAATCTCAGCTGTCTATATTGCTGTCCTATTCCTTCTCTCCTTGCTTGCCCACTGAAGTTGTCAGGAAGAGTTGTCCCCTAAAGAATGAGCCATGTATTTGAGGACTTCAGAGTTAGATTTTCTTGTACCTTTTTTTCTTCCCTGTACTACCCTTCTCACCTGAAATATCCTGGTAACCTCACTGTGTGTGTATAGACAGCATTCAGACTTGGTTAAATGAAAATCTAAATTTGGTCAACCACTTCTCCATACTTTATTTTATTTTTGCTCTATTTCCCAGGTCAGCAACTTGGTGTATGAAAATAGGATTGAGAGTTAATGCAAATCCATAAATTATTCCTAAGGCAAAAGCCAAGTTTTGTTTGGGGAATGTTATTATTCCTTAGCTTTCTCCTGGACATGTCTTTCCTTTTTGAACATTTTTTTTCTTTTGATAAATATTTTCAATTTGTTGGGTAGGACATAATATAAGCTGCACAGTCTATGTTTCAGAGATTCCCAGGAGACTCTGATGGGGAAGCTTTGGCTGTGCAGACACTCATGTTTCACTATCTTCTTACAGGAGGTGATCGAGATCGGATGACAGCAAATCATGAGAGCTATCTCCTTATGGCTAGCACCCAGAATGATATGGAAGACTGGGTGAAGTCCATACGCCGAGTGATATGGGGCCCCTTCGGAGGAGGTGAGTATATTCAAAAACCTTAGGAAAATAGAAAGTTAGATGAAAACTACTCATTCATTCTCCAGCTCCTATTCTCAAATAGACAACTATAAAATATAAATAGCAAACATGCCACATTAAGGAAATCACAAAAGGTTACATACATGGTTCCACAAAACAAGGAAATCTACAAAGACTGTGGTCACTTAGGAATGAGATGGGGGAATAAAGGGCCATGGGGGGGGTGATAAACAGAAAATAGAGGTGATAAACTGTTTTAACATTAACTATTATGGTGATTGCATTTATCTGAATATATTAAAAATTATCACACTAATAGACATTTAATTCAGTACAGGAGGCATATGAGGAGTTTGCCTAGTATTTCAGTAGCTTAGAAATTAAAACTTGTTACATAAAAATCAGATGTAGGACTTGAAAATTATAGACCTTTTCTAGTTAATAAATAGAGCAAGCACAACAAATATTCAGATGGGAAGAGAGATTTTGAAATGAAAAAAAAAAAATAAACATCTTCCCTTAACACCCTATCCTGATAACAAAGCTAAATGTTAAATATAGATACCTCAATTTAGTATTAACTGCTTAAATCTACCTATAAACAGTCATTTCCTTATTAACAATGCTTACAGAGAAGCACATGGTTCCAGCTTATAAGTCAGATTCAAAAGTTGGATGTCTATATATATATATTTGATTTTGAAACATTTAGGATTTTCTTTTTTTTTTACATTGGCTTTCTTTTCATTTGTTTCTGAAACTATATATATATATATATATATGTATATATAATACAAGGATCTGTGGAGAATCTAATAATTGCTCATTTAATCAACATATGTGGCCTTACTTTAGTTACTAATATAACCAATTTTATGAATATTCCTGTCCCGTTATAAAGAGTTGAATCAAAGACACATCAAAGCACTAAAACTACTGAATGAGAATAATCCTTGAAATGACTGATTGACATATAGGCAAACAAAGGTTAATTAAGAGGTAATGTGGTCTTGCTTCAGACACTGACCAATCACTGCATGATCTCTGATGAGTGGTATTAACCACCTCACCTTTGGTTTCCTCACTTACAGAATAAAAGCCTTAAACAAAAGTGATTTGAATAAGATTTTGTCCAGCTCCAAAGTTATGTGTGCTCCCTCCACATCAGTGCTGTATTCCTGAAGTACTGGATTGATTGCCTCCTAGTCTAGCACACCAGAGTCTTGGTACTCTTAGTTATTATTTTGCAGGTTTCCATATTTTCTAAGAAGCAAGCTATGATACAAAAAAAAATAAAATAAAAACAATGTTTGCTCCATAGGACAGAAATAACTACTAATAATTACTTCGCTAATAAATATTGCCTATCTAATATGCTAACCAGAATAATCATATTTTTAAAGGGAGCACCTTGCTAATACTCCTCAGTTTTGTCAAACTCTTACTGAAAGACTAGTACAGAGGACTAGGGGGTCAGTTGGGGTTAAAGCACTAACATTCCAAATCTGTTCATGGAACAGCAGGTGGATGAATGATTAACCCAGTGATAAATTGGTTGGTGAGCAGGTCTGAGGGGTCTGTTAGACATGGAGACTTGGGTGTCAAGGATGCCTGCAAGAGCAGGGGAGACTGCAAAAATAAGATTGATTTTCAAACCATCACCAAAGAAATAGATTCGTAGAGATACGTATACATGGAAACACATTTGGGTTGACTTGTTTTGTGGTTTACTGGAAGATGGTTTGTTACTAGATTTAGACTAGTTTTCTGTTTCACAAATGCATACTTACAAATACATACACATTGTTGAACATGTATGCACATTTAAATAAGCATTAATGAATGATTCAATTGTGAAATATCTGTAAAAGAAACATGGTATATAGGAAGAAAATAAATGCAGGAAAAAGGAGGCAAAAAGTTTACTCCCTTGGGGATGATTTGGGCTATTTGTTTGCTGGACGGACTGAGTTAGCCTTCTGTGAAGGTGTTGCCTGGCAGAGCTGGCAAGTCAACACAAAGTCAAAGGGAGAAGAAAGGGGTTCATGCCGCCCGCACCCAGTGGCAGCTCCCTCCGCCCTTACAGTTGTGACTGCACCTGCTGCATGTGACCGCAGGCACGGAAGGCAGCCGCTGCTGCTGCCACTGCCACTGCCTCTGCCGCTGCAGCCGCAGCCGCAACCCTAGTGACTAGGCAGCCGCAGCCTTCAGAGCTCCCTCCAGGCTCTCATTGAGAAAGGGGAGACAGAGCCGGAGGAGGGGTGGAGACGCTCCTTGCACAGCTGCCGCCTCCACGGATCTAAGGAGATTCCTGGTATGGGGACTGGTCTTTTCTGACGTGGCGATTACCTCGGGAGTCTCAGGAGTTTAAAGACAGATGAGACAGAGAAGGGAGAAGCCTGCAGAGACCATCCGAGGATGAGGGGTGCTCTAAAGGGAGCTGGGGAGCCCTTTGACAAGAATCTATCATGCATTGAAATGCTTTCTGGAGAAGGTGCCATTATTTGCCTCCCCTTGAGCTCAGATGAAAGGAGCCTGCAAGGACTGTCCTGAAGTATGCCTCAGGGGCCTTTCTGTCATTGTTCCTTTTTCCCCTTGTACCTGTCTATTGCTGACCTTTCTAAAGGAATCTTGGTCCTCCCAGGTTCCAGCTGAGAAGACAACTCCTAATTTAAAAACAAAAACAAAAAAACAGTTCTGCTGTTTGAATGGGAGGTGCAGCCTGCTGCTGTGGGGTTTTTTTGCTGTGACATTTTGAAATGTCTGCAGAAACTTAAAAAAAAAAAAGCCTTAACTCCCTGGATTAGACAAGAGGAAACAAGTTTTTGCCAAAAGGAAGTAAATGAGGTGATAACTTATCCCTGATCCACGACCTGGATGATCAAAACCTTTGAGTTCTAGGAATCAGCTCTCCAAACCTAACAAATAAACAAATATGAGAAGCAGTGGCTGTGGGGTGTCACACAGAGGCAGGTTTTAAAGAAATCTGGAAACTGCTTGTGAACTTCAGGCCTGTATGATGCCTGAGGACCGAAATACAGGGGGACGCCCGGCAGGGGCCTTAGCATCAACGCCTTTCATTCCTAAAACAACATACAGAAGAATCAAAAGGTGCTTTAGTTTTCGGAAAGGTAGGTCACAAATGTCCTGATGTCCTTTTAAGAAATATGCATATATTCTCTAATGCTGTAAGGTTTGTCCGTGTATGCTGATATTGAATGGGAAGTTTGGATAAAAAGAGTTTAGACCTATACAAGTGATTTATGTGCTACTTTGCTGGTGTGTATTTATTTTCCAAGGTTCATACTGATTTGTTTGTACTGTCATAGAATGGGTGGAGGAAGAGGATTGTCCTATAGAGGTCATCTTGCCTGGGGGTGCCTAAGCAAGCTGGCTGGCCCTTTGAGAGGAGGGGGCAAGGCAGCCTTAGTCTGTTCTATACTTAAATCACACACATCAGGTTGTCACTTGAAGGATCCCCATAACTCCATTCTGTTCTCCTATGGTATTGTGCTTCTGGCTGCCTGTTCTTGCCTTCCATCTCTTGCCAAGAATATTTTAACCATAAGGTTATATATGATGACATCTTTCCAGGAGACTTTCAATGGATTTGATTAACACTGATTAAAATAAGTCACATTGACTCCCCAAATATATAATGTAGTTGCATTCAAAGATGCCAAAAATATGAACTATTTGGAACAAATGGATGGGAAAACTTAGGAATTTATGATCAATAGGAGAATTGATCATAAGGTATTTCTGACTTGCTTTCTTTAGGGGGGACTCAAGGTACAACACAAGTAAAATGAAATGCTTTTAGAAATCATTTCTGCAGCAAAATATTTTTAAATTTCCTTTGTTTTTAAAATGGAAACACTAAGATGGTATTATTATTTTATTTGGAACTAGTTATTTGTAATTTTAATGTCATGCATAGTAACATGATAATTTAAATTCAAGCTATGGTTTATGATTTAAATATCACCTATGGTTAATTCTTCTCCCTTTTTTTACTTTGACCTGCCACTGAAAACTCTATTTAGTAATGGGTAGCAATACAAGAAGAAAACAAAATAAGACCAAACACATATATAATATAAGCAGAATGCAGTGGGAACTTTTTGAAACTAAGCTATGTTCCTTGAGTCTTTCCCTTTGAGCAGTTAAACTTTGGCCATTTTCCTTGTAAATAGTATCTTCTGGAAAATCAGATATTAGTCTATTACTACAGAGATCATTAAATGAGATGCATGACTCATATTTTATAGATGGGCAGAGGTTTCATGGTTAGTACATGATTTCATCGTTGATCAAGGAATGGACAGTGACAGAAATTGAAAAAAACTATGAACCAATAGTGTTAAAAGCATTCCTTCTTTCTCTTCTTTTCCCACCATCTGCAGTTACACTGTATTTAACCAAATGCATAGAGAAGTCTACTTTTCTGTGTCATTGCTGTTCATTTGTAACTTTAAAAGTCCTGAGGACATTGAATATGTCCCAGAAGCACAAAGCAAGGCACGTTTTACCTTTTTAACCTTCTTGCCACCAATAAGAAGTACAAGCACAACCACAGTAATCCTGGTTAGTACTGCTGGTTGTCACACTGTCTTCCCTTTCCTCTCAAATATGAATAAAGGAAGTCAGGGCCTGCGATGAAATTCCCATAACTGGCAGATAAAGTAGTGGGGAGTGGCTTCCATCTATCATCTCCTATAGGTTATTTTTAAAATATTATTCTTTCCTAAGCAAAGTCCTAGTAATTTAAGGAATGTTCAACATTTGAGTCAGGGCTTAACAGATATTTCATTTACCAAGCTGTATGCTGCTTTCTGCTGGACCCAGAAAGGAGAGGCCATGCAGGAAGCATTCAGCTGTTTTAAGTTTCCTTGCCCATCCTCCAGAGCCAGCCGCCTGCCAGCCTGGCTCAGTCCCTGCCTGACCACAATTACGTGGCTCAGCTCTGGGAGAGAAGGTGGGCAGCAGCTGGCTGCTGTTTCTGCTCTGGTCATTCACATCAGATTGAAGCAGAGTGAAGCACAGGGTGTTTCCATCTTTATTTGAGGTTCTACACTGAAACTTTTCTTTCAATCCTGGATTACCAGACCATGGGCCACCTTAAGAGGAGTGTTCTTTGTGCTTGTGCTTTGTTTTAATCTTCTGGCTACTCAAGGAGTTCAAGAAATTTGTCTGGATTCTCAGTTTGTTCCCAAGCCTGTTGGAGAGCAACCGCTTAAGTCATTTCAATGAATGCAGAAAGGAGAGAGTGCATGAATCATGGCAGTGTGCCCAGAAGTAAAAACTGTTGACGTATCTGCTTTCCCTGGTCCACATTAAAACATATTTTGTACTGTTGTCAAGAGTAGGCTTACAGAAGAGGAGGCTCACCACTTTAGAAAAGCCTCAGAATGATGTGTGCATATGAGTTCAAGTTTGCAGAGACCTGGTGCTTTTGAAACTTACTTGCATGCTGTGCAAGCCATAACTAAGACTCAGGGTTCCTTTATCTTCTGTCCTTTGGAGCTCTTCTCATCACTCTTTCTTTGTTTAGGTGTTGATAAAGATCACTGAAAATGATTTTCTCAGTGATTTTAAAAATCTAGAAAGTAAAAAACATCAAGAAGAATCGAAACTGAAGGTGTTGGTATTTTGGAATTATGTTCTGATAAATGTATTATGTATATATATATACATATATGTATATATACACGTACATGTATATGTATGTAAACTATAACCAGTAAGCCTTGTATGAACAGAAAACTCTTTAACCAAGGATCTCAGAATCAGAATATACTAGTTTCATATATATATATATATATATATGCATGCGTGTGTGTGTGTATATATATATATATACTAACTCATATATGTACACACACACACATACACACCTCTAACACAAATATCTAATATACAGGCATAAGTAATCTTTTAATTAGCTACAGGTGCATAAATGTTTGGGGCCTGAAGGTTAGTGTTAATTTCTGTTCATAATAGACTACATGATGTCATTTGTGATCACAGTATATAATATAGTGAAATTTTAAGCCCCAACTTTGTTCTCTTCTTTCCTGACTTAACCTCCTACTTAGAAGTAAGCCATCATTAATTCCCAGTGAATTTTCTTGCATACATTAAGCACCAATGCTTCTTATTTCTTTAAATACTTTCAACTTTATTTCTAGTTCCATCTTAATTCTCTGTTTTATTGTGTTCTGCACACAACTTATTTTATCTAAAAACTGACTCTTCAAAATACCTCTAATTTCACTTTTTATTGATTGCCATTATTCTTACAAATATCTGCAGCACACAGTCCATCTTGTAAAGCATTGTCCAAAAAGGTGTTCCAAAACAGTACTGTCAAGTACTTTCTAATGATCAAAATGTTTTGAATCCCTAGAGTTCCCAGGAGGAAGTCTTAGCTCTTTTATGTAGTTATTAAAATTTTCAAGCCAAATTTGTCCCAAATCCCATTTTTTTTTCTTAATGACATTTCTTCTACCAAATCTTTGTTTTTTTTCAATGTGCCTCTCTTTTGTGTTACCTCTTTCCTCTGTTGTCTGTCCAAACTTTGTAGTTTTCTTCAAGACATTGTTGACTCTCATTTTCCATGAAGTCATCTCTGCTTACATATCACCATCTACAATCTAGCTCTTATAATATTACAAAGCTACTGGACACCTGGTCTTTATAATCATATGAAAGCACTTTGTACAACTTTGTGATTAATATATATATATTTGTTTATTTATTCCAAAAATAAAGAAAGGTCATAAATATATTCAATCAAGAATTAAGTTTAGGATGATTGCAAACTGGTAAGTTATATAATACTATTGTTTATGCTTTTCTGCTAGCTCATAGGCAATAATTAATACAGAATTTTTAAATTTTGGTGGTAGATAAGACCAATATTTTCTTGAAAGTTTATTGTATGTTAAATTACATTTATAAAAATTGATTTCTAACAATTCTGCTACCCAAATCTATAATTTTAAATGGTGCTATAAATGTGTAGTTTAATAATCCATATATCAAAGTTTCATGCAGTATCTGCCAAATGATGCTGGGGATGAAAAGACATCAAAAAATTAATGACCTTGAATCTATGAGTTCTCAGACTCCATGAGATAAAGAAGCAAATGAACAATTGCTTACTCAGTGATAAGAACCACAACCAATGGAGTCCAAGGAGATCATAAATAAAAGATTGACCTTGCACTCACCTGCAAAGGTCGAGGTTCAAGCAAACTATATGAAATAAGATTTAGTGTCTAGAAGTTATGAGAAGACTTTTTCAGCTATCTGATGCTGAGACAAAACCATCAGGCTTATGAAAAAACTATGTTTGAATTTAGCATAATGCAAAAGGAAGGCAGAGTCTAATGGATTTGTGTTCAAGTTCCACACCTTCCACTTTCTACATGTGTCACCACAGGTCACCTGGCTTTTGAATCTGTCTGTAGATGGGAGGCTTTTTTACATACTGAGTATCAAATAAGAAAATGCATGTAAATCACATGACTTGGGACCTGGATGTAAATAATATCTAGGAGCTAGATATTGGGTCATTATGGTCACATTATTATATTTAATGAGGTCACTATGTTCACATTATTATATTTTTTCAATTTGTCCAGGCCTTTATTTTCCTCTCCCCTACTCTGACTACTAAAACAGCCAAGACTACACAAAACAGTTACTGATTATTGCTGATTCTGAGAGCCTTGGTTAAAGAGTTTTCTGTTAGTACAAGGTTTACTGGTTACTTAGAAAGTGCTAGTGTTAGACTGAAGTGAACACTGGCGGTCTTTCTTTCTTAGTTCTGTAGCAAGTAAAATATCTTTTTCTTTTGATTTTTCCATTCACCACAGATGAATACTCATTTAAATTTAAAATTGTTACACTACTGGTGATTTCATGACTTATATTATAATACTAGCAGCATTGTAATAAACAGAAAAATAGATAAAGCAAATTCCCTACATGGCTTAGCATATTATCTATTGAAAGAATGGAATAGGAAAGTCAAATAAATAACTGATAATAGAGACCTTGAACAAAAATCATGATTCTCTTTTGTTTTTTATAAGATTCTTTTTTAACTTCTAACATGTCAATAAAACAAGTGCATTTTTATTTTACTTGTATTTACATATTTCTTTTATATTTACAAATTTTGAAGAAATCAAAGCCACAACTGAAAAACATTTATTTTAATTTATTTAATCCTATAATTGCTTTGAAATCTCTTGTCTCAGTTCATGCATTAATATTGCAATGTTTGATTTTGACTTGCTTTAATGTTAGGTGCTAGGCATATAAACAAGAGGATTTACTATGGGTCTTTGCCTATTCGGGATGCTATAACAAAATGCCACAGACCAAATAACTTATTAACAACAGAAATTTATTTCCCTAGTTCTGGAGAAAGGAAGTCTGAGCTCAGATCATCATGATCAGGTTCTCCCTCTCCCAGATTGTAGACTGTAACTTTTTGTATGTGCCATGACAGAAAGGAAAAAAGCAAGAGACATATTGGGGTTCCTTTATTCCATTTATTCCTTTTATAAGAACTCCGCCCTCAAGATCAAATCACCTCCAAATGCCCCCCATACTAATACCATCATCTTGGGCCTTAGGTTTTCAAGGTTTTGAAGGAACATAAACATTCAGAACATAGCACTATGGTAAAATGAATGTGACCTTGGGGTCCTTCTGTATGGGGACATCCCAGTTAAATCCTCAAGTCTATCATAGCTTAGGAACCTAACCTCTCTGAAGCTCATAATGTAGCCATATAGTAATCAGTTGTTGTTTAGTATTATTTATAATAATAATAAAGGAAAATAACTATTTTATAATAATTATAGAAGTGTATGTATATATAGAAGAATTATATTTCTACCAAACATCTTTTGTTTGGTAGAAAGTCAATGATAGACATAAATAAATAAATAATTGCAAAACAATGTGTTAAGGAATTAAAGAAGAAATATACTAAGATTTATATCTGAATTTGTAGTGAATGTTAGTAAAGACAACACAGGAGATGATAACAAGATGTATATTACAGAATATGTTTTTCTTGTCTGACTCTTGACAACAAGAGTTGAGGAGGCATGAAAACAGGTTAAGTCATGCTATATTTAGAAAAAAAAAAAACCAAGTAATTCAGTATAGTTAGAGGGCATGATATTTATGAGAAAACTTTCAAAATGAGGATGGATGGATGTGGCACATTGCCTGGTCCAAATGGCTGGTACAATAACATTTGTTGATTTTGAATGATGGATGAAAAGGCAGCAATTAGATTGTAGGGCAACTCTGGATTTCAGAGAGAGAAATTTGGTTGGTCAGTGGGTACCATGGAAAGATATAAAACAGAAAAGCAGCTGACCCAGTTTGTATGTGATCACTATGACAGCATTACCTAAATTGGAAATTCTGTTCTTTGAAAAGTCATGAAAGAAATATTTGGAATTTTATGTAATGGCATTAAATGTAGAGGATTTAATGTAGTGGCAATGATTTAGAAGGTTCAATCAGCATGGTGATTAAATGAAGGGCAGAAAGGGAGTTATATAGCTTGACTGTCAGGTGGTACTTCAGTGATTTGTGGGGGGTAGGTCACCGATTCTATTAATCAAAGTAGGACTATAAGATGCAGGACAGGTCTTGAAGAAAAGAACACATAGTTAGTTTTGGAAATTTTAAGTTTGAGAATGTTTTCAGATATCCATGTTGAGGATTCTAATGAGTATTTAGAAATCCAAGGCTGAAGCTCTTAAAAGTAACCTAAATTGAGGTACTAATCTGGGGATAATTGGTATAAAGTGAAATGAAATGGGTTGCAGCAATATCTGTCTGTTTATCTATCTATCTATCTAATAAGATTAATGAATAGGTTTGAGGGCAAAGCCCTGAGTATCAATAAATTTGTAAAAAGGGCATAGTAGGTAACAGAGTCAGGAAAGAGACTGGAAGAACATTCTGGAAAGCAAGAATTAGGTTAACATTGTAAGAAGCATCAGGAAGAATAAGATTGTTAATTTGAAGGGAAGTGAAGCATAACACAACACAAAATTAAATTTGGTTCACAGTGTTTTTGTCCCAGGTAAGTTGTTGATGACTACAGGGAAAGACCTTTGAGTGAAATGATAGTGTCAGAGGCAAATTAACAGTAGCTTGAAAAGAGAATAGAAAGTGATAAAAGGGAACCAGTGTCATACTGAACTGACATTTGAGAATCAAAATTGCTTTCAGGACACAGAAGGTCTAAGAAAAAAAAAATTTAATTTATGTTTTTGTTTTTGTTTTTTTTAAGAACAATGTGTATGTATTTATCTTGTCATACTAACTTAACAGGCTGCCTCTAGCTATATAAATAAATGAGATGCTTTGGTTTAAATCAGTCTCTCCCATTGTCTCTCTTTTTCTTACCCTCCCCTACCTCCTTCTCCCGCTTCTTCTCCCTCTCCCACTCCTTCTTACCAGTTGAAATAACATCTGGCAGATATAATAAATTTACCTATGTGATTTACTTTCTCAGTCTAATGAAAATTCACATCCCGGGTGACACAATGACACCATCAGTGTTCATTCAGGGGAAGTGCACATGATATAACATGATCACCCAGAAATTGAGGGGATAGCATTGTCAGGAAGTATGAGACCACCCAGAGAATTTAAATGGATATACCTGGAACTGTTTGTGGGATTCATGCCACAAGGATTATTCATGTTAATAATTTATTAATCAATATGTCCTTTCCCTCATGATGCTAGTTGGGAGAAGTGCATGACCTCTGTGTTTTTTTGTTAATTTTAACATTTGAAACTCCAATGCTTTTTCAAGGAACAGTAATAAATAAAGAAGGTTTTTGAAGGTATTTTCACCCCATAATATTCTGCACAAAAATATCATTGTCATAAATGAGGCTAATTCACATTTACCCATTAAAGCCTGAGAGTAGAGACATTCCATTTCCAAGTCTACAAAAAAGAAAATGTACATCTTTTATAATTAATTCTTAATTATTTTCAAGACCAAATCTAGAACAAAAAATTATTTTTCCACAGGAATTTCTAAATATATGTCCATATTTTCTACCTTTAATTCTT
This sequence comes from Uropsilus gracilis, assembly GCA_004024945.1. Classification (NCBI taxonomy): domain Eukaryota; kingdom Metazoa; phylum Chordata; class Mammalia; order Eulipotyphla; family Talpidae; genus Uropsilus; species Uropsilus gracilis. The sequence goes on from PVHY01000037.1 coordinate 306,761, forward strand.
TTACGTATTACATAGTTAAATAGACATAAGTCTTTACATAACAGAAATCTTTTCCTTGGGCAAGATGGTAATTGACTGTTCAGGTTTTATCTTTTTTCTTTCTGACCATCCCCAAATTTATATTTTGTGAGCGTAAGTCACTCCTTCTAGTATGAGAATAGAAAATGATATCAGAAAACAGTGGCTTTCTTCCTTCATAGCTAAATTTCCAACCATTATACAAACTATATTGTTTTATATAATAAATCCAAAGTAGCTCTGAAATCCAACAGCCTTACACAAATCCTTGTTCCATCATTTACTGACTATGGACACTCAGCAAGTTGCTTGACTGTACTGTGCTTTGGTCTCATTTAAAATGGCATAAAGGTGGTATCTATCATGTAGAGAGTGTTATGGGTTTTGAGTGAGAGCAATGTAAGTAAGTTGCTTATATTCATTCTTGGCACAGATTAGTTATTTGCAGTTTTTAGAGTATAGAAAAGATTTTATTCACTTTTAGCATTAACTAATTAATTGCTAGAAAATATGGAAACATGATAAGTGCAGTTAAATAGAGAAAAAGGGGACTTGAGAGAAAGGGGACTTGTGTTTTGGGATGAGTGAATGTTATACAGCAATATAAATCCAGATGTGGACTTTCATTCTGTTGCTTTGTGCTGTGTAATGTTGAGTGATTTATTTAATCTGAGTCCCAATTCCTTCATGTATAAAATAGCTACCTTACATATTTATTATAGAAAATATGTATCAAGGATTTAGTACAGAGTACATACTAAATAGAAGGATGCTGGAGATTTGAGTTTTTCAGTTCTTGTTATTTTATACCTTAAGTAAATTCTTATCTTAAAGGCAAACTTTTTTGTAAGTAAAAAAGGAAATCAGAGAGCCCATCTAAGGGAAAATTTACCTCTTCCTTTATCTCTTCACTGAGTTATTGGCAAAAAAAAACTCCTGAAAGCTTAACAAAAAAGTATTTAACCATTTTTATTACTGCATAAAAGCAAATCTTGAAAGTTTAGTTGTCATTGATAAAGCACATGAAGGTACAACTAGAATATTGGTCATAGATTTTTACTGGACATAGAGCGATATCTTACATATGTTTATAAATCTTAAGCAGTAAGTGAAATCACATATAAGTAAGATTTATCCCCAAATGTGAACATTTTAAAAATGATCTGGAACCAGGCACGGTGGCGCATGCCTGTAAGCTTCAGCCTATGAAGTCGCTGGGGCTAGGGATCATGGTTTGAGTCCCACTCAGGGCAACACAGCCAGACCTAGTCCCAAAAAATAGCTGGGTGTGGTGGTACACACCTGTAATCCCAGCTACCTGGGAAGCTGAGGCTGGGAATTGCTTGAGCCTGTGGTTTCATGGACAAAAATAGCAAGACCTAGTCTCAAAAAAATTAGATAGATAGATAGATAGATAGATAGATAGATAGATAGATAGATAGATAGATAGATAGATAGATAGATAGATATAAAAATGATCTGTAAGTGCTTATGAGAAGCTTAATTTTGACAGGCTAGAATCCAAACATTTCAGGCAAATAAACTTTGAGTTTGTAAAAATCTTCACAGGGAAAATAAAAACCTGCGTTCTCTAAATTCTCTATTCACAATCAACCTATTACAAGCTTCAGTATGAAAATATTAGAATGCCTTCAAGATCATACTCCTACCAGATTATTTAGTTTTGTGTGTTGCTGAAAATAACAGAAAATCCAGCTAATGGTGGGTTAAGTACACAGGGAATTATTTTTTCACATTAAAAAAAAAATCTGTCTGGAAGTGCTGCTGGCATAGATCAATGGATCAATGATTTTTAGCCCCATTTTGTCTGTGAATGTTTCAGCCTTTCTCTCATGTTGTTTACTGATGGTCAAAAGGTGACTCTTAAATTGACAGATGCAAGTCCAAGTTCAAGATATGGAAAAGAAGTGATAGGCAATTCCAGCTGAGCTTTTTCTCTTTCATCAGTAAAAACACATCTCTGTAAAGTCTTCAGAAGATTTCTTGTGGAGTAGAGGAAATATTTCATTTTCCTCCTTCTAAAGCAGAAATGACAAGAGAAAATAGGGTGTGAATATCTGATGAGTTAGTGAACAATGTCTCACACATCATTATTGAGAAGCTGCTTGTTCCAAAATCTACAAAATAAGCTATATCTGTCACCAGTGTAAATTGAAACTGACTGTAGAGAATGCATTTTCTAATTCTGCTGTAATATTTGGTCACTCAATTTTCTTTCTATAAGGAATGTATGAATTCCATTAGTGCTTGATTGATAATAGGTGCAGAGAAGTGTGTGAGTGTGTGTATGTGTATGTGAATTACTGTTTCTAGCTGAGCTAAGAATATCCTCGTAACAAGTGTTTTTTGTTTGGAATATGTAAGTTGTGCATTACTGAATCCATAAATAATTTATAGTTAGGGAGGCAAAATGTCTCTTTTTATGATCAAGTTCTTAACCAAATGGTTTTGAAAACTCCAAATTTTTAGGTCTTAACGTAATTTCATAAAATATTTATTTTTCTTCTACTTGTATGAAACTCATTAGATTGTAACTCCAATTGCACCTGGCCGCATTGGAGTTACACTTGTGTTGCTTTTTTCCTTCCTCTTTGGATCACTTTCGTCAAGCTATTGCTTTATATAAATAAATTTAAGAGGCATTGTTTCTTAAACAGTGGGATATCAAAGAAAAATTGTGGGGCTGTCCAGTCCCCACAATTTCCTATACCAGAAATGCACTGTTTGTTGTATTTGGAAATCTTTGGTAAAACTGATGAAAATTTGACTCTGACTCTTTTTATTACTACTATGTGCTGGCAATTCTAGACAATATATAAAAAAAACATGTGTTTCACAGCAAACCCCATGATCCAGTCTCCTCTCATTGGCTTGCAGGGCTTCATAATTCAAATGTTTCCCTTTCAAATAAATGAATATAAATTCTTTTATTTAAAGCATATAAATTAAGATTTTAAAAAGAAATCACTATCTGAAATATATAAATGAAAATTCTGGATTTTTCTTCCTGGTTATTCATCTTTGATATAGTCCTCACTGTCATCACTTAATTGAAATCAGGTGAAGAGAGAAGTGAAAGACATTTAAACTAAATAAAAATTGAGCATCAAGTTAAATCTATAACAAAAGTAGAAGCTGAAAAATATGTGCCAGATATTTCTGATTTTAAGTTTATGGCTCCAATTCCTTTTCCAAAAGAAAAAATATTGAAATTATATTTATTGCAGTGTTTCTTATTTCAAAGTAGATATCTCACATTCTGTATTTTCATTTTGGCTTGGTATTAAAATGTATAACCCAGGGGATAGGGGCAGCAAAGATAGCCATTTCTTATTTGAAGTATTATATATAAAATATATATAAATCTATAAGATTGTAAAGTACAAATGTTAAATGCAATTAGCATTCCAAACTTTGAATTTCATTTACATTGAATCTTACTATTTGTTTTTTTTACCCATTCATTCATTTTAGTAAATTGATGTTGGTATGCAACTTTGCATTTTGGGAGTATGAGATTCCCCCCCCTTTCAAGTATCATTGCCATACTGCTCCACCCATGGTCACCTTATTCAATTGTGCTCCCTCCTCACTTTGCTCCTCCCCTTCTAAAATCTTCAATTCTATAATCAGTTGTCCAGGGTTAGTTTTTAAGTTTCGCTTTATCTTTTCCACTCATATGTGACACCTTCTAGTATTTGTTTTTTAAAAGAAAACAACAAAATAGGAAGAAATAAATTTCTCAAATTAAGCGTTTCTATTTGTCTAGGCATTTTTGGACAAAAGCTTGAAGACACTGTCCGTTATGAGAAGAGATATGGGAACCGTTTGGCTCCAATGTTGGTGGAACAGTGTGTGGACTTCATTAGACAGAGGGGCCTGAAAGAAGAGGGTCTCTTTCGACTGCCAGGCCAGGCGAACCTGGTTAAGGAACTCCAGGATGCCTTTGACTGCGGAGAAAAACCATCATTTGACAGGTAGAGTTCAAGATTTCACTATTCTCTCTTGAGCATTTCAAACTAAAATGGAAGCATGCTGAGCCTGAGATAATGCAACAGTTAACAGGATTGGTTATCCCCTCCTGGGGATGGCTTTTATTAAGTTAGAGTGAGTATCCAATGGTTTTTACATGTCTCTCTCTTCCATTGTTTTTTGCCCTTGAAACATTATTGTCTGTTCTTTATCTTTAGTCCTAAATTAAAATTATATTAAATGTTTACACTGAAAATGTGACTATTTAGGAATATTCTGTGATGTGTTTTTAATTTTCGGCAAAAGGATATTAAAAGCATTTATAAGCACAGAATGGGTTATGGCAATGCAGTTAATATAACTATTTTATAATATTGACAAAAGCATTATATATTTAAATATAGAGCTCCAGTATTAGCTAAGAACTTAATAGTAATATTTATGAATTACCATTTTCTTCACCTTTTTCATTTTAGTAGAGAAAACAATCCTTTATCTTAATATAATTAAGCATTGTATATTTTTCCATGTTAATAGTTGAAAAATACCTTTTTATTTCAATATGTTCAACCTAACATTTTATCATAGGCAACCTTGTAAGCATAATTTTTAACATCTAATAATTCATTCTGCAGATAGACTGTTTAAACCCTTTTAACAGTGTTGGAATTGTCCCATCATTATAAATAATGGTGTAATATATGCCCATATGTTCCCATAAATAGTTATTACTTTTGGATTACCTTAGAAGATATTTCTAGTTTTGGACTTAGTAGACAAGAATAATCTTGATACTAGGTATTGAAAATTGCCTACCAAGTATTGCTTCTCTTTGAAAGTATAGAATTAGCAAGGCTAGACACAAATCTACAGAACAGATAGACAAGACTTTTGTGTACAATTAAATACATGTCTAACATTGAATACCTGACATGGGGTAAAGGAATATTAACTCTCACCAACAATCCCTGAGATTTATATTAATATGTTTTAACTGGTCACATTAGCAAGGTTCTATTACTTCATTGTTGGCATGTTGAAATAGACAACATGAGGGTAAAAGTACAAATCGTTATCAGCTTTCTAAAAAAATTGAACAATGTGTTTCAAGATCCTTTAAGCAGGAAATTCCAGTTCTAGGGGAAAAAATCAGATTTGCAGAAAAGAAAATTTAGTGCAGGTTTGATTATCAGAATGTTTATCACAGTGAAAAATGAACACTCTACTGCCTCCAGCAGTAAAGTGTGGTAATACCTTTTAACAAAAGTTATATTTTTAAATTTTTTTGGAAAATACTAAACAATTATATATGGAAGTAGATAATAAATGAAAAAGATAAGGCAGAATCAAGTGATTAAAATTCAACCTTTTAACAAAAAGTATTGCAGTTTTATAAAGATTTATAAATTTGAGAAACCTTGTAGTTTATTGATTTATAGAAGATTCATTTGTAGAGAGTTAATGTGGAGGTGAAGAAGCAAATTGAAAAACAAATCAGAGGACAAAGTTCCATACTATGTATACCTTTGCAGGAGCTAGGTATAACCTGATTGTGTTCATGCTCTATAAAATATCCTTATTTTTTCATTTCTACAGGAATTGTAGAAACTACCTGTTAAGTTGAAAGCCTAGAAAGGGTTAAGTTGAAAACCTATAAAAGAGACTCATTGAGAGTATTTCAGTGTCAGGCAAAATATGGTAACTACATATCTTATTCTTTATTTTGAGAGAGAAAACCAAATCAGTAGTATTTTGTTTGTTTTGTTTTGTTTTTTAAATATTTGCCTAGGAAATATTTTTTTTTTTAAATCAGAAGAAAACTTGTCAGTGGGGTCCTAACATGAAAAGATTATGTAATGAAATAAACTGCAGCCTTTACAAGGAAAAGAGTAGAGAGCCCAGAGAGCATAAGAGAGAGAGAGAGCACGGAGAGAGGAAACACCAGAAAAAGAGAGGCCAGAGATAAAGCATGAAGATTCCTGAGGGTCTGTGGAACTCACCTGCCTCACAGCCCCCAATCCTGGCCCTAGTCCTGCCGTGCCCACCCTAGCATGTCTATATAACTGCTAGGACCAACAAGGAACCTATCCAGGTTGGGAGTCACGAGGAGAATGTACACAGACACTTAGACGTTATGGAATTGTTAGAAGATGTGCCCTGTAAGCAGTTAACTTTATTTTAGGATCTTGATAACTGTTGGTTGGTCATTGAATATTGTGTAATTTTCAGATAAAATGTGATCCCAATGATAAAGAATGTAGTTTTAAATAAAATGGATCAATGCACAAACAAATGATTATAACAGCAGAAAAACTTTGATTTTGTGGGATGAGTGATGTTCCCCCATTTTTATTGTAATTTCCACATGCATTCATTACTTTTATAACAAGAAATTTAATCAGAAAGGCTTTGTAATAACCTGATTGTGTTCATGCTCTATAAAATATCCTTATTTTTTCATTTCTACAGGAATTGTAGAAACTACCTGTTAAGTTGAAAGCCTAGAAAGGGTTAAGTTGAAAACCTATAAAAGAGACTCATTGAGAGTATTTCAGTGTCAGGCAAAATATGGTAACTTTGAAAAAATAGGAACCATCATCATCATTCATTTCTTCAGTAATTCATTGTTTCAGATCTCTTCTCTTGTATAACAAACCTCCCCAAAACTATGTGACTTGAGCAACCAGTCATTTGCTCATGATTCTCCAGTTTGGAAAGAACTTGGTCAGCATATACTTGCTCATTTCTCCTCCACATGATGTCAATTGATACAGATTATTCATCTGAAAATCCCAAAATGACTTCATTTACTAGTCTCAAGCATTGTCTGAGGGAGGTCTCCCCAATCCCCAGAGCCTCCACTTCCTTCTCATCTTATATCTAATAGAACTTTTTTTCAGATAGTCTGTATCTCTAGCAGATTATTCAGATCTACTTACATAATAACTGAGATTTTCAAGAGAATGAAACTGGTAGCTTGTAAACCTGGCCCAGGTTAGGCCCAGATGACACTGTATCATTTCTTGAATGTGCTGTTGATCAAAGCAAATCACAAGACAGGAAGCATGAATGTCCAGGAAGGGGAAATAAATTTCACCACTTGGTGAAAAGAGCACAGATATGAGATATGCAGTGAAGAAAGGATTTGTAGAAAGTTATTTTTGGAGAATAACTATAGATTTAAAGTCTAAAAATCAAATGAAATAAATTCCTCTGTTAGATTTTGAGATTGTTTTGGCTATTCTAAATCATTTATGTTTCCAAACAAAACATTCATATGTACTTGTAAATTTCTACCAAAAAATTGTTAGGATAGAAATTTCATTGAATCTAGAATCCTCTAGGGAAAATGAACATCTTAAAAATAAGAAATCTTCTAATCCATGAATATGACTTATTTCCCCATTTTATCAAGGCATTGTGTATTTTAGCAATCTTTGATAATTTTCAGTGTAAGCACTTGCTCATTTTGTTAAATTTATCCTTAAGTATTTACTGCTGAGGGATGTTCCAATAAATATCTTTGCTTTATATATAATTTTCTAGTGGCTAACTTCTAGATTATACAAATACAATTGATCTTTTATATCCATATATTTTGTCTTACAAATTTGGCAAATTCATTTATTAGTGCTAGTAGACTTTCTATAGATCTCTCATGAGACTCTGCATATATCATTTTGTTGACTGACATAATGAAAATCTTTCCTTCCTTTTCAACGTAGACACCTGTGTTCTTTTTCTTGATTTTTTGCACTAAGAACTCTTCTATGATATTAGTAAATGTATGTAAGAGGGAAGTTTTCAGTCTTTTGCTACTCTGTTTTTCTGTTGATGTCCTTTATCAGGTTTACATATATCCTTTTATGCCTTTTAATAATGAATGAGAATTGAATTTTTTCAATCTATATTCTGCACTTATTGCAGAAATTAGTCAATGTTTCCCTTTTCTTAATGTGAATTGCACTGATTGATTTTCAAATGTTAAGTCAAGTTTGAATTCCTATGATAAGCTACATTTGATTGTGATGTATTACCTGTTTTAAATTTTTATACCTAAATAGAAAATAATTTGTTGAGAACTTTTAGGCCTATTTTCATCAGAACTGTTGACTTATAGATTTCTTGTAAGATCTTTGACTGGTTTTGTTTTAGAGAAATTCTAGCCTCAAAACTAGAAAGTGTTTCCTCAAAATTGGAATATATCCCTTCTACCTCTATTTTCTGAAAAAGCATATCTTCTTTGTCTATTTTTTCCATGAATCTTTGATAAAATTTATCTGTCAAGGCCCTTCTCCAGAAAATAGAATGTTCCTAGGTAGAGTTTGGTCTTCTCATCATGTTATCCTCTAGACTTTCACCTATCTGCTCTCTGCTCTTGGATCTGCTCTCTGAGATAAATCTTAACATTTCCCTATGAAATGACATAATTCTGCTTAAGCTTCTCTTCAGCCTGCTTCCATTCCATAACGTTGGAAGCCCAAAACCACTGTTCAGTTTAACCTTTTGTAGTCCCAATTTTCTTAATTTCTTTAAAAACTTTGTTAGTTACAAGTTATAATCCTCTTGCTGAGATAAGTAACATTCATAAAATTCTTTTTCAGGTTCTTCCATGTTCAATCTATGAATCAGGTTACTTTGAATTATCTTAAAAATTTTTTTTAATATTTTTTACTTTGTATTGCTGAAGTAATCTAAAAGTTAATACATTTAGCCTTTAAGAGTTTTGAGAACTGCTATATAGGCACTGGTCTTTGTCTTTAGGTTATATGCTACTGGCAACATCTGATTTGCTCTATGACCATTTTTTATTTTTGAGTATCTTTTATCATGCTGTCTTTGGGGCTACTAAGGTTTCTCTAAATTCTTCTTTGAACAGTTTCTTCTTTAGTTTTACCAGTAACATTTTCTGAGTTCCAAGTTGCTGCAGACAAATCTAGCTAATTAAGCACTAGTGCTTAATAAGCACTTACCTTTTCTACTCTCTAATGGTGATTTTCTTGTTACCCTTATAGTTATTCTCCATTGTCTTATCACTGAGTCTTCAGACTCTGTCTGAGACCAGTGACTGTGTCCAATATTATTGTTGCATAAAGAACTACTCAAAACTTTATCGTATTAAAATAGCCTTTTCAAATACTTCATTGGCTTGGCAGAGATAACTTATCTCTGTTCTACATGGTGCTGGATGTCACAGTCGAATGCAGCTGCAGCATCCAAGGAAACTTCATACAAAGTCTGGCACCTGTGCTGTGTGGACTGAAATGGCAGATGGCTTATTGAGTATCTCCTTCTTCTTGCAATCTGTTATCTCTCAGGTGTTCTTCATTTAGTGGGTTGCTGTGACTTTTTTTACACAGTATTGTAGGACTCATAGACAATAGGAGTGATATTACTGATCTATTGTGGACTGGGCCCAGAATTCCCACATCATGTCCACTGAGTGATATTCATCAAAAGCAAAGCATATGGCCAGCTCAGATGAAAAGGAGTTGAAAATCAACTCTGTTTTGGAAGGAGAAAGTTGCATGTTTGTATAGGATGGGAGAAATTTTTGACAGACACTTTTGTAGACAATCTGTCTCATTCATTCACTCACCACAAAAGTTTTGCCATGTTTGCTATGCCTTATACTCTGTTTTAGTTGAAAAAGATTGGGTTTACCTGGTAAGGTGGGTAAACAGTATAGAGTCAATGTATGAATATTTCATAACATGATAAAAGTGACATGCCAATATGTTAGTGAAATGGTGGAGCTATGCATTGCTTTCATGAAAGTCTAACATTTGGGTCTCAGTTAAATGACAAGGAGAATCTTGCTGTAGCTAAGCTTCTTCTTACTGGAAGCACATTGCAGGTAGAGTAGCAAGTATAAGGGTTTTGAAGGAAGCCTGTTTGATGAAAATACAACTGGTGGCAGGAGTACAATGGATGATGATAGGAATCTTGAAGATGAGGCAGAAGAGGTTAATTCTGAGTAACCCAGTGCTTAATTATTAAAAATTCAGCTTTTATTCTAAGTGAAATGGAAATCTGCTAAAAGAATTTTAGCAAGTGAATGAAATGGTTTTATTTAAATTTTAGAAACAGTCACTCTATAAAGAAAAACTACTGTTTTCCATTACTCTACCCACAAAATGCTTTGGACACCTACTGCGTGAGTTTTTCCATACCAAGTAATTCTCCAGTTCTTGGCAGACACTGGGTATTCCGCAATTTAATTTTATTCTGAAACTGACTGCTTGAAGTCAGCACAGACCTCAGTTTAAGGGTTCAGTTCCAAAAGACTATCACCTCCATCTTCCCTCTTCAGATACCCATCCTGAGACTAGAACTCATCTTAGTCTAAGCCTAGTCAGTTGCTTCTGAGCAACTGGCTATAAATTGGACTGTGATCAAATTCAGAAATTCAGTAATTTGCTAGACTAGCTCACAGAATTCAGTTTACTTACTGTTGTGGGTTTTATTTGCTTGTTTGTTTTTTGATTAAAGGCCACAACTCAGAACAGTTTGAAGGGAAAGATACGTAAGGATAGATATGGAGAAGACGAACAGGGCATTCATGCCCTCTCTGTCCTGCCACCCTGCCTGCACCTCCACATGTTCAAATCAGAAGCTCTCTGTAAACACTTTAGTTAGGGGTATTATGAAGACCTCATTACATAGTAGATTGAGTAAATCCTTCTTTGGTCAGTGGTGATTGAATTTAATCTCTAGTTCCCTACCCTTTTTCAGAGTTGAGCAGTAAGGTTTAAAGATCCAACCTGCTAATTATTTGGTTTGTTCCTCTGGCAAATGGCCCTCCAGTTCCCATTCTTTGAGGCTTTCCAAAAGTCACCTCATTAACATAAACTCCCAATGTGCATGAAGAGGTTTGGTATGAATAACAAGAGACCTTCCTTTCACCTTCAACATTCCAGGAAAGTTTCAGGAATTGGGCAAAAAATTCAATATTTTAGCAAAGATGTTGTTATCACCTTCATCATTTAGGAAATTAAAAGGATTTTAGACACTCTGTACCAGAATGAAGGGTGGAAAAATATCAAATATTTATTATTTCTGTGTAATATACTCTGGCAGTCAGAACACTCTCATTTTGATATATAAATGTCAAACTTGAGTGCCTTAGTCATAGGGAGGTTCCTATACAAATTCTGAATTCTGCTGTTTTAAAGATGAAGACTTCCAGATTCATGAACAGTAAAATAAGAAGAAAGTAAGATATCTGTGGCAAATGACACTGGTAGGAGAATAAATAATGAACATTTTCCCAAGGAGCATGAGTCTTCTATCCCATACATTTTTAGTGAGTTCACTGATTTTGAAAATTGCATGATCATCGCTTACTTCAGATTCTTATTTTTTAGGATGTAAAGAGAAACTTCCTAGGAAAAAATTAGCTTTTATAGTGATCTCATCTATCTTCACTATCAAAATGATTATCTAAAAAATACAAAGCAAAAATATATATTGCATAATGTTTGAAGCAGAAATTAGGATGAAAATCAAAATACAGAAATGTTTTCACTGTGAAATATTTTATAAAAAGAATGAATAAATAGTTCTCCTATTTATTCTAATCATACTTGTATCTCACTAAAGACTCAGCAGAATTTAGTTTTTCATCACTATGTTTATTAAAGACCGAAAAGAAATTCTCACAGGAATTCCACAAATATAATCTCTATATTTTAATATTAAAGCTTTGTGTTACTGTAGCTTTAATATTAAGCCCTGAATTTTGATTTTTAAAATAACATTGTAAAAGTACAATAGTATAAACATTAAATTTTAATCTCAATACTATTCAAATTATATTTTAAATTATATTTTTGTAAATAATTTAAAATATAGACAAATGTAAAAATAAAGGTTAACATTTCAAAATTAAATAACCCAGAGAATTCTTGCTATATACAACATACAAATAATTAAATATGTAGAAACTTAGACATATAGATATATCAAAATATCTATATATACTAAGTATTAGAATCACAACTAAATAGATTTCCCTTGACTTCCTGGCCTCTATAGTCATTCAGCACACTAGTGAGGATTGGCTTTTTCCTGCCTCTGATCCTGCTTCTGTTGCTTTTTTTCCTGGGTTTGTACTCACCGGTATCAATCACATGCTGACCAGCAACTGTTTTATAAAACTGCTTGTGCTCTTGAAGCTCTGGATCCACATAGGGTTTGAAAGATATATTTCACATTTGAATGAGAAGAAGTATTTTGTCCTGTAGGAGAAAAATAGAGCTTGAGAAAAATTTAGAATACTATTTGTATTTAGAGAGGTTCACAAGTGCAAGTTGCAGCTTTTATTAAACCTTGCCCGTTCTGCTCTCCTTTAATTACATCAAATGTTATTTTTTCTGTTCCAAGGTTCAGGTTTAAGACTTTTATGCATGCATGACTTAATTGCTGTTACAAGTAGATCTTATATTCTCACAAGCTTCTTGACCAAAGTGAATTCTGTGAGAAAGAACATTCTCTTTGACCTGAAAAGATTTGCATTTTATCAGTGTTTGAAAACCATAGAATAATAACAGATATCAGAGTTCATATCCATTTTTCCTTTATTGTTTCTGTTTAGGAATGAAAGCAAATTAAAATAAGACATTTTACATTAGATTTCTCTTTTTTGAGGGGACAAAATAAAATATAAGATGTGTAAAATCAAATTAGAAGTCAAGTGTAATTTAATTTCCAAAGCTGTCCAGATGGCACCAGCTGTTAAGAAGATACATTTTGGAAGAGCTGGGAAGGTGGAGTCATCATAGCTTAAATTGATGGGCAACAAAATAGCTTTACTCTTAAAGCCTAGTTTTCAAAACCAAGGACAGAAGACAAAGGAAGGCTGTGATTTCACATGTCCAGCCCCCTCAAATCCATAAACAACTGTTGTCAGGATACCCCAGCTGCCCCCTACATATTCAGTTCACCTTGACCTCATCCTTCCTCTGGTTCTTTTCCCTTTGCATTTTGTTTTGCCAGTTGGATTAGGATCAGTGAATAAACTGCAAATATACAAAGATAAAGTAAAAAAATATTCTAAAATTTAGGAGACAGAAGGGCCAGACACATTTTAATTTAATCCTCAGGATTGCACTATAAATTTGAGTAATAATGTCCTAAGTTTTAAAAAGTGACCATGAAAGTATGGAACACTGCAGATATGCAGATTCTTTAATATTAGTTTGTGTAAGTAAAGCACTGGAACTACCTCAACATTCAGAGACTCAGACCCCACTTACTTTCATTCTGATTTGAAAGGTTGGATGCTGCTTAGGAATCTGCATTTTAAACACATCTCTGGTTAATTCTTCTGTGCATGGCCTTCAAACAATAACTTGGGAAATGCTGCAGGATTATAGGCTGCAGGAGTGTGGAGTAAAGGAAAATGTCTCAATTGAAGTTAAACCTCTATTTTCTTATGCATAAAATAGGGGAAAATTGATCTCATTGCCTTATTGGAAGCAACATCTAGACAGTGCAGGTCATAAGGTACTGTAAGCCATAAAGTTTTTTCCTCCTATGGTATGCAATTGGTAAATAAAATATAACTTTCCTAATTTGCTGAAATGAGCTTAACATGTTATTTTTCAATATATATAAACATTATCTATGTTTATTTTATTTACACTTCCTTGTTATGTGCCCCAAATTTTAGAAAAGTCTACTCTTTTCCCTTTAAGCTTTGATTCATGTGACAATTGAAAACCCAGGGGATTTCAGTCACAAACCATATGTGGATTAAGACCTAAGAATAGGACCTGATGGAGGAAAGTGAATTGAGTAAGTAGGAGTATGAGGGCATGTGAACAGGTAAAGCGTTGGCAAAGGGGATAATAGACTCCCAATGCCCAAGACAAGCCTTATATGGATGGTGTACTGACTCTCTATTCTCAGATATTTTCTACTCTGGTTTCTATTCAATTGCACACCCTAGAAAATATATTTAGCTATATTCTATTCTTTATGAAGTGAAGAGGTACTGAAAAAAATTTAGCTAACTCAACTGCTTATTTTGATTAAGTTGTCAGATATTTTGAGAAGTTTACAATATTTGCTAACTGTTACCCTAGAGAATCTCTCAAACATCTCAAACATGTATTCGTGTAATACAAGTTGATTTTAGTCTTATCTGTACAGCACCTACATTTTCTTTATTGATAGCTTTCTTTAAACTTGTTCACTGTTCTGTATATTAAGTTTGTTGTAAAAGGAATTTTGTGTCATTGTTCAGTTGAAAACAGCATGCTAGCCATAAATAAAGTTCATTAAATACAATGACAGTAATGTTTATTATTAGTGCCAGCTGAGTATGTATACTGCTTTCTGAAGACTGACTTTAAAGTCCTGTGTTTATTTGATGAAAATGAAGAATGGAAAATGCTAGTACCATGCTAATACTTCTCTCATTCCAACTGGAATGTCCTATTTGATCTAGAGCATAACTGAAAGAAAATTAGAAAAAGAGTAGTGATTCCACTATGTGATTTGATGTCACCAAGTGTCCTATTTATATGTCATCTTACTTGGAACAATCCACCCTTTCAAAAATAGAATGAGATCACTCTCTGAACATGAACAGGCCTCCTCCCCAGAATGTTTAGCTTCTTACATAAGTTGCACAATGGGTGTAACTTACAAGGACTCCATGATATCCCTTTGTGAACATATCAAGGCCTGAAAAATTAATGAGCTTTAAGGGAAAGTATTTTGTTTGTGAAAACACTCACGTGAATAGTTATTAAATATTTTATGTGAGACAGGTTATTAGCTAGAAATCTGTTGTGGTTCATTGTGCTTTGCTTGCTAGGAGATGTAACTAAGAGGCCTGTACATCTGAAGCCAGGAACTTGAATTTCACATTTCCTTCAATTTACCCTTGAATAAATTTGAGCTCACATCTATTGAAGTTGGATTGAGTTATGAACAAAACTAATTTACGAAGAAATTTCCCAGTAGTTGTCATATCTATCAGTTGATAGTTTTATCCTTATTTGCAAAGAAACCTTATAGGAGAAAAAATCCAGGCTTGGATGACAGACAAACTCTAGTCCCACCATTTGCTTCCTAAGTTAACAACCTGGGTCTAATTACTTAATTTCTCAAAACTACTAATTTCCTTATATGTAAAATGAAAATAAAAATGTGTAACCCCACAAAACCATCATATTAATTCATTTGAAACAAAATAAAATGGAACGAAAATTTGAGGAATAAATTATATAATGTGAATGAGACATTTGGTATATGTATTGTTATTTTATCGAGTGTTCAAGAAAATAATTCTAGCATGTATTTGATATGATATGTATTTGATAGCATGCTTGAGCCTGTATGATCTCACCATAACTCTTCATAGTTTTTAATCTAGAATGTCTTCATTTCCATGTTGAAATCTCTATCACAATTCCTAATAAAAGAAATAAGATGCCCATGAGACTTTATGTCCTGAAAGTTTGTGTTCTGAGGTATCTTATAATACATACAAGACAGAGATTGTAAACATTCTTCCATGGCAGTGGTGAAATTTCTTCTGTTAAGTGCACATATTTTTGAAATCAATTTACTGGATTATATTTTGCATATCAGGCAATTCACCCACTTTAAGGGTACATTCAGTGATTTTTTTTACAAATTTGCCAATTTACGCAACCACTACCATTTATCAGCTCAACAGTTTCATTATCCAAGTAAATTCTCTCATGCTGTTTATTGTTGTTCCCTAAACCCTTTCCTCATCAGTCAATCACTAATCTATTTTTGTCTCTATAGAATTTCCTTTTCTTGAACATTTCATATAAGTGCAAATTATTCAATAGATGTTATTTTTCATCCTAGTTTTTCACTTAGCATAGTGATTTTGAGAATTATCCATATTTATAGTATTTATCAGTAGTTTGTTCCATCTTATTGATGAATAAATACATTCCGTTGATATAATACATCTTGTTTATCAGTTACCAGCTGGTAGACATTTGTTTCCAATTTTTTAGTTCATATGAATAATGTTCTGTGAATGCATATGCAAATTTTGGTGTGGAAAGGTTTTAGTTTCCTTTTAGTATATAACTAGGAGTGGAATTGCTAGGTTATACACATCTTTACTATTTGAGGAGCTGCCAAAGAGGTGTACCATTTTTTATTTCTTCAAGCAATGTGTAAATGTTCCAGATTTTATTCTAGTTGATATAATGAGTATGAAATCATAGTTCATTTTAATTTGCATTTTCTTAATGACTACTGAAGTTGTATCCTTTTATAAGTTCTTATGAGTCACTCATTTATGTATTTTAAGAGACATGTGGTTTAGAATGTTTTCATATTATATTGATATGTATTATTAAAAAGTAGTGAAATTGCAAGAGAATCAATTTACTATTCTGGGAATATATATTTAGAATTTTGATAAATATCTCTGATGTTATAGGAGAGCGTAAAGGGTATTACTGTGGATATTCTTTTAAAAGTCTATGTTCATAAAATGAAATATTTATAAGTAGAATATGAACTCAATGAAAGTAGAGAATTTTTATGAATTTTAATCACCTTTTATATCGCTAATACTCAACATTATCTGGTACAATGTAGACATTCAAAAAGTTTGTTTATTAAATGAATGCCAGGAGTATATTTGAATGCTGATATCTTGATAAGTGGTCAAATCATATGCTTTTTCCATAGACTAGAATTTAGGAAATTGAAAATTTCCATGTTTCAGAACTACTTCTAAGATTGGTAGAATATCAAGTAACGCAAAATGCCTGCCTTTGCCAATATCTTTATAGTCTGATGAGTGGACTTCATAAAAGCCAAAACTGCAAGTTAGAACCTTTTTTGTATCCAGACATGTTCTCATAAATATAGATGAACTATGCTCCTAACACAAATGTTTTGATTTATAGTAAAAACAATAACAACAAAACCTTTATTTATTTTCAATACATCATTGTTTACATCTTTCTTCTTATAGACTTATCTTAAAAATGGACCAATACAGATATAGTAAATGTCTGTATATATAGTAGGAAATTATCCTTTACAACAAAAAGCATGAAAGCATTTTAATATGAGATTCCTTGAGATTCCTAATATATATATAAATATGTATATTTATATATAAATATATATAAATATAAAATAAATATAAATATAATAAATATAAATATATATAAATAAATATAAATATAAAATAAATATAAATATATGTATATTTATATATATAATTAAATTCTTTCAAAGCTTCATATCCTTTCCCCATATGTGTGCTTTTTAATTTCTTTCCCAAATATATATAAGTGACATGCATCAATAAATTGTAGTTCTATAATTTAGGTAATTTGAAAATAGTTATATGTTATAATAAAAGATGAAGTGTACAAAAAAGTAACAAGTTTTGTATAGACTGTAGTCTCCTTAGAACATGGTGTAATAAAGAAGTTGGGATTGTCCTTCTTAAAGACAATATGATCTGTTAATTCCTCTACTAGCTAGTTATACAAATATATTCTGAATTGAAAAGATTTATCTGCAGTTATATTCATAGAAGCGCTGACCACAATTGCTAAGGAACCAACCTAAGTAAGTGCCCTTCAACAGATGAATGGATAAAGGAATTGTAGGATATATACTCAGTGGACTGTTACACATTTGTAAAAAATATGAAACAGTAGCATTTGAGACAAAATGGGTGTATCTCAAGGGTGATAATAAGAAATAGATCAAAAACTGAAAGACATCAAGTTGCTTTCACCTATCTGTAGAAAAACTAGAAAATATGCACAGACAAAATAGAGAAGGAATAATTTTTTAATTAATTTATTTATGTATATAGAAATTTCACATCTTTGTGATCTCTGGGGTTAACCTCCCCCAACCATTCCCATCCTGTGCCCCTGCTCCCCTCCCCAGTTGTGTACTTTAATTTGGTTGTTAGTTTGCTTTGACTTTTCTTCGTGGTTTTTTGTTTATCTTTCCCATGTCCCATATAATAGTGAAACCATTTGGTTTCTGTCTTTTTCTTTCTGACTTGTTTCTGCTAATATGGTTCCTTCTAAGTCCATCCATATTGTCATAAAATCATCCAATTTGTCAGTTTTTTTGATGAGTAACATTGTTTATATATACCACATCTTTTTCATCCAGTCATCTGTCTTGGGACATTTTGGTTGCTTCCATGTCCTTGCAATTATAAATAATGTTGCAATAAACATCCGAGCACAGGTGTTCCTTTGTACAAGCATTGAGGTCTGGCCTCCTTTGGGTAAAAAGGAATAAATCTTGCTACCAGAGGGGACAAAGTGGAGCGCAGAGGGTATGGGGAGAAAGGTAGATGGAGTAGTAGTGCAAGGTGAGTGGAATATTTCCACACATGGAAGAACAAAAATGTAACCTCAAAATGTAAAGGTTTGTAAAAAATGAGAAAGGAAAAGCATTTATCAATAAGCTAGTATGTCATATGCAAGTGATTAAAAAAAGACACAAACTGATGTCAAGAAATTTATTATTGTTAAGATTTTATATACTTATTTTATGAATGTGCAAACAATTGTTCTGGAAAGATACAAATGAAAATGATAAACCACTTGATTTAGGAAAGGGTACTGATGCTGGTAATGGGCAAACAGGAGATAAAAATTTATTTCATAAGCTGTCTATTTTGCACTTTTTGAGTTTATAGCTTATAAATATATAATCAGTTCAAGTAAAAAATTCATGCAACAGGCTTCAGAAGTATGAGAACTTGCTACCATTCCAATGAATGAGAAATCAGACCTATGAGGGTCAGGTGGGGCAGGCCTGAAACAATGCCCCCTCTGCTAGCTTCTCTCCCAGGCCCTCTTCTGTGAA
Organism: Uropsilus gracilis; assembly: GCA_004024945.1. Taxonomy (NCBI): domain Eukaryota; kingdom Metazoa; phylum Chordata; class Mammalia; order Eulipotyphla; family Talpidae; genus Uropsilus; species Uropsilus gracilis. Next base: position 325,634 of record PVHY01000037.1, read on the forward strand.
CTGTTAGTGCTGCCTCTCAGGACTTAGGAGTTGTCAGTGGGGACTGAATGCTGTGAAGAAATGTACCCACATTCAAAGGGATCCTTTCCAGCTTGCTGGCTAGAGAGGTAGAGACGGTTCAAGTGCTAGCCATGTTTAGAGTCGGATGTTACCCAGAACCTGACCTTCAGCATAACTTTTTCAGAGCCCCTAGTGATCACATTTACTGCTTTTGCTCCTGATATAAGCTCTTAGATTCCCTCCTGCTTGTGATTGAGGACCCCTAATTCTTTCATTTGGAATCTAGATTGCTTGGTCCTGTTAGGGAGACCTTTTTGTCCAGCATTAACCAAACACCAGGATAGAGGGAACCTCTGGAGAAGGAACTTCCCAGAAAGTGTAGACATGTCCAAGTTTCCTCTGGCAAAGGAAAACCTAAAATCAGAAGACTGAGCTTCCCAAAGGTGCGTGACTCTTCACCCCCCCCCCCTCTCATACCTGAGCATACCTGTGCTGGACACAGCTTTGAGTCTCTGGTTTTGCTGCATGGCAAGGTGGAGCCTGGAGAGACCAGAATTCCTAACTGCACCCAGCCTTCTTCACCTTCTCGCCTGTACCTGTCCTTTATTACCTGTATCTGTGCAGTGAGCTGAATGCTCAGGAAGCACTGCTATCTAGAACCTTCCCCCATTACCTGGCACTTGTTTGTTTTGGAGACTGAGCACTCTGTGGGATTCCAAGCTGCTGGGAGTGGCTCCCCAGGCCGCTGGTTCCTGATGCACAGTTGGAGACTTTGTGGAGCTATTGAAGCCTATTCCTGCCTCCACCTGCCTCCCCCCCCCACCGCTTTACTGCTGTCCATGTCATCCATGTCAACCCAGCAGTTCCTGGAGCAGTTATGGTCATTCTGCAAGCTGAGTGTGAAGCCTTGAGACAAGATTTCCCCTAGAGCTTCTACTCTATTCCACCTCGTGGTTCTTATATCACTGTATCACAGTATCAGAGGGCACTGATGATAACAAGAGGAGAAAAGCTTACTGTAGATGTCAGGTCTTGGTTGAAGCCTATGGAGAAGCCAATGAGGAGATTGGACCAAGGGCATAAGCCTCCAAAACTGTGGAGTTGCCTCCACAATTGGCCAATCCTTCTGTGCTGATCTTGCACTTGTGACATTTAATAAAAATCCAAACAGGCTATCATGGTGGACATGGAAAACTTCCTTGACTAAGGACAGAAGAATGAGTCCTGCTTCATCTTCCTGATGTCAGAAGGCCTGCCTCCAGAGACAGAGGCAGTTCCCTGGTGATACTAAAAGACCACCTCTCCCAAGCGACTGATGTAAAAAACACATTGAAAATATCTCAAGACCAAATATGACACCTCAGAAGAAGTTAATAGATGTTTAGATGAAAACAACCATCATTAGTTACATCTGGAATTATTGTCCCAAGAAAGTGAGGGATGAAGAGAGGGGATACAAGAATTGCAGGAACAGGGAGCTTCACACACACATACACACACACACACACACACACACACAGATGGATGCTAGATGACAAAATGAGCCAATTAAATTTTCTGACTGAAGTATCCTGAAGACCATCCCTCTGCCTGAACTCTTTAAGTAGGAGCACATAGAGGTTGGCTTCTTGGAAGGAGAGGAAAAGAGAGAATCAGCAGATGCACATCTCCCAAGAGGATCTGTAGCTTCTCATTTGTGCTTTGAACTCCCAAGTGTCCTTTCAGAGGCAAACAGGAGGGGAAAAAAAGCGAACTGTGCAGAAAACTGGATGAAGAAAATCAAAGGAAGCTTATTGGACGAATAAAAAGCCTCAAAACGGAGCAAGCATTTTTGGAGTCTGGAAATTCTCAGCTCAAAAGTCAAATTCGGAAGTTTCAATGACACTCCAGCTAATGCCAGTTTATATCAAGAGTTTATATGGCAGCTGCTGAGAACGCCAAATGAGAAGGAAACGCACAGTTTACCTCCCAAGGATTGATCGCAACATGGATGGAAATGAGAGCCACTCAATATCAACTGCTCACTCTCTGCAAGGAGATCACCAGTATTATGGAGAAAGAATTCGAGAGAAACATTTTCTTCCGTCAAAACATGATTGCCTTCTATGAAAATGAATCTCAGGAAAGATGGATCTCAGTCCTGTGGAATGAGAGTGTATCCTACCAGCTAAGAAAGGAAGGTGACCTCTACAGATAAATACCATCTAACCTCCAGTTCACCCTCCATCCTTCCCAAAGGACAATTTTTACTGCTGCAGCTCCACCCAAAACCCACAGAAGCCTGCAAGTACAGGTTGCTCCCCCTTACCCACCGTGTCCCCAGAAGAAAGAAATTCTTTCTTGGAGGGCTCAAGGATAGTGGGTCATTTAAAGGCTCAGTGAAATTTTCACAGCAGCCATACCTAAACACCCACAACCTGGAGAAAAATATGCATTGCCTCCTCTCTGTGAAAATATATTTGATTTCTCTCTTTCCAGCCAACTCAAAGCTCAATTGACACCACAAACTCAGGTTTAAGTTTCATGGCATTATAATGCTTAGATAGATTTTTTCCCCATTATACATTAATTTCATGAGTTCCTAATATTACTTTATTTTCATGTCATTGGGTCTTGTACAATTAACTTGTATAACTACTATTGTAGTTGTTTGCTATTTTCACAGCATTTTGATTTCAATAAGAGGCTTGCTTTAACTTAAAAAAAAAAAAAAAACAAACTTTTGTCCATACTTGATCACTTTGGTGTTGATTACTGTACTCAACTTGCACATACAAGATAAATCCTTTAAGGTTTCTACTAATATTGCAACTCAGAGTCAACAATATAAAATGAAGTCTCTATTTACTCATTTCCTTTAAGTCTTTAAGGTTTTGTTTTCTACCTTAATGAGCTTACTGGAAGAAAATATTGTTTTTGAAAAAAAAATTTGCATCTTTTATCAAATCATCAAAATGTCCAAACTTGTGACAGGGAATGAAATGGGTGGCATAGAATGCAGTCATTGTTAGGGACACATTAATAAGAAAAATTATAAATATTAAGAAAGGTTGTTTATCATTTAACCCCTACTAACTGTAACATTATTTGTGATATTTAGTTCTATTTGAAATGCTGTAAGTTATTAAAATATGTTCATACATTAAAATGTTATTAGAGAAATTTTAAAAATATTTTAATATAAAATGTATCCCCTCCCCCACCCCCCAGCATCAGAACATCAGTGATGCTTCTGTAAGATGCCCTTGATTGTACAATCTAAAACCTCATAGAAAAAAAATAATAACTTGTTGAATTTAATATAATTATAATTTCTTTGTTTTTGTTTCTCCTAAAACTCCATGTGTAAAGTTAGTTTAAAAATATAACACATGTAGACAGATAATGTATATCATAAACTCTTTATTTTAGCTAAACCAAGTTTATTAACTATTTGCTAAAATTTTGTGAAACATTTAATAAATCAGTGAAACTGAAATTTTGACCACCAGCAATTCAATCCTCAGTGCAATTAAAGGAGAAAGAACTATGTGACAAAGTCTCAGGTATATACATTTACTATTATAAAGACATAAAAACTAATAGTATCATAAAAAGACTCAAGGAAAGAATATTTTTGATAGCCATGTATCAAGAATCAGTTGTTAGGAAAGACAGTGTATCCCATTTAAGAAGAAATGAAAACTTATCATTTATACATTGAATTAGATAACTTCCTGACTGTAGTGTACTTTGAGTTTGTATTTTATTTCTTCCCATTGTCTTTATTTCTGAGCCATTCCTAGTAGTGTCTCAATCTATATTTCTCAGACCAGTCACATAATTCATTGTAAAGTAGCTTATATTTATTAAATATGATTTTGAAATTATAATAAATATGTTTTCTTGTAACTCTTATTGTGAATAGTTTCTGCCTGGAAAAAGGTCTTCTGAATTGACAATAACCTCTCAATCACTTTAATAATTCTTGTATTTTCTGGCATATATTTTATACTATGTGAACATAAGAAGTTATGTTGCACAGGATAGCCAGAGAAAGTGTTTATGTGTGAATGTTTATTCATGGTGACTACCAACCTAGATTCACAATGCCTTTGTTTATAAAAATCCTGGACTATCTAACTACTTCAGCAACTATAGATACTCTGTGGAACATTACAGACTTGTTTTCTCCTGAGATAACTATAAGTTAATGCATTAAAGATCACTAAGAAGAAACAAAGCAAACATATAGTCAATCAAGGAAAGCCTGACGGTTGTTTTGTTTTGTTTTGTTTTTCATACCACAGAACATATTGGCTATGTTTTTAAAGTTCTACAAAAAAAAAATATACAAAGTATGTTTACTACATAGTACATCTTCGTGCATATTATTTATATAGAGATATAATAATATTGAATACTGATATAATATTGAATATAACCCCAGTAGAATTTCTGCTGTTTGCTAGCAGGCTACCTACAGTCTTTTTAGGATCAGTGATTTTCAAACATTATCTTATGTCAATATTTATTCAGAAAAACTATATCCTTTTTTGACATTAATTATATCTTAGTTTAATGGAAAATTTTTTCTGTCTTCACTGACTTAGGATTTAATTTTGGCAAGAGAAAGAGCTGAAAGTTCTTTGTAACTCGGCTTTTAAATGTTTGGAGAATATTGATGTTGTCTTTAGAACAAGAATATATCATGTGTGTTTGGATGCTACTTCTAAGTTAAATTTGTATATGACCTTGAACCTTGGGTATCAAAATCTATTGCACTTGGAGAGACATAGAAGTAATTCATTTTAATAGCCAAGGCAATAAAATTGATAACTGACAACATTTAACATTTTAGTTTTCCTCATTCTTGGAGTTGAATGCTATGTACCTGTTAAAATAGAGTTATCATGAGGTAAATATTGCTTTAAGGAAACTTTTCTGAATGTTTTATTCAGGCCTCTTAATTGTCTCAATCCCACAAAACTTTATTTCCAAAAAATTGCCTTGGCACTATAATGGGAAAAGTCAGTTTTGTTTTGTTTTGTCAAAACTTTCATTTTACTTAGATAAATAGGAGTGTGGTTAATTTTAAAGTGGACCTATGCTCTAGATACTGACCAAACATGTTAAAAGCGAGAACTCTAATTAAAGTCTATAAAATAATTACCTGCATTTCTCAGTGGAGTATGCACTTAAACATATCTTAAACATATATATATATATATACCATATATATATATATATATATATGCCCTTTGTACTTAAATATGGTTTTAAAAATACACAGCAAGGCAATTTAATTACCCTTTATATCTACTCATTTTTAATGAAAATGACCTTTTATTCAGGAGAATGAACGTGGAAGTACAGGCTTGTAAGAGAGACTGGTTAATATGATAATATAGTTAAGGAAATGACACAAATTTGTTTGGTTTTTTTTTTTTTTTGAAAATAGTAAAAGAATTTCATTGCAAGGACTATTTTGTTCCAGTCAGCTTTGTTCATATGAAGCTCAAAGTGTTTATGATCATCTAATTCAATAGAAAGTTCTAGTATAGAGATGTATAATTTGGTATTTTTTAGACTTTGTATTCAAATTTTATTTTTATAAACATTTTATATTTTTCAATATCTTATACTACCCTACATTTCAGCAAATATACAGTTCATTAAAATTATTTTTTATTGAAGTACCATTTGTTTACAATATTGTATATGATTTAGATATATAACACCTGTCAGGTGTTGCTACTACACTATAGCACACCCATATTTAGTAGTCATTGTAGAAAAGTGATAGTTGAACACATGGATTTATCCAGGGAGTGTACATGGAATTGAGGGAAATAACACTTAAAGGCCAGGGGAGGAAGAAAAACTTGGGAGCAAACTAATAAGGAATGATAGCTAGAAATAAGAATAAAAGGTAGAAGGGATAAGTAAGATGATTAAAGAAACAGTGAAGTGAGAGACTTAATTGTGGGAAATAATCATGAGAAGTAGTAAGCAAATGAATGTCATTGTGTTTTTGTTTTTTTCAATTTGAAAGTGTAGTTATTTTTATTTGCGAGATCTACAGTTTGGCATCAAATTATAGAGAAGTTCTCTACCATTGTTACTTTCAATGGGGAGACTTTCTTGGCACAGGGAAAAAGTCATTGCAATCTAGGACTTTGCTTGGAGGTAAAACTGTCATTTCATGTTATATATGATTCACTGGTGACACATAACATAACTTTACAGTAAATCTTGATCATTTAACCAGACTCAAGTGTTACTATGGAAAAGTGTGCTATTTTTTGACAGATATATAGGAAATTTTAAAAGAAGCAGCTCTAATTGTAGGCAGTTAATTTGAAACTGTTTAGTACCTTTGGATTTACTTTTCTTTTTGTGAATTTAATAAATAAAGCATTGTGCTATTTAAAACAACTCAGTGGTAGTTCCATGGCAGTTTCATCTTGTTAGTACTGCTGTAGGTCTTCAATTTCATGTAAATTTTCCATGGAGTTTTATTGATATGAAATTATTTTTTTTAATTCCTTGTGGAGTTTAGTTAATCTCATACATATGTTGCAAATAAGTTCACAATACCTTAAATTTAATCCTGCGTGGATGTTTTGGAAATTCGTTGTATTCTATTAAAGCAATGGATTATATTATGTTCTATATTTATTATCAAAAATGAAAATTTCTGACTCCAGTTTTGAGATTTAAAATATTAAATGTTTTATCTGATAGTATAATACTTGTAACTGTGGTAGCCTTTGAATATTCATGTGTGTGTGTGTGTGTGTGTGTATTTGTGGTTGTGTATGAGTCTATCAGGAAAAGAGGAATGGAGGGAAAAGATGAATAGGAGGGATCGTTGTCAGATTCCTATACCCCAGCTCAGATTCATAAGACTAGTGTTATGCTTAGATCATAAATAAGATAGGCAATTGCCATGAAGCATAAAGAACATTCTTAAGATCACACACCTGGGAGGGACTTCACAGCTGAATATCAGAAAGTATGAAAAGTAAAATAAACAAGGCTGCTTGTGGTGATCAGTTAAAGGGATATAAGCCCAAGTGAGCCAAAAAAAAAAAAAAAAAAAACGGTGTTGTTCATTTCCGTTTCACTTATCATATGACGTGGAGCAGATCACACAATTTTTCAGAAGCTGTGTGCTAAATGAAGTAACTTATAGAAATCCAGAATGTCCAAAAGAAAACCCCGGAAAATGTAAAATAGGGTAATCAAACAAGGTCTTGTGGAATCCTCTCTGTACGTTTGATAAAGAAGTACTACACACAAGGATACAGGAATCAGATATACAAATCTCAATTATAATCGAAAGTGGAAACAAAGCCCATGTGTTGATCAGTTAAGGGCCATCTGCTGGGGAGCATTTGCCATCCTGGCAGCTTCCCTACTCCCAGGCATGTGTCAGACTCCTTGCTGTCAGTGCATGATTAATTTATCTAAATTTCTGAAAACAGATTCTACTACAAGGTGAGTGAAAGAGACTTGAAGTCTGTGTATGATTATGAATAGCAAGTAGTTTTGAATTTCTGATCAAAGTGCATGGCTTTAAAATCTTTCATATTTCAGAGATCGAGCAAAAGGAATTTGTTATCTGTGCATCTCCTGTTCATATTCACATAAATGGGGTTCACACCTAAACCTATTCATTGGTCTGAGGGAGGGCTGAGACACAAGATGCATATGTATCTCTGTTGCTGTTGCTGATTTTATTGTAATTAACAAGATTAGGGATTCTAATTCCCCATTTACATCTTTGCAGTCGCTTTACCTCAGTGCCATCACTTTACCTCACTTGATGAAGACTGAGGTACAGTTCTGAGACAAACTGGTAGGTTCCTCTAGTTAAGTGGGCAGTTAACACACAATATTGGTATTTACTTAACTGTGCATCTCAAAGCAAATTTGAATTAAGTGAGGTGTTGGGATTTCAGTCAGAGATAACAGGCATCTAGATAGTTAACTGCCAGAGGTTGCTCATTTTGTAGGGTGTGTTACCGACCTAAACGGAGGTCACATCACTCTTGTTCAGAAAGCCCAACTCTGAACCAGAAGATAATTTTCTCTTGGGAAATTGCGTATTAGCGAGTGTTGACACATCGGGTAGAAGGTAGATTCAGTATTCAAGAAAAGTCCCCTTGCAGAGTGGAGGGTGAAGGAAAATGGAATGATTATATAGGAAAGAAAGGAATTCAGGACACACAGGAATAGGAAGAGTTTCTCCATTTTCATGTTCCTGATGGAGGGGGAATGGGGTTGGGCTGCTAGGGGCAGCCAATCACAAGCCTTTTGGTGATATTTCTGGAAGAGTTGCTCTTTCCTGAATTATCAGTTTAAAACAACCTTCATGTGTTCTCAGGTACAATGTTATTAGCATCCACAGAAAAAGAACTATTTCCATAAACATTAGGCAATCTAATATCATATCCCTGAGAAATGAAGTTCATTGCCTTTTAAAACAGGAGTCATGTCATTATTCTTGGCTCTGGTTTGAGCACAAGTACATGAAGATTTTCCAGAGATACGCCTGCCTTTCCATTGCAGGAGGTGGCATATTGAGTGGACTCTGAGTTCTTGAGGTGAACTAGAACAGGTTAACTTGTTGGCATCTACCCAGAAATGATTGTTTCCTTCTGTTCATTGGAAAAGGCATAACCAGAAATGAGAAAGCTAAGAAATTGCAGAAGTCTCTATTTCTGCAGAATACATTTCTTTAAAAAAAAAAAAAAGTCATACATTTTCCAACTTTAGCCTTGAAGCAAAATGTAATAACTTTTGTTACTTGAAAAGAAAGAAAATATATTTGGTCATTTTTTTCTTCATCATTTTTTATGGAACTAAGTGTGTGGGTATATGTGCTATAATGCTGGAAAGCTAATGTAATGTATCACTTTAGGGAAGATTAAAATAATCATCCCACTCCACACCCCTTACCTTGATTCATATCTCAGATATTCCTATTCGCTGAACATTATTGTAGCTTTGGTGCTAAGAAAATTGCTGGTGATGAAAAATGATTCTGCAACCTTGCATCCTTTGCAATTTGTGCATGGTCTGGATTATTCTAACTTTGCAATTCTGCCATCTAGTGTTCAAATGACTTTAACACTGCTGCTCAGCTTAGGAGCAAAATAGTACAGAAACAGCATGCTTAGGGAAAGTCGGTATACTGAATAGTCTGTCACTGAAACACTAAAGTGAGTTTCCTTTTAGATATTTATTATTTATCTGTCATCGTTGTCTCATTTATTGCATTACTTTAAAAGCATTTCATGTAATTATAAATCATACATGACACACTCCATATATTGAAATTATTTTATATTTCATATTATTTTGCATTGCCCTTATATTCTTCTCTATAACTAAATACTCACATTTACTTTGAAAGCAAACCGATCCAAACATGTCATGGATTGGGTTGAGTTACAGTGGAATCAAAAGATGGAAACAGTTTATTGTAAGATTTGGTTGTACCACATATCCTGCTCCAGGGCATGGTTTTTATACAAATGATAGACATACTTTCAAGGATCAGGCAAGAGATTTACTATATAGCAGATGAAACTAACATATTTCTTGATATTTATAAATAGAGTGGTTTGCCAGGAGAAAAAGTTGTGTCTTCCTCTGTTACCACTGAGATTACTTTAGGACTTTTATACAGAAATTTTGGAAGTATTTATAGAAAATACCAAAACCTGCTCTGACCGACTCCAACATTCAAAAGGAAGACCTCAACCCTTATCCTGTGTACTACAACCGTCCCAATCCGGGCAGATTCATTGTCAGTTCTAGCAGCTAAAGAAGAATATCAGAGCCCCTCGTGGATTTTACAGACTTAATGCCCTCAGGGAATCAGGTGCACGGACACACAAGGCAGAGAGGCTGAGCCAACTGTATGGCATCAGGCAAGGCCTGGCAAGTCCCCATTCCCCTGAGTAGGCAAGATTTGGCAGCATGTGAGTCCTCGTTCCCTGGAGAGTTTTCACTCTCTTCTCTGGGCTCTTTCAGGCATTCTCTGCCTGGCATTCTCTAGTTCTCCTGCAGTCTCTCCTTTCTTCCCCCAGAGTGATGCTTTTCTTTCACCCCTTCCCGCTCTGGCCCAGGTGAACATACTCATTGGGCTTAAGTGTTTACAAACATAGGGAGGGCACAGCACCACAGGCTTTGGCCAGAGGCTAATGGCAGAAGGGTATCAAAAACTCTGAAAACTCATCTACACTATATGCTGTCTCATTTGGAAACCTCTGATTCGTAAGGATCTGGCCACCTCTTAGACCTCAACCAGTCCCACTCTGAGCTCCAGTCTTACTAGCCTTTTCTGTTCCTCAGGAAAAGACACTTCTTTGCAGTGTAACTTTTGTTTTGCTACTGCGTTTTGACCAGGAATGTTCTCTATTTCTCTTCTGTTCTTACTAAGTTATCTGTTACACACTCCTCAGATCTTAATGCAGCTATTTCCTCAGAGAAATCTTCTTTCTGCTAGATCCGTTGACTCTTATTATTAGCTAGCTTCTTAAAGTTTCCTTTATTACTTCTCAGTATACTTTATAATTATGTGTTTATGGTATTATCTTCTTACTATCTCCTGACCTTACTACATTATAAATTATAATCCTTTTTTGACATGCGTGGGGTGCTAGCTTCTATATTTCTGCAACGCAGTTCAGAGCAGTAATATGGGAAATGCCTTATGACATCAATCCGGAAGTCCAAAATTGAGGACTAAGACTTTCATTGTCCAGTTTGTGTCATTTGTAAGGTCAGTTCTCTTTCCATGACAGCCTTGAGGCGGGAGATTACTTAAAGAGACAAGAAATTCTAGTATATGTATTCGAACTTGTCATGGTAGATATGACTTCCTAGGCACCTGTCACTTCTGCAGCACAGCCTGGAACTAGACTGTGTGTTCTCACTGCTAACGATCCCTAACTTTGTTCACTGCCACTCATTCAATCTTGACTTTTTACACCATGCCTATCAATCTCTCCTTCCATATACCAGTTCCATACCTCAAAAGAAAAAAGTAATAATGGAAACAAACATATCTTCATAGGTTAAAAAAGAATTTCAGAGAACAGAATATGTTAATATTTTAGTGATATTTTTGCCACTTTTGCATTTTTCAAAATTTACATGTTCAAAATTTCAAAATTTTCATTGTTTATTTTTGTAACACTTTCTAGAGGCTAAAAATCCTCAATCATCTTAGATTATTAGAAAAACAGTCATCTTCAAAAATGAGTTCTGCTTAAAAACTTCTAGCATGTCAGAGTAAGCTTTAGGTAAGTATAACTAGTGACCAGTGTCTTCTTAAGATGAGTGCTACATATTGAAAAATGAAGTTAGGAATCAGAAAAGAAGTGCTTGAACTGAAGATTTACAAACCACATGGAGGATTCCAGAGATTTTCTCTCTTTTCCACAAAGACATAACAAAACTGTGTTTCCTTGAGCCTTGATTGGTGTCTTCAATGGTCAACAAGTATAGAACTCTGACTCTAAGATGTATGTTTGATAAAAGTAAATTAAATGTTTTGACTCTCACTCCAGAGAATATCCTCACACTTCTGTCTCCACAGCAACACTGATGTACACACAGTGGCTTCACTTCTTAAACTGTATCTCCGAGAACTTCCAGAACCTGTTATTCCTTACGCGAAGTATGAAGATTTTTTGTCATGTGCCAAGCTGCTCAGCAGAGAAGAGGAAGCAGTAAGTTGATACATTTATTCCCTTTAAAAACTTTTGTTGGAGGTCTTTGTCAGTGTTCAAATTCCTCAATCTGTAAATTTCTGTTTGTCTTATCCCTTCATAGTTTTCACTACTTTGTGCATTGACAGCTTACATAGTTAGACTTCACACACATCTGAGTTGTACACTACTCAGGTCTCATGTCTAATGCCCTCTCTCATCAGGAAGGAAAAGGCAACTGAATAGATGAAATTAGCATTCCTTGCTACTTTGCCCCCTATATGGTTAATGTGGTGCAACAGACACAGCATACCACAAACAAATGGATGCTGCATTTCTTCTTGCTGTTCTCCTGGTGTGCCCCCCTAAACCACCTCAAACAAATCCTACCTTCTGCCTATTAAGATATAACTGTACAGCCACCTATTTATTCTGCCTATTAGGACATAACTATATAGTCACCCATTTAAAGTATATAATAATGCAGTGCTTTTCATATATTCTCAGAGATCTACAACCTTTACCAATTTCCAATTTATTATATTTAGTACATCTCCATCACTCTCTAACACCCCCCAGACCTAGTCTCTAAACTCCTCTTTCCAGCTCGTGGCAAATATTAATGGATACTCTGTCTCATAGATTTATCTATTCTGGACATGTAAATGAAATCATTTTTTATATTGTCTTTTTGTCTGACTTCTTTCTCTGTTTTCGGGTTTTATCTTCATTGTATCACATATCAGTGTTTAAATCCTTTTATTTATTCATCCATTCATCAGTTGCAGTACCGATGTGCTATTTGCATTTTTTTGACTATATCAAGAATGCTGCTTTAAACATTTTCATGTACAAATTTTTGTATGAACATATGCTATCATTTCTCTTTGTTTCATATGTAGGAGTTGAAATCGATGGGTCATATATTACTCTATGCTTTCTAAGGAGAAGCTAAATTTTAAATTCCTAATCACAATGTGTCTCAGTTTCAGCTTCTTCTCATACATGCCACTACTACTTGTATCTCTCTCTTTTATAGTTTACTTGTTCAATAGAAAGGAACTTTAATACAATTAGTATGCAATTTAGAGAAGAGAAAGAATGTAGCTTAAAATAACTTCAATTAAACACCCAGTTGCCCATCCCCTATGGGTAAATCCCTAGCCAAACACAATTGGCAAAAAGCAGAGCCACTGAGGTCCCAAGTTTGCCACAAGTCTAAGGCACCTATTGATGGAATCATGGAAAAGGGACAGAAGGAACCAGGAAGTCTGGAAGGAAAATAGCAAAATTAAAAACCAAGTCAAGATAAAAGCTGCCAATTGCATTTTCTTGGCACTTGTCAAAATTTCTGTTTATGTTTGTTAATGAGGTTTTATTCCACTTGTTAGTAATACTGTTTGTGACTGCTTTTGTGTTACAACAGAGTAATTGAATAGTTGAGATACAGACATATTTCCCATAGAAGTTTAAAATATTTATTATCTGGCTTCTCAAGGAGAACAGATCATATTTCATTTTCTGTTTTCTTTTCTGGTACTGTTTGCATTTTCGATTAAGTTCTACAAGGAGAAGAAACAAAGCAATCAATGTCTTTATGGACTTTCCAAAAAGATCAGGTTTTCCAATCCTCTTCTCACTCCAAAATGAAGTATCTGAGACTTGACCTGTCTTGAGAAACTTATTTGTTAGTAGATGTGTGTCTATGTTTTAGACATGCTGCAAATAAGAAGCATCCTTGCAACATGAAGGCTACTTTTTCCTCAAATAATTTTATTATATATGAGGTTATATTCCCTTTTAGTCAATTGTGAACTGATGTTAAAAATATTAAAAATAACTTTCATATCATTTAATTATGTTTCTCGACAAATAGTGCTTATGACATTTAAAATGCTTTTATATCTTTGAAAATATTTCCAAATATTCACCATCTCTCTATGATGGTGGTAAGTTTTCAGGACAAGATCTTTCACTGATAATTTGTAAAAAGAATTTTAAAAATAGATAACCATTTTCCATTTGCTTTATTTGAAAGTTAAAAATTAAAAAAGAAAATATTTATTCTCTTCTTCTTACTCAGGGTGTTAAGGAATTAGCCAAGCAAGTGAAGAGTTTGCCGGTGGTCAATTATAACCTCCTGAAGTATATTTGCAGGTAAGAATTGTCCTATAGACAAAACAAGACTACATTTACCCTAACACTAACGTATTTAACAGTGAATTAAATCATTTAACTGCCCTGAGCTCCTGTGTATCTATGTAAAATGAAGAGGTTTGACATGCAGTCTCAAGTGTTTCTTTGATTATAAAAAGTGCTATTTTTGTATAATTTCATGTCCTCTACATATTAAAAATATGTTGTTTTGAACATCCAAAGGTGTTTATACATGTCCTATATCCTATTATTAACAGAAGGAGCACACACCTGGGTATGAGGAGTTCTGCATGAGAGTTCATACTACTTATGTGCCTTTATGTGATTTTCTTATCCTGAGTGTAAGGGTCCTGGCAAGTAAAAGGACAGTAAAAACATACATATTACAGTAGTTTAAAAAAAAGAAATCACATTTTTACATGATTACTGGATAGTAAATGTTAAATGAATATAATTTTTTTTCATTTTCTTTCACCTCAACATTCGTTGCAAAGATATTACACCTAATTCTGTGAGAATAGTATCTGTGTGTGGTAAAACTCTCTCTCAATAACCATGCCTATTGTTAAGCCTGGATGCGATATGCTATGCCTGTGCCTGTGTTTAAGAAATCAGATATGTGAAATGGAAACATATTAAATATAACAAAGAAACATAAATTTTAAATAAACAAAGAGGTTGGTGATTGACACTAATGTAGAATGTCTTAAATGATATCTTCCCAGTCCATTTTAAAATAAAATTTTAAATTTTAATTTAGCACAATGAATTATTTATGTTTGCTTTTTGTGGCCTGATTAGATAAATGTTCAGTGGATTAGGAACTATGGAACTTAAGACTAATGCCAGATGCTGCAGTTCACTGTGAACTCTAAGTATGGGTTCTTAAGCCTGTCATACTTTTTTTCTAATTATAGTTGCATTTAAGAAGCAAATAAGAGGGAGCCTAGGGGCTCAGAATAAGGAGGTAAGGAAACACAATGAACTATGTTAGATTTGCTGGTGCATATATTATGGTGACAGTACATGATAGAAATACTCAAATATTTCCTCAATTAAAAATAAATTAATCAAAATAAAAATATATAAAAATTTTAGAAGAAGCAAATATGACCTTAGACTTCAGAATTTGAAAAAATAAATATCTTCACTGGCAGCATGGACTTATTAACATGTAAAATTTTCACTCCAAAGTTTGTGAATCAGTCAGGTTATTGTAGTGAATGATAAAAAGGTTAGTCTCCAGAAGTACAAAGAGGGGAAAGACTTGTTTAATAATCATAGTATGTCTTCACAACAGGAAAACTGGACTTTCATGAAACATTTGAGCAGTTTTTAGTTTTAGCTATTTCAAACTAAAAAGTAATAATTTGACTTTTTGTCTTTTTGTTTTATTAAAATTTAAGTGGGACCAGTAGTGATCATGTGGGCTTAGGCACCTTGTTAACTGAACTAGCATGTTGCTATGAAAACTATTTTTCTTTTTTCTTAATTGAGTTAATATTGGTTTATATCATTCTATGTTTTAGAGGTATAGGATCTCCCTTTCAAGGTGTGGGCACCTATTTTTAAAGTCAAGATAGAATAGTTGAAAACACAGACTCAAGGTTTGGATCACCTAAATTCAAGTCTTATTTTCTACCACTTATTAGCTCTGTATCCTTAGAAAAAATCCTTAACCTCTCTGGTGCCTCATATGTTTCACCTATTAATAATAGTATTTATCTCACAGAGATACTTTGAGAATGTAAAAAATTTGCACAGTACTGATACAGAACATAGTATTTTAAATAACACAAAAAATTACTTTTCATAATTTCTTCTTAGTCTCATCATTAGAATTTATAAGCCATGAAATAAAAGAACCTCTTATAGAGATGACTATGGGGTGGGGAGTGAAGAAACCTGAAAGATTACAAAACAACCCCTCCTAGTAAAATCACTTGAGGAAGTGCTATTTCATACCTCTTATTCTTTAGCACCTAATAAATTGAAGCAATTGATTTTTGTGCATGCAATTGTTCATATCAATAGAACTGAGATTTTAATTTAAACCATGTTTGATCATATTTTTAATACACTATTAAATTGAAGCTTACAAATTACCTTGAAATGAAGGTTGAGTCCTCTTCTCTGAAATAAAGGGATTGTACCAAATGATGGATTTAAAGTTCTCAACCTAAATATGTATGGAACTTTAATACTTAGGGATGGAAGGAAATCCATATTTTTATTGTGCTTTTTATTGAGGTAACATTGATTTCAAATTCTATAGATGATTGAGAAATATAGGATCACATCTCTTCAGATAAATGTTACCACACCCACCACCAAAGCATTCATAATCCTGCACCATTATTCTTGTGTATCAAGTCCAAATTAGCATTTTCCAAATATATTTGTTCCTGTAACTGATAGAGGAAACCAAGCCAAGTCAAACCAGACCTTATAGTTGATATGATCCATAAGGTTTTATCTTTAATAATTTGCAATATATTTTCATATTTGAGAGATATTTGAATTTCTTTTTTTTTTTTTAAAAAGTGGTCTTTTCAATCCTCTTTGAACATTCTCCAGCTCATATTTTTCCCAATGATTTTTATTCTTTCACTGATAAATATAATCCTATTGTGTTTGTGTGTTGTTATACCCAACAGATTCTTGGATGAAGTACAATCCTATTCCGGAATTAACAAAATGAGTGTACAGAACTTGGCCACTGTATTTGGCCCTAATATCCTAAGACCTAAAGTGGAAGATCCTTTAACTATCATGGAAGGTAAGTAAACAATTATCTTACACCACTTGGTAAAAACAAGCAATTGTTATTTGTTCTCTGAGCAAACTGACAAAATAAGGGAATGTCATTTACTGACTCAAGTTCTACAAATTCAAGACTATCTCTTTCTGAGTAAGGCATTGTTTGACTTTATTACATAGGATAATTTCAAATATCTCTTTAGTAGCCTTTTAAGTATAAATGGAAATTCCATAAATCATTTTGTCATTTATAAAATATTACATAGAAACTGAAAATATCCAGGGTTATTTTTTTAAATGCAATGCAATTTTTATAAAATTCAGAATTTTGGTTTTTTAAATTAATTTGACTTTCTTTGTTTTCATGAGCAAATAAATGTGATCTTCTATAGGGTATTGCTAGTTATTTACCTTTCAGTTGGAACCTGACACAATTCTTATTTTCTACCTTACAAAATGCCTCAAATTCTATTCTACAATGGCTACTCTTTCTGTTTACCAAAGATCTCAGTGTCCAAGTGCTTTTATTACTTCTTAACCTTAACAAAACCATAGATTTATATGTCTAAATTGTCAAAATTTAGACATATAAAATTATAATAGGCAAAAATTATTTTCAGTGCCACTGTGAAATTTTTTAGTTGAAAATAAAATATTTCCTTCATACAGTTCCTTTCTTGAAAATTCTGAGATTCTCATTCCTTTGTATCTTCTAAGTCATTCTAAAACTAATTTCTTACATCAATTGGTTTAATTTTCTTTGTCAAATATTTAATGTGGTTATAGATTAAACATCAGATTTTTGGCAATAAGATTGTTGGTCCAGAAAACTTAATTTCCTTCTGAAACATTAAATGTATATTCGAAAATATAAAATTTGAAGCTACAAAAAGTTTAATGATACTTTAGTGCTCTGTTTTCTAAAAACCCTTTTCTTACTATGAAATAAGATGTGTAAGATAGAAAATAACACCAACACTGTTCACACACACACGTGTGCAGACACACCCCTAGGCAAATACTCAAAATTTTTACCTAATAGAGACGCTTTAGCTTTTCTAGGCATCCCCCTAATTCCTTCTTGTGTTCTATTCCCCTATCTGTTATTCCTTACTGAATCATTGTTGTTATTTTCTTCACTAAATGCAATGTTTAAAAGTATTTTTCTTGACTCAATATATACCAGCTAAAATTTAAATTGTTTCAATAAATTGATTTATCAGACTCCTCTTCAACATGCTGCAAACACAGTTAACACATCAAATTAATATAGTTCATGTTAAAGCAAAAATGACTGATGTTTGTGTTAGCCTATACTGCTTTATTATGGATATGTGAATATTATGGATATGTGAATATTAATGCTTAAGAATATAATTAATACCTAAGACAATTCTTAAGGGAGTCAGGGAGCCCCAATTTAGAAAACTAGTTTAGAAGCCTGTTTAATGGTGGCATTTGGGTTTAAAGTGTGAAAACCCAGGTTGTAAGTTAGTAAGGAATATGTAAATGTATATTTTGAAAAATCAGCTTACTATTCCACAAAACCTGATAAATCCATGGGTTTTTTTAAACAGATTATCTCTTTTAATAATAGATCACCCTTTCTATCCTTTCTACCCTTTCTATCTGAGATATTTTTATTGTCTGAAACTTCCAACCTATTCCTTTTTAACTCATAATTTACAGTGCACAGCAAAAATGTGGAAATCAAATGAGCAGCAAAGAATTTTCATTTGTTTAAGAAAATTGTTTTCTTTCTTGAAAATTCCTTTGTTTATAATGTTCTAAAGCTTTGGTATTTCCTGTAGTATAGATTGCTGGCAATACATTTCTTTTAGTGTTTACCTACAAGTGTTTTTATTTCTCCTTCGCTGGTTTGTTGAAATTCTTATTTCATCATCTTGCAACATTTTAGAGATTTGATCCCATTGCCTCCAAAGTCTGGTGAGAAATTGTTAATCATGTTGAAAATCTCTTGTTCATATGCTGTTTCTCTCTTGCTATTTTCAAAGTTTTTTCTTTATCTTTGACTTAAGGCACGATAAGAAATCAAGGGGTGAATCCTTTTGCATTTGACTTGCTTGGAATAGGCTGAGCTTCTTGAACATATAAACTCAAGTTTTCATTAAATTGGGACACTTGAAATATTTATTTAATTATTTGTTTCATTCATTTCTATTTTCACTTTCTTTTGGAACTACCATACACTCCTGTGCTTGATGTTGTCCCCATGGTCGCTACAGTTCTGTTCCTTTTTCTTCTTTCCTTTCTATCCCTGTTCCTCATAGTAGACAACCTCCAGTGGTGTATCTTCATGTAGGTGCAGTCTTTTTCTGTCTGCTCATGTCTGCTATTAATCTCCTCTACTCATTTTGTTTTTATTTCAGTTATTGTATTTTTCAATTCTATGATATCTACTTCTTTCTTTTTATACTTTCTATGTCTATATTGATACTCTTTTTAATGAGTCATTGTTTTCATTTTTCCTCTTTGAAAGACATAATTTCTCCTTATTATTAAAACATTTATAATACCTGATTTAAAGTCTTTATCTAAGGAGTACAATACGTAGACCTTCTCAGAGTCTGTTTTTTCTGTATATGGTCCATACAGTTTAGTCTTTGCATGCCAGATAATTTTTTATTGAAAATTATACATTGTTAAAAACTATAATAAAGTGGGAACTCTGGATCAATTCTCCCCTCCCCAAGGTTTGTTGTTTTATTTCCTATAAAGAGCAACTTTCATTTTTTATAAAGTCTGTGTTCCTTGTTCTATTGGTTACTAAACATCATGCTTGGTTTGTTTAGTAGTCTGCTAATGATAGTACAAAAATTTGTAACCTTCATAAAGTTTTCTAGTCTTTATAATATATAAAGACTATGTATAGCTTTCCCTTTATATATAACATATAATATGTTAATAATAGTGTTTTCACATATTTCTTTCAAAACCCAACTAAATTGGCAAAAGTAAATCTTCCATAGTTCCTACTGCAAAGTAAATGCTCAAGAAATTCTTGCCTATCTTGTTCTTACCATCATGAAAAATATCATTTGACACTACTACTAATAATACAGAAAGACCGAATAAATGGATTTCAAAAGTAACATTTAATTTGAAAAACAAATCAAAACTGATTTACTGATACTGTGTTTTTTATGCAACTGCAGGCACTGTCGTAGTTCAACAGTTGATGTCAATGATGATTAGCAATCACGATCAACTGTTCCCCAAAGACACAGATCTGCAAAGCAAGCCTCAAGATGGAACGAGCAACAATAACAATGACATTCAGAAGAAAGCCACCATGGGTCAGTTACAGAACAAGGAGAATAATAACACCAAGGACAGTCCTGGTAGGCAGTGCTCTTGGGACAAATCTGAGTCTCCCCAGAGAAGCAACATGGAAAATGGATCCCCCACAGCTCTATCAGGCAGCAAAGCAAATAGCCCAAGGAATAGCGTTAACAAACTAGATGTTTCTCGGAGCCCCCCTCTCATGGTCAAAAAGAATCCAGCCTTCAATAAGGGCAGTGGTATAGTCACCAATGGATCCTTCAGCAGCAGTAATGCAGAAGGTCTTGAGAAAACCCAAACCACTCCCAACGGGAGTTTACAGGCCCGAAGAACCTCATCACTGAAAGGGTCCGGTACAAAAATGGGCACCCACAGTGTACAGAATGGGACGGTACGCATGGGCATTTTGAACAGTGATGCGCTTGGGAACCCTGTGAATGGCCGCAGCATGAGTTGGCTGCCCAACGGCTATGTGACCCTGAGGGACAATAAACAGAAAGAGCAAGCTGGAGAGTCAGGGCAGCACAACAGGCTCTCCACCTACGATAACGTCCACCAGCAGTTCTCCATGATGAACCTTGATGACAAACAGAGTGTGGACAGTGCGACTTGGTCCACCTCCTCCTGTGAAATCTCCCTCCCTGAGAACTCCAACTCCTGCCGTTCCTCTACCACCACCTGCCCAGAACAAGACTTTTATGGGGGTAATTTTGAGGACCCAGTTTTGGATGGACCCCCTCAGGAAGATTTTTCCCACCCTGGGGACTATGAAAATAAAAGTGACCGGAGGAGCATGGGAGGTCGAAGCAGTCGTGCCACCAGCAGCAGCGACAACAGTGAGACATTTGTTGCCAACAACACTGGCAACCACAGTGCCCTGCACAGCTTAGTTTCCAGCCTGAAGCAGGAAATGACCAAACAGAAGATAGAGTATGAGTCCAGGATAAAGAGGTAAGGGCGATCTGCGAATCATCCTTGCCACAGTGGGTTCAACACAGCACTACCCACCAACACACAGTGGGTACTGCTGTGTTGAACCTCACCCAGAGGGCTAGACATGCTGTCTGCAGAGCCAGGTTCCTAGTTCAGGTCCTCATTTCACCACTTGTGAACTGTGTCACTAGGGAAAGTTCATGTCCTATCTGTGAACCTGGTTTCCTAAGGTGGAAAATTTACATGCTAATATTTCAAAACACAGGGAAGAAATCATTGAACATGATTCCTTGCACCGAATAGGTGCTCCATACTGCTGTGCTTTTGAGATTATGGAGTTTGGGGATTTGTGTTCACAGGTAGGAGGTGAGGCAATGTAGGGGGTGAATGGACAATAAAGAGTTTGTTTTTACTGACAGGAAGAGAATTACAAAAAAGATGAAAGTCTCTTTTACTTTCCTTTATCTTATTTTGCCTTCTTTTTGTCAGTGAGAGCCAATGGGTCTTTAAATTTCATTCTTTCGTTGTTGAATGCTGAGAGAGTATCTGTTATCTGCCAGACTCAGTTCCAGGCCCTGGGGATGCAACAGTGAATAAAACAGAAGCCCAGACCTCATTGGCACATGCCTCCATTCTGCTGGAGGAGACTGATACAGAAGTGAAATGAGCCTAAACCAGGTCAAGACTCAAACAGGGAAAAGGGATAAGTGTTCGTGAGAAATGACCTAACGTCTGTGCCGCCTTACAGATATCTAAAAAGGATACTGCAGATCTTTGCATAGGAGCTCATGGGGTCCGGGTCCCATGAGATTGGGCGGGAGAGGAGCAGAGAGGCTGCTTTCACTCCAAGATTGGAATTCTTGGAGATTTTTGAAAAATCTATGACATACTCAAGAGAAATTGAAGCTCAAATGAGGACTGAAAAACATAATTTATAAGTAATCAGTTATGCTGAAACCTGATTGATACCAGTTTGTATCTTTTTATAAGATAACTGAGAGGAAGTTTGTTAGCAACTTCTCCAAGGAAGCAACCCAAGTGAGGTCAGGGGCACTGGCTGAGCATCATGTGTTCACAGTGCTCTGTCAGATGCCCCATGGACTCCAGATGAAGGAAGTCAGGGAATGGAACCCATTCCCCAAGGATGACTTTGTGCTGGAAACATGAAAGTTGCCATGCCTTGTTTTCACCACTGTCACAGAAAATGAAAAGTTGATTGCAACTTTTATATCCATTTAGCACAGTGTAGGGGAAAAGCAGGCAGGAGAAGGCCCTGCATACAGCAGCCCAGTCAGGTATTAGTCGGACTGTGCTTGGTGGACCTCTTCCTACACAGGGCTGCCAGGTCCTCATGGCTTGTTCTGGCAGCTTCTATCCTGCTCCAACTGCTTCCATGACCCCAACTCAGCACAGTTCTTTTTTATATATAAAGGTGACTTTATTTTAGTCTCTGTTCCATTCATTTATATCAAATTATGAGACCAAAAGATACATTATTTTTGAAAGCTATGGTAAAGTACATTTTTTAAAAAAAATTACTACTTATAGGTTAAACTGAAAAATTACTTTCTTGGAAAAGAAAACGACTGAATGGAAACTTAGTATGGATTTTTTTTTTTTTTGTAATATTGAGTTACTGGAGGTTTAAATAAGAAAAAAAAATGGTGTGACCATCTTATAAGATTACTCTTCTTTCTGAATGTAGTTTTGAAAAGCCAGTTACTGAAACTCTAATTGCTGCCAGCGCATGATGATGAATTAGCACTTAGCAAGAGATAAGACTTTAAATGTGTTAATTAGAAAGAAAATAAGTTGCCATTCGGAATAGCTACACATGAACATATTCATTTATGAGAAATGAGAATAGGTGATAGATTTATATTCTGAGATCTATATTACATTCCAGGGGCTTTGATAAAATAATAGAACTTTTCAACAGTGTCAGCTCAGTGGGCCTTCTGTTGTAGTGTTCTTATCCACCTGACAGGCAAAGGGAGAGCTTCACAATAAAGTAGATACATACTCAAGCTACAGAAATATGAGAGGCAATTGTGTTAGATATTTTTGATCATTACTATTTAAAGGTATACATTTTCCTTTTTATTCTTCTTTCATTTCATTCCACAAGCATCAAGATTACATAAAGATACATAGATGAGTGACAGAGAGAGCAAGAGAGAGCAAGAGGATGGACAGATGTTAATAATTAGATGGATGATGAATAATTAGATATTCTGATTTGTCTTATCAATCACTGATTTTTTTTAACTTTAAAAACATTACATTGAGTGTTCTCTTACCCAGTAAATTAGTTTCTATATTTACTGTAATTGTAGCAGGAGAAATTCATTTCTATAATACCTATTTTTGGACCTGGTAAAATTTATATTTTTATTACTGGTTTGGGAGTCTTTCTGTGACCAGTAGATCCAGTCTACTGTTTATTTAAGATATTCAAATCTTTCATATTTATCTTAATTTTTATTAGCTATATATGCAAAATCTGAGAATGATAGCTTAAAATTGCATTAATATTATAGGAAATGTATCCATTTTCCTTATAATTATGATTTACATTAAGTAATTTGAGATTATATTAATAGGTGTGCAAAGTTTCAGAAATCTTTGTATTCTCCTGACTATTGGTCCTTTTATCATTGTGCTATGATCTTCATAATTGTAATAGACTTTTTGCTTAGCCAATTTTTTATCTTACTATATTATACATTTAATTTTGATTAGTAATTTGTGCTATAGCTTTTTCATGTTTTAACTTTCAATGTTCATATTTCATTATTTAACCTGAGAACTTACACATTATTTGAATCTGGAATATTATTATCCATTACTTTTTGACTTCTTATTCCTCATTCATTTTCTCAGTTTTCCTTCTACCATCCTGAGTAAGGTATGCTGAAACTTTTTAATCCATTCTCCATCACAATAAATTTCTCTTCTGTATGTTAAATGTCTGTCTTTTTCATTCTGTGAGACATCCTGGGTCATTTTTTTTTTTTGACTTACTAGTTTTTTTCTTCTGCTGATTTACTTATGTTACTTCCCCAAACCTATGAATAGCATTTTTGTTGTCCATTTTCATAAACGTAATTTATTTTCTACTCTGTCAAATAATTTTCAGCTTTCGCTTTCCTTATACTTTGTGTGCTTCCACTTAGTTCTAAACTTGTTTCTTCATGAGTTGTAGCTGCAAATGCTTTTTTAAATTTATTTTACCTATGACATATATTTAAAAAATATTTTTCTTAAACTTCTCTTCATCATTAATGTGTTTGCAGTAAGAGGATGTTCCCATTGTATTCACCTTTTTTTCTATCCTTAGAAGTTTCATATAAGTGCCTGATATGTACAAATGTGGCATATTTTTAAAAGGATTGTCTTCCTCAGTAGCTAAGCTTCAATTTCTTCTGATACCTTCAGTTTTAAAATATGTAACTTTAGGAAAGAAATGTATTGCAGAATGATTCGGAGTGGCAAACAGCACACTACTAGATTATTCCATTTAAAAAAATGTGAGTCTCCAGTCTATAGAATTCTAAACTGAGTATGGGATATGAATATTTTTTTTAAATATTAGTTGCTTACAAAAGGAGAACATTTTCACTTTTTTTTAAACCATTGTCTGGATGAAATATCAACATATGAGACTCACTGTTTCAAAACAGAAAAACAACTGAGACTTTAACATCAAAATTGTATTAAAATAATCAGATTTCTGAGAGCTACACACTCATTTGTTTTTCAAATTTCAGTGGTGTGGTAAATTTAAACATGCTCCAGGGACTTTAGCTCAGAATAGGATAAATTAAAAAAGTCAGCTATTACAAAGTTGCATCTTTAATAAAGCCTGTGCTTAATATTCCTCTTTGAGCAAATAAATGTTAATATTTTAATAAACTATTGCTTCTGGAACTTAGTCCTTATGAAGAATCTGCTTTTAAGGAGGTTGCCTAAGATTATACGATTATCCAAATACGATAGCTATCAGTCTATAGAAGTATGTATCTAGAGATCCTAAAATTGATATCAGTGAGAATGGTAAAAGGAAGGTTGCTGGTATGGACTCCATTGTCGCAAAATATCAATTGGATTATTTCATGCATGTCATCGCTGCCTTTCCTGTGGAATGCAGCTGCCCTCATAAAGTGGAATGCTCTATATCTCCATGGAGTCCATTCTCCGCAATGAACTTGATCTATCTAATAACATTTTCATTACCACTATTTTTCCTTTATAGAAAACTTTATCAGACTTTCCCCCATGTAAAACAAACTTTACATTTCCTCATCCCAGGCAGAAAGTTCTGTGGTTTGAGCTGCCTCCTCCATCTAACACTCTGCTATGTGACATTGTCCCTGGCTTCTCTGTCCTGCCATCCATTTGTTCACTATCAATTGACAACTAAGTGCTTCTAAGAATAACATTGGGGTGTTCTCATTACAATGATAATAAGGCATCTGAGTAAATATTAAAAAAATAATAAAAATAATAATACTTTTAAGTAATTTAACTTTGCTTCACAAATTTAAAAGGGTTTCCTATCCCTCCTTTTTATTAATTCTTTTTCTTACAGTGATATGAAAAAAAGAAATAAGAATAAAATCATTCTTACATCTCTGTAAGAAAAGTAAAAAGGATTAAAAATAATTAATAAAAAATAAAAGACTTGTTCTAATTTCGTATTTTTCAGAGATAGAATTTAGAAAATATTTATAACCTTCTTACATTTCAAGTAAATAAAATAATGTTATTTCTTATTATTTCTCCCACCATTTGTAGCTTAGAACAGAGAAACTTAACTTTGGAAACAGAAATGATGAGCCTCCATGATGAACTGGATCAAGAAAGGAAAAAGTTCACAATGATAGAAATCAAAATGCGAAATGCTGAGCGGGCAAAAGAAGATGCAGAGAAAAGGAATGACATGCTTCAGAAAGAAATGGAGCAGTTTTTTTCCACATTTGGGGAGCTGACAGTGGAACCCAGAAGAACCGAGAGAGGAAATACAATATGGATCCAATGAACCTCCATTCTACCATGGTCTCCCAACAGATCTGGGAAGGACTCTGGGGGTCCTGATGGGAATATTACATGGGATCAGGTAGCTGGTTCCTGGCTGTACAGAGATCTAACTGGTGAAAGAATATCATTTTCAGGCATTATCCATCCATATCTGCAATGTGCACCAAAGTTATATCATGTCCCTTCATGCTACTGTCAAGTGTTACAACTGGATATGTGTATATAGAGTAGCTTTTAAGAGGTAAACTAAAATGAGAAACATAGCTTAAGAATTATTTTATTGCAAGTCTGGTATTTAAAATGTTAAATCAATATGTTGTTGCAATTTAGCTTGCTTTCAAGCTTCACCCCTTGCACTTAACATAAGCTATTTTTGGTATTGTGTTATCATCAGCTTATTTTATAGATCAATATTTTTTATTTCCCCTTTTGTTGCGGAAATGAAGATAAGCAGATATATAAATATATATAAAATATATATAAGATCAGTTATTAAAATCAAAAGAATACTTTGTGGCTGTGCTATTTGTGCCAAGAGACCTTATCATGACCAAAAAGAGAAATGTAAATAGTTTTATAAAATACAGTAGAACCACCAGGAGCCTTTGAACTGCTCTTTACATACTTTTCCTAACACTGCTCAGTTTTCTTTGTGAGTTGACTCAACACAGGAAATTTGGGACTGTGTAAAGATGTCCCATACTCAAGCCCCTTCATCTGCCTTGACAGTTTCACTGATAATTTCTCCTATGAAGGACACTCTTACACTCTTAGGGGAAAAAAAGCTTAAAAATGTACAATGAAACAACTATGCCTTGAATTTCTCTGTCCTTCTGAGTCAAATATCTTTAATTTCTGGATGAATACTAGAGAAATTCTTCATGCTGGTTGGAAGTTAGGAATAATGCTTGTTTAATGGTGTCTACTCAAGCAAGCACCTGTCCCCCCTCAGATCACTTCCCTGCCCCCAACAATTACTATTAGGAACCCCAATACTGAAATAGTCTTTACTGAGTCCCTTTCAGTGTAACAGATTGTGTATCATTAATAACATTTTTCACTCACTCATGCTAATTGTTGTCATCTGCACAGAGTGGGCAGAAGTGGTTTGCAACAAGAAAAAGGTGATAGAGGGGAGAAGGAAGCAAGTTTGTAAAACCAACTATTTAACTTCTAAAGTTTTCAATATTATTTTTTCCCTGCAAAAAATATACTCATTGACTATCTTTTAAAATGTGAATGCTTAATTTTCTAATTATGACCAATTTGTGAATGTCAGTATTGGTAACTTTCCAGAGAAATTCAAATTTCTCTGGAAATAGTTTTAGAGAAATAACTCTTTACACTTCAATGTGGCAAGGATTCTGAGAAGCTGGGTAAATAAAACTCCCACTAGAACAAAAAATCACAAAAGAGTTAATCAGAAATAAAGATTACTTGAGTTTATGGAATTTTTATTGTTTGAAGATTTATGTTTATGCATATTTATTTATTTCCAAGGGGGAGCGTAGTCTTTATAGCATTCTTTTTCATCAGTGTTCTGCTTCCATTGATATATTTCCACTGAAAAAACAAACCTAGTCCACTGGTATTGCAAACTAACTATATAGTAATACTGTCTATCATTAGTTCCTTTTTCTCTCTCATTTTTTAACCAAACATTTTTCCCTGGACAGCTTATAGAAAATTCAAATTGTACAAAATTGAACTCAGTATTTCTCTCTATATGTCTTTTAATCTTTTTCCAGTTCCTATCTTAGTTATTGTAAACCTCAGTCTCATCCAGGAAGCTATATGATAGTAATAAAAACAAATGCACCAAATTGTCCATGTTCAAAATTTTTACAGTTTTCTAGTTGTTTTTATCCTTCCATACATCATATTTTTTTATCTGTAAAGTGAGAATGATAAAACCACTACTCTCGTTGACTTGTTATTTGGCTTCAGTGAGGTATCTTGTGTTCAGGATGAGCCCCGCTCCTAGTGTTTAGGATGGACATACATGTGAATTCTCTAATTTGCCTACTTCACTATTAAATTCACTCACTAATATCTGTTGTTCCCAACTCTCAGCTTTTTAATTTCCTTTTGATCAGTATCACCTCATCTTGTGATGAAAGTCTTACCCAGCCCATTTTGTTCCAGATGTCTCCTTTGCTTTCGTTTCTTGCAGGATGCCTTTTCTATGTAGTCCACATGATCATATCTTGATCTTGCTGATAGCATATAACTCCCACATGATAATGTGTGGCACACAGATATTAGGTTATGACCTGCAGTTTTACTCTCACCTCTTACCACTTTTCCCGCCTACCTGCCATGAAAAATTGACTGAAAATTCCTCCTTCTGTTGCTGTGTCAGTTTTGTCTGACTGACTTCTGGCACATGCCAACCATCTTTTCTGAATGTAAAATCTAATGCCACCACTCCCATGATGCTTTGTAGGGTCTCAGAGCAGAGATAGTTACCTTTTATGCTTCCAACTTGAAGTCTTTATAGACTCTCCCACATTTATTTTCTTCACCAAATAAGCATGGTAAAAGCAGCATGGTGAAATGGAAATAGCAAGGAATTGAGTCAGACAGAGGGAGATGTGCATCTCAGTGGACCTTAGTTGAAAGACAATAAGTCTCTTCATTTCCTGAACCTTGATTTTTTTCATCAGTGAAGTGGAGACAACTCCTTCAATGTAGTGACATTGCAATATTTAAGTATCTAATGTATCTCTCCCAGTGCCTGCCACATAACTCTAGTGGTGGTTCTATTTGATGAATAGAGCTGCTTCTTAAGGGACCAAAATTGTATTCAATAATCTTAGACCTCTCCATCATTTATGCTAGAGAGTGCCAGCACATAGCATTAGCAGGGAATTGACCATTGATTTAAGAGGCTACTATTATTAGCTTTAATTATGTCTCAGTGATGATGACCTCTGATCAGTGGATAACATGAATAGCTTATCTATCTGGGTTTCAATTAGTTCTATTAGTTCAGCTAAAAGCTTAGTAAATATCAGCTACGAGTTGATATAAGAATAAAATTGGAAGAAAGTACTCAGGTGCATTAAGAGTTCACTGGTGACCTCCTCTATGTGCTTCTTTAAACCTATGTAATCACAAAGATTCTTAAATTATGAACTCAACAGAAAAAACTTGCTTCCAAAGATTGAGTGTATAATGCTGATTTCACTAGCCAAAGTACATACCTGGGTATTTTTAATTAAGATATATAAGTAGAATTGCCTGTGATATTAGTCAAGTTGAAGTATAGATTTTACATGTAATTTCATTATGAAATGGCTAAAAAGTCAAAATGGAATTTGAAAAATATCATTCCTACTTATTTTTGTTATTTATAATCTGGTTGTCTTGTCTTTAAAAAATTATATTTTCCCTGGGTAGGATAGTTTAGATAAGTGACATATTTATTTCATAAAACGAAAAGTTAGGAGTATTGAAGACCATCATTCCAGACACCACAAGTTAACACTGTAAGTTATACCTGCTTAGGGGTGCATCACAGAAAAACAATACAGGACCTTTTAGAGTCCAAAGTAGAAGCTCACTTTCAGCTCTGCCACATTGTGGTTACACAACTTCAAGAAAAGTTGTAAAATGTCGATAAGCCTTAAGTTACTCTTTTCTTTGTGAAATAGGATAAAATCCTCTTCCTCATTAGATTTCTTTTTTAAGAAATGAGTAAGGTAAATGACATGATTCTCATAGCACCTGGCCTCTAGTAAGTGTACAGTTAATGGTAGCTGTCAGCCTTCAAATTGCTTCTACTAAAGGGTGTTCCAGTTTCTAGAGAACATAATGGGTTGCTGGCCTCAGGAATTTCACCACCTTTGAAAAAGTAGAATGGTCCCTAGTAGGAGGTATAATTATTTTCCTGTCCTGGGGACTCTTAATTTTATCTTTGTCCAGATAATATGCCAGAGAGTAATAGCAAGGAAGGGAAAATCTAGAGCACTGTTTCTACTCTGAGATGATGCAGTTACATTTCTATATTCAGAGAATAATGTTGAAAGATCCACTAGGCTTTATACAACAAGGTATCTAGTTGCATGTTAATGCTATCTGGTAAAATACAACATAGTGTTTAAGGATATGAACCAGTGAAATGTTTAAAGGCACATCAGCATCATATTAGCGAATAGTTAATATCTCCATGGGCCAGGTCAGCACTAGGCCATGTGCCCTGGGATATCTATTATAATTACCCTGTGTGATGGTATGGTATGACAGTAATTAAGGGATCACAGATCTGGCTGGGAAAGGAACTAGAGAGCCCTGTGTGGGGGAGGGGAGTCCTGAAAGTAAAGCTGTAACTCATCAATGTGACAGTTTAGAACAGCATTTGCAACGGTGCTTTCACTGAAAATCTTGGGGAACCTTTTCAATGAAATAGAAATGCCCATCAAATCCATCATTTTTGAGGTCATGTTCTCCATAATACCCCCACATTCAGTCATAAAAACGTTCCCTGGGCCACAGGGCCTCTGTTACTCAAAAAACAAAAGCAAAAACAAACAAACAAACAAAAAACAGGAGACAGCTGGACACATTTTGCCATTTTTGAACTAACAACCACAGGAAAAGATAATTGCTTCTGGCTCCCAAAGGCCTGTTCCTTTATCTTCTTTAACCTCTTCTCATTGCAAGTTAGAACTGTCTGACTTTAGGACCTCCTATAGTAAAGTGACAGAAAACTGCAATTCTCCAAACATCAAAAGCTAGTGAACCTACTGTAAATCTTTGAGTAGAAGTTCAGTTGATGAAAACTGTTTTCTACCATGCCATTGTGGTGGATGGCAGTTTTTATTTGTGGACTATGTGTAATCTACCTAGTAGCCTCTTGAGAGATAAGGCCAGGTAAAACCAACCCAGAGAGGGATAATGTAAAGAGTACAGGGAACACTAGAAATTGGAATTTCGTGACTGAGAATCCAACTGTGTTGAGCAAAAAAATCCCTTGATTATGAGGGAGACCCAGAGGGTACTACTTGTTCTGGTGAAAACACCAGGTCCTTCTAGTATTTTTTTTTTCTCCCAACAAAAGCTCTCTTTATAAATCTTTGGAATTGCTTATGCTTCTCACCAAAATAGCCCCCAGCGTTGTGCCACCATATTCCTTGATTATTTGTTATCAATAACCAACATCAATTGCATCATCTCTGCCTTTATATGTACCCCCACATTGTTTAGCATGTTCCCTCATTTGCTTTGAAATGATCCCCTTCCTGCTCCTTACACCCCCTTCTACCTATTATATCTTATAGCTGTCATCAGCCCTCCCCTAAATCTCCCCTGAAAAATGGTTACAATTCAAGATGCCACTGTCCTTGTAGCCCTCCCCAAATTGCCTGTTTTTCCTTCCCACCCCTTGCATTTCTTCATTCCAAAGGAGTAGGTTTTATTTTTCTCCTTGTAGCTACTACACATCTTTGGTCCTCCTAGTCTCCTAATAACCTCCTTGGAAGTTCATGCCACATGATGGAATAGTTTAGCACCTGATAATTGTTTTTCTCCCACCGCTATTCATCCATCTTAACCACTCAATTCCCTGGCCTGTTTGCTCTGATAATCTTGTCCTTCTGCCACCTGTGCCCACAGTTTATGTAGCATCACATTGTTGCTAATAGCTTCATTGTCACTTAAAGGCTTATATCTATCAGACATCCAGTCTTTGATCATTTTATCTCTTTCTAGGTCACTTCATTTAGCACCTAACACTATCAATTGTTGGATACTTCAAGAATCTCCAAGCCATTGAATTTGTTTTCACTATCATCCCTTTATATTGTTTACCAACTTGAATACCTTTGTTTCTATGGATCCTGATCTAATTTTTCTCTTGTCCCAATTCTCAAATCCTTTCTTCTCTGACACCACAGTACTCACCTGAGAAGGAAAAACAAACAAAAAACAGCTTTGGCCTAAACTCAATTTCCACTGATTCCTAACATTTACAGAAGAAAGTAAACATGGCTGCAGAGCAAAAGATCATCATGCTGACTTGTCTGATCTTATATCAATACAGTTTTCATCACTCTTTGGGAACTGATCTTCACATATGACTAGGTCAGTATCACACTTTTCTTTTCACAGCTCCAAAAATAACTCTTTCTAATTCTCAGCTAATAATTTTACTTCAGTTTTCACTGAGAAAAATATCATATGTGTTCTGGTTTCATTATATTTCCTGAGTGATGCACGTCTGTCCTGTGCCTGAGCTGCCAGTTCTAGCCACTCTGCCTGCAGTCCATTCCCCTGGTTCTTTTCTAGCAAGTTCCCCTTCAAATAAAGCACTTTTTCTCTCCCACTATGGACTTTACTTATTGGTACTAGTGCCATCAATGCATACCCACACTGAGGTAGCTTTTACATAAAATCCTCTATTTGTGTCATGTTTATTTCTTAAATTTTCTTACTTTGTTGTTCACTTTTGTATAATATTTAGTTTCTCCCCTCAGGTGTAGCTCCCATAGGTCTACCACCACATCACCCAGGAACCATCACCATAGTCCCTTGTGTTCTTTCCTCCTCTGTTTTGATCCTCCTCTCTTGTCCTCCCTTGCTGTATCACTCAGATATGTGGTCAGTTTGTTGTTGTGTTTTTTTTTCCCTTTCTCAACCTTCTGTTTGGTTTCTCTATATTTCACATGTAAGTGAAACTGTCCAATATTTCTCTTTTTCCTTCTGACTTTGCTGAGCATAATCCCTTCCAGCTTCATCCATTTAATTCTAATTTCCATGTCATTCTTCAGTCTCACTGAAGAGGTAAATGACTTGGTCAAACTTTTTCCTCCATTGGCCTATATAACTAGTGCCTGGGGTAATGATGTTCCCCATCATTGTGCAGCCCAATGGATGTGCATGTGTGTAAGTGTGCACACCTGGACCTAGGAGAGAGGGGAATAAAGGGACACAGAGAATACACACATGATCACAAGAGAAAACAAGAGAATGCCAGAGAGACAGAGCCTGGAGAACAGTGTGAAGATTCCTGGGGGTGGGGAGGCGTGCCTGCCTCCCATCTACTCTGGCCTTGGCCCTGCCCTGCCTGGTGTGTCTGTGTAACTGCTTAAACCAATAAAGAACCTACTAGATTGGTGAGCCTGATGCTTACAACTGGTGACAAGGACTGGTGGCATTAACTTATATTTTAGAATTTTTAAAAATGTTCTGTTCCTGTTTCTATAGCTTCACCTCTCATATTTGTTTTACTTTAGTCTTCTGTTCTTGCTCAGTACTGCAGAGAACCTGAACTAGTCAAGGTCAGCAGTGAACTTCACAAAATCAAGCCCATTTGTCATTCTTCAGTCCCTCTTTGCTCAGCAACATCATTCCCATTAGCAATATCCTCTTTTTTGAAACACTTAGCATGACTTCTCTAACAAAGCACCCTCCTGGTTTCTCTCTCACTGAAAATTCCTTAGAAGACCTCTTGTTTTTACTTCCTATATGTTGTAAGAGGTGCCTCCATCTTTAGACCTCTCATCTTTTGTCTCTACTCCAAGACTTGGAGGTTTAAATATCACTTATAAACTGATTATGCTCACATTTATGTTTCAGTCAAACTTCTTGCCCTAAGTTCAGCTTACTAGGTGCCTCTGCTATGATTCTCAATACTTTTAAAAAAATCTCCAAAATGAAATATGAATTTCCTCATCTGCTCCTAACTTATTACTAACGATCTCAATCAACTATTCCATCCTTGACCTCATGGCTTATATTAGGAAAAATCTAATGTCATTCTAGTCATTCTTGATCTTTCTTTCCTATCACATATTCATCAGCAACTGTCATCAACACTGATTTTACAATATAACCTCAATTATATCTCAAATCAACCTCAGCATTTCACTTCTGAGTGCCAGTCTCACTATATCTTTCTCAGCTAATGTTAAACCTCCAATAAACTCTTTCTTCCCATTTTTTTCTTTATTCCTAACCACTCCCACTCAGCAGCCAGAGACATCCATTTAAAAAAAATTTAGAATATATCATTTCCCTGCTCAAACCTGTTCATCATCTTCTGATCATTAAAATTGAATTTCAAGCTCTCACCACACTCAGACCCTTGCTTAACCTTCACTTGCCACCACACATCTTCATCTATTTCACTTCACCTGTAAGACTATCTAGGCATTCCTGACTGAAAGTTGGTCAGGCTTTTTCTTCCATTAGCCTGTAAATCCATACCCGGGGGGTTTCTTTATGATTGTGTAGCGCAGTGGGTATGTGCATGTGTGAGTGTGCACACCTGAGCCCGAGAAGGAGATAAAGGGGTGCAGAAATAGAGCAAGAGCATGTGAATGAGTGCAAAATAGAGTACAAGAGAAAGCACAGAGAAAGGGAGAATGCTATAGAGAGAGGTTAGAGAGTGAAGATTCCTGAGGAGTTGGGGACCTCCCCTGCCTCCCAGCCCCCTCAGACTCTCCTCACCATGGTCCAGACCCTGCTCTGCCTGGTGTATCTGTGTAACCACTAAAATCAATAAAGAACCTATGCAGGTTGGTGAGACTGATATTTACAACTAGTGATGATATGGTTACCCCACACTCACAAACACATACAAGCTCTTAATCGTAGGATCTTTGCATTTGCTTTGCCCTCAGTTTGAAATGCTCTTCCCCAGATATTTAATGGCTTAACCCCCTACATTATTCAGGTCTCTGCTCAAATATTACAAGTTCTGGGAGGCCTGTGTGAACCATCTTGTCTAAATCACACCTTTTATCATGCTTTATCCATTTCATCTGAATTCTTAGTGCTTCCACTTCCTTACTCGCCACTAGAATGTAGACTGCATAAAGACAAGAATGTTGCCTGAATTCATGGTAAGGTATGTGCCCAGAAGAGTCCTTAGAAGAATAAAGTGCTCAACCAATATTTGTGGCATGGGTCAATGAGCAAATATTCAGAGATCAATGTGAGATTTCTGGTTCAGATATTCAGGGATGTTGTGATTTGCCTTTATTAACAGAAAATAATAAATTACAAAGTTATACCTTATTTTACGGCTTCAACCATTGCCTACAGGCTGATCACACTGTGGAGATTTGGCTTTGTATGAGATTATCATTGCAGAGAGTATTTGGTGTCTGTTGTGAAATCATTTACTGAGTTGGAGATTGTGATGCCAGAAATACAAGCCTCTACTCAGCAGACAGGTCCCATAGTTCACAGAGGAGACAGGTACCAAAATAAACTTTGTGTAATGCAGAAGAGAAATATTCATGCTGTTTTCTCCTATTTTTAAGTCTCTGAAATTTTTATTTTTTTTCCAGGATACAGGTATCATGAGTTATTGATAAGATCTCAATGTATCAGCACATTTCTTCCTTTACCTAGAGACTAATATTTGGCTAAAACATACCAAAGACTGGCCGTTTACCCTCTAACACGAAGAGTGAGGTTACACAAAGAGTGAGGTTATATCTTTTTCTTCACTGAATTAATGCAGGCCCACTTGTTTCTCACTTACATATCATTTTTAAATTTTAAATTTTGGGAAATGCCCAAAATCCCTTTATGCTGATGCAGTAAGTGTGCTTATATACAATTAAACACAAAGTGGTAAAACTAAAAGTAGCAGATGTTTCCTTGCTTTAAGAGAACATAATAAACTGATTTAAGTCATACCATTAATTTGAAAACATTGTGATTGCCTTAAGGATTATGTATTTTGTTTTAACCATTATTTTCAAACAGAAAATAATTATTTACTCTGCAGTTTTGAGTATAAGAACTATGCTGTATTTTTTTTCTTATCCAATACACATAGATTGATGTTTAGCAAATGCTTTTAGAGCAAATGAATATACTAAAAAATTTGCTAATTAGTTAGCAAATTAAAGCATAACTATCTTCTTAGTGCTGGATATTGCAAGTCCAAATTTTCAATAAATTAAACAACAAAAAACCAAACACTTCTTAAATGTTTTCTTTTAAAAATATTAAATATTACTAGTTCCCTTAGTCTATGTAAAGTATATGGATTATAAAAAATGATTTATAGTTGTTCACTGACAATATTTTCATCAAAGTGAGTGTAAAGTGTTACTGAAAGGCAAATTATCTGTGCAACACTATTTTAAGTAGAGTGTGGAGCATTTTCAATTTGTGCAATTTGTGCAATTTGGACTATTGAGTGAACAGAAAGATTCCAGAATAGATCAAGAGAAGGGCAATATCAGAGGTTCGGTGACAAGGAAATGAAACCACCCTCTTCATCTCCATGGAGTGAAACTTGAATCCACTAAATTACATTTCAGACTTATTTTATGTTGGGTTTATGTCAGAGAGGTTTATGTGGATTTATCTTTGAAACAAGTAATATGTGGCATAAGAGGGTGAAAATTTTCAATAGATGCTAGATACTTATTTATATATGTCATATTTCATGTGTTTGAGAAATGTACATCTCTGCCTCTCATATTTAGTAACTAACACAGAACATACTCATCTAAAAGTTTAACAGATAGATTTAGTCTGGAGCTGAGCTGACTTCCCTTATCCTGTGGCTTCCAACATGAAATGATCATATGCTGGACTCTTCAGTGTTTCACTAATTTCCCATGTTTTCCATGGAGACCTTTTGAAACTCTTGGAAGAGAGACAAGTTACAAGTGGAAAACACCATCTTGGTGAATGAATGATGGCAAATCAGGACAATCGTGGAGCAAACAGTACCTAGGTAAGTCATTTCACAATTAGGAGAAAGAAAGTTAGCTTTGAGACCCCTGTCTTCTTACTGCAAACCAGGTCAAAATTATCCAAATATTTGTTAGCCTTTTATGGTATGTGCCAGGCACCAATGCACCGAAAGGGTCCTTCTAGTCATTTCTCTCCATGAGACATCTTGTGGAATGCAGATTCCTTTTAATATTAAGGGGGGTTTAAGGTACCAATTCCTAACCATTTTAGATGTTCTTTTATTAACTGAGTAAAGATCTGTGATTTAAAGTATAATAAAGACTGTGCAAGTGATTATTTAAAAACTTTTGTTTTCTGTTTTCTGTAAGTAATTAAAAGATAAATTGTGTTAAGGGCAAAGGAGAGAGTATGTTTCTCTTCCAGATTTTCTCATAGTTTCAATTGGTTAAATATTTACAGAAATAGAAGGGCCATATCTCAACATTGTTAAGACATTTCCAGGTAAATTAATACAGGTTTAATGACCTTCTTATAAGGTCTTAAAACCATATCTGTTTAATTCACTAAGTGTTTGGATATTAAAGTTGGCTATGATGTAAAACGAAAACCAACTTTTTATATTCTTTTTGGTGGTAATTAAACTGATTAAAATTCTAATTAACCTAGAGAATCTAACTTTGCCCCACTTACATTATGCTCTCCAAAAAAATTAATGTTTTTTTTTCTTCGTTGATTTTATACTCCAAAGGAAACTTATTAAATTGCAAATATACAACTGGTATCCACAGACAGAAGCGAAAATAATTTTTGGAAGAAACCAGTCTCAGGTGTCAATGCAACCTTTGACATGGTCACATACATATTACATACTCTTGACCCATAGTGAGAAAGTAGGTCATTCTTCATTTCTTATTTATTCCCTATCACAATCAGACTATACTATATAAGTTTCTTTCACCAGATGTCAAAATGAAATCATGTGAGATGCTTCAGAACTACAGTAAGGACATGAATCCCAAAACAATGAGCCACACAACAACCATGGTGAACAGGTAAACAACAAAATCTGGGTTTGAATTTGGTTTTATGTTAAGGGAAGTATTTTTGCTCTGGTTTTTAATAATTCATATGAAACATAAATCACAACATATCAACTCAATATCCACCTACAAAAAGTCCAAAGGAGTCAAAGTCCGCCCCCCCCCCATTCATCTCTTGTTCCACCGACATTTTAAAAATAAAGGGAACAAATAGAAATAAAGAGCAAGAAAGAATAAACAAAATTATTTCAGTAATTTCACATTCATATTAAACATCACTGAGATTGAATTTGATCCATCAGGTTGACTTTAGTTCTCACCACTAAGATCTTGCAAGGAAACTGGGTGTACATGGTTTTTCCTTCCAGGGCTGATCTAAAATTGGAAGGGTAAAGTGTGTATGGATGTGTGTGTGTGCTTTAATCCCATTTTATAGATACTAACACAGGATGATTCTCATCATTGATAATAGTCTTTGGAGTCCAATCATGCAAATTAGCAGGCAGGTGCAAGTTAGATCTCATTGCAAGATAAACATGGCAAGATGAACAGTTTGATGCTAGGTAAGGGTTGGGAGATTTGTTTCCATTAGAATATACTGGCCATTGGTCCCACATAATCAAAAGTTAGATATACAGGATTCATATATAAACAGAGGCCTTCCATTTCCATTTGACTGACCATGGAAATGGATCAAAAGTGAGCCATTTCAGACAGTGAAAGGACTAAGTGGTAAAAAAAAAATCTTATATTTTAATTACATGGAAAATAGCTGATATAACTATTTACATTTTAAATTGTTTGCTGTTTTTACAGAAGGGGTTTCCCTGCTTGGCTTAATGATATCTGGAAAATATTGGACTCTCACAATTGTGTGTGTGTGTATGTGTGCATGTTTATGTGAGGGAGTTGTGAGTAGTTGTGAGTAGTTTCTGGCATCAAAGATTCTTGGGATAATTTTATTCCTCTCTCTGAGTTATAATTGCTAATATTTTCTGCAAAGCTGGCTGATAGTATTCTTTATGGAGCATAATGTTTTCAAGACTTTGATTTCCATATGTAAAGATACATTAAAGAAAAATAGCTTTTGTATAACTTAGATTTTGCAGTGAATATTTAAAATTTAAATCTTTAATTTTGTTGCTTTTTTCTTGCATAGCAAGTCAAGAAAGGATTTATTCTTATCTATTCCATGTGCTGATTTACTAGTGAACATTCCTAGCTAATAAATTTCTAATAATAACAGATAGAGAAACAGTACCCAACTTTGAACCCTCAATTAAATAATTTACTTTAATTGGAGGTAATTGGGCAGACCCTGGTCCACCTGTGGGGACATTCCTACAAAGCTCAATCATCAGATTCTTGAAGATGCAAGATTATCAGGGTTTTTTTTTTCCATAAGAAGAAATGTATCTCTTTTTGAAATGCATCTCTTGCATCTCTTTAAAAATTTATACACTGACCCACAGAACACACATTAAGATAGGAAAACAATGGTAATTTTTACCAAATTATCCCAACAATTTAATCTCTCCTGATGTAGGCACAGTCATCCATTCTACCACATACTCTGGAACACTTCATTAGGGATCACCAAGCAAACAGCTATTCTAGAGGGAGTGACGGAAGGCTAGCTTCTCACAGTGCCCCCTGTACATCCCAGAGGAAGCCTGACCATATGCACAGCCTTCACTTTTTCCAGGAATATAGTGTAGGTGCCTTGTTGCTTCACTAGGTGAAAAAGCAAGAGAATCTTTTTGGAAGTAACAGGTGACTACATAGGACATAATTGTGTGTGTGTGTTTTAAGAAAACATAGACTCAATACATAATATATTCTGTGAAATTAATAACATGATCACCTTGTATAGGACTGGTGTACTTTTGAAATGATAATTCTCTGTTGTCCCATTTCCCATCTTGCTTTGATAACTGAGTAAATAAATCCTATGAGGAGCCAAGAAGCCAGATTCTCTGCCCTATTTGTATGCTGCTTCAACCTGAGATATTCATTTCACTTTTTCTAGTTCATAAGGGACACCTGGCTAAAATCATCAACTCCCAAGAGCTATACAACAGGAAAGATTAGATAAGCAGAGTGTAGGGAAGGCAGCAATAGTGAAGGAGGATTGTTGTCTAGTTCTTGCCTGGTTTAAGCAAAAAAAAAAAATTACTATTTGCACACATATGAAAACAGTCTATCAAGCACTTCTAAGATGCTACCTGGAGATTTTCTTCTACTTTTGATGTCTGATGAATTTCCCTTGGTACTCACTTTATTCAGACAGCTGACTGCTCTCTGCAATTTATCCCATGTGGTAGAAAGCCAAGAGTGGAAGGGACTTGGGTATTATACCAAAAATACAGGAAAGGGGATAAATAAAGAATAAGTCACACAGTTAAGGGAAAGTTTTTAAAGGGATGGGGTATGATAGAAAAATAAAAGTGTACATATGAATCAGAGGCATATTTAAAATCAGGTTGTCCACAATATTAATCAAAAATAATTATAGTAAGCTAGAAACTGGGTCACTTTTATTCCAAGGGACAAATTGCACTGTCTAATAGGATTATTTTTCCTCCCATTCTAAATAAATGACCCCTTGTCTTGAATCTTACTGTGTGAAGCAATCTCATAAACGGCAGCATTGCTGTCCTGATGATGGTGGGGGGTGACTCTATTGCTTGAAAAGAGACAAAGCTTCCCTATTGTTGAATTTAAGGCAGTTTTCAGAGCACTGGCATTTCCCCCCTGCTCTATTGTTGAAAGGATTCCATTTATCAGTCATATCACACTCACCAACCATCATTCATCGCACTTCTTCAGGTGAAATATCACCACATTGGTAAGCACCAATATGGTCTGAGTGCAAATAACTGAGGATATTCCACCAAAGTGATTAAGAAGGGAAGCTTCAATCTGGTGCCTATTATTGCTGAGAAGTCACCCTGGTATTGCCTTGCATATAATCAAGATGTTTCACAGTGCCTCCTTGAGTGCTTGGGAAAGCACTTTCATTTAATTTCAGCTTAATCTAGGTGACTTTCCTAAGCATTGACATAAATGTTTCATGGCTTTTAAGACAAACTCATATTGCTAAAGCTACTTAGCAGCAGTAACTTTTGGGCACAGTTATTGCTGTCACAACGACTGCAGTACAAAACTCGGATTACCAGCCCTTCTTGGATTGCTGATTTTTATGAAAATAAACATGAAACATCAGTATCAGTCACATTATGGCTTCAGGGAAACCCCTGAGGCATAAATATTTCTGCAGAAATGTTTCAAATGCTAACCTGAGGATCACCCTGTGCTTTGGGTATATGTTTATTTTTTAATTATTTGATTTTTTTATTCCAGATGAGGAAAGTAGTATTTCTTCTCAAATTTAAACCTAGGTGGGGTATAGCTCTGGGAAGTAGCACACTCATGGTAAACATAACCCAAAATCTGAAAATAGTTTAAATAGGCTCATTTCCTGTCAAGGAAATCATATGAAGACAATTCTGCTGTGTCCCAGGGAGGGGCTCCTTACCATCAGATATGTACAAAATGACTCTGCTTCACCACCTGTCACTCTCTATCCAGATGTGACATAGAATTTGTAAATGACAACTGGGGTCTACTCTCTAAATTATGGATGTCGGTGGTTCCTGATATCTGGGCACTCATCTCCTTTAGATCTTCTTCCACACTGCAACCTACTTGCTAGTCTCTCCTACCCATTCATGTCAGAGAAAAGACCTTCATTTTTTATTCCCAACTTCTACGGGCCAAACCATTTAACACCTCAAAACTGTTACCCCTCCCGCCCCCCCACACTGTACGTAAGCATCACATATGTTCTTTCTACAAATTGGTATACAGGTGCCATTTAATCAGTTCAAATTTGGAAGCTACATCTTCAAGGTTCCGAGAGAGCTCACTCCCCCCCATATTTTCCCCTCTTACATGTTTTCTTATAAGACATACAGCTTAATCAATTAACAAACTAAACAGCTTATATACTGGCAATATATTACAGATGGGTTTATGTCAGAGTAATAGATCACATGAAATGGACCATGTGGTACCCCAGTGCGTGATGTCTTGGTTGAGCCCTGAGGCCACTGACAGTAGCATCTCTAAGTAAGTAGTGCTGTATCAATACAGACACATGCGGATCTGTATCTACATCCATCTGACTAGGCCATTAGGAGCAGGTAGATGCAAGATAGAGACACACACATGCTGATGGGGCCACTGCACACCTTGTCATGCCATTTGGAAGGGCAATTACAGGTTGCTGGTTTTGCAGCCATTAAAGTTACACTTTATGGAAAAGGCTTCTCTAATTGTGTTTGATTTACTTTCTGGAATAAGCATCATTGGAAGAAGATCAAAGCAAGTGCAACTAGAAGTTAAATACACATTTGGCTTAGCTGTGATACAGAACTCTGGAGAAGAAGCAGGCTGAAAGATTGGTTTTAATTTTAGACTTAGATTTTTCTCCCTTGAGGTTTTCTTGTCATTGTGTGTCTGGGTTTGTGTGTGTGTGTGTGTGTGTGTGTGTGTGTGCATGTCTGCATGTGTGTGTTCCATCGCATCATCTCCTGAAGAACGCTGGGTTTCGCAGGCAGGCGGCTAGTCACCTGCAACAACCCAGGGGTCCTGCCGAGGCTTCCAGGCTGCTGTCAGTGTCAGATGCCAGGGTCTGGTCGGTGGACATGGAGGAGATGTCGTTGACTGACGAGGATGGAGGGAGACTCTCACTGCTGTTCACTGCTGCACCTGTGCTAAGAAAATGAAGACCAACATGACTAAATCTAGAACTAGACTCAGGTGAATGTCATTCGGCAGCAGTCATGGGCAATACCATAAGGGATGTGGAGTCAACCATTTGTTTGATAAGTCTACATAGAAAAACTAGTAC
Organism: Uropsilus gracilis; assembly: GCA_004024945.1. Taxonomy (NCBI): domain Eukaryota; kingdom Metazoa; phylum Chordata; class Mammalia; order Eulipotyphla; family Talpidae; genus Uropsilus; species Uropsilus gracilis. The sequence continues at coordinate 368,155 of PVHY01000037.1, forward strand.
AGGGCACTACAGTGGACAGTGAAAATCAAGATAAAAATGCAGAATCCCTGTAACAAGTTACTCACAAGCAGAACTTATCAAATCTTACTCTTAGAATTTCACCTGTCATGTTTGAAAAAAACAAACCCATCAACTCCCATATCTCCAATTTAATTAGTCCCGGGTGGAGTTAAGGTATTAGCATTTCTAAAAAGCTCTCTGGAGACTACAGAACCAAGGATTGAAGACCATATGTCTGCAGAGAGGGCAGGTGAGCAAAAACCCCTTTAATGGAATGATCTAAACCTAGATGATTTAATATAGGCAGCACATGGAAAGGTCTATGGGAAATATGAGAATTTGAATTATATGAAGAGTACAGTCCCAGAGAAAAGATTTATTTAGTATGTTATTACATAGGCTATAATATGACATCACATTTCAAATCCATATAGGAAAAGCGGGCCTTTCCATGAATATAACTATAACCCAAAAAAAGAGTAGAAGGCAAAGTACAACTTTTGATTATTGTGTACTTTCAAAAAAGCTTGATTACTTGATTATCATTGGATAAAATATCTGAATTAGTAACTTAGATTAATATACAGAAAATCCTTTATTTATCAAAGAGGAATAGAAAGACTTTCAAAATCTAAGAAACAGTCATTAGAAAACATTCACTTAAATAACTTTGAAAAATAACTTTGAAAACTTTGAAAACTATAAGGGAAACATGAGTCAGAAATAATGTAAAATATAACAAAACTATAATACTATGGAATAGTCTCATAAAAGATGGAGAGTTTCCCCTAAAATTACATCTTATTTGATTATATATAGCTTGGAAGATATATTTGGTGACAAACGAATAAATCCAATATAGGTTACAGTAGTGTTAATCATGGATTTAATAAATGAGGAAAAAAAATCTATGAACTGAAAGGGTTAGCATCTTCCTGGGGTGGACATTTCTGCTTGTGGAAAGAGTGTGATCAAAATGTGGCAGTACTAGAGAGGACCCATCTGCCTAAACTAAAGCATATTTATACCACACGTATTTAAATTTTTGATTTGCTGATATTTATGTATATTATGGGATGAATCAGGAGAAAGAAAATATACACACTCAAATAATAAAAACTATTGTTATTTTTTTCTAGTTTAATATGAGTATATACTCTTTGGTATCCTGGTATTTTACATTCAAAAACTTTAGGCATTTTTAGAATCTTAAAAATATCAATACTTCTTAAATGTCTTTAGAGAGATTTTTAAATCTCTATTTTTAACTTTTTTCCTGTAAATAATTGTCTTCATTATGAGAACAATTTGTAATTGTAGGGTAAATGAGTCAATCAGGCTTTCTACTCCACTGGCCTCTTTGCATACCACTTGTGGCCTTGATCATGTTGACAGGAAAACACATAGAAATGTGGGTGTGGGTTACATGTACCCTTAATTGTGGACACCTAGACCCTTAATTGTGGACACCTGGAGCATGGGTGTGTGTATGTGTAAGTGCACACCTGAGTCTAGAAGGTGGATAAAAGCAGCAGCAGCCCCCAAGACTACAATTGCTGTGAGTTGGCAGATTTTGTCTCAGGAGAGAGAGAACTGAAGGAAACTCAAGGAGGGACTCAAGTGGCTAGTTTCCTGCTAGCTACTTTCCTGTCTTGGCTATTAAAAATCCTAGAAATCATATTAGCAGAAACAAGCCATAAAGAAAAAGGCAGAAACCAAATGGTTTCACTAATATATGGGATATAGTGAAAAAAATAAACAAAAGCCTTGAAGAAAGTCAAAACAAGCTAAGCACCAAACTGAAGTGCACAACTTTGATCAGGAGTGAAAGGGGGAGGCAAATCCTTGTGATTACAATGTTGTGAAATTTAGATATAAATAAATAAAATTTTTAAAAAATCCTAGAAAGATAATACCAGGGTCCTGAAATTCTTATTTAGCTACTAGAACTGATGATTAACCTATCCGGATTGGGATAGTCACTAAACAGTAAAGTTCACTTACTCTTGCTTCAATTTATTCTAATTTTACTTACTTATATATTTTTAGATATGACACAGGTCTAGTTCATTTCTTCTTGTGACATTTACTATATTTCATATCCTAGCAGACAACCCTTGATTCCCTTACATAACCCAATATCCAGCTCTGATTTTTCCCTGATTCTAGATTAAATTATACTAACATTTCATTTCTATAATAACTTTGGTGTTTAATAATTTAGCATCACTATGATGGCCTGCTCAGAATGTCTGTAGATTTTCTACATCCTTACTAAAGGCTAAAGATTAAAACTGGACATATAATATTAATAAAACTAACAAACCTAGCATGCCTTAGTTCAGTTATAGCAAAATAAACAGTTTGAAAGATTTTAAATAAAGTTTTGTTGTAATGCAAATTAAAAAGTGCCTGAAAATATCTCTTTAATAGCTCTGGTCTTCTCTTGAGGTAAGTTTTCTCTTTCCCTGGCTGGAGTTGACTATGTGGACATGTTCTGATCATCACAATTAGAGCTGAGCACTGATTGACAAAAGCATCAGATAAAGACTTAGCAAAGATAAGACTTTCTTAAGAAAATATAACTTAAATTTTATAAATAAGTGCTAACCCACATCAATGTCAGAAAAATTACATGAAGACTGAGAAAATTTCCCCAGAAATTCAGTTTATAAATAACATTGAACAAAGGCAGCAAAACCAGAGTAGCTTTTAATAAACATTCCATATACAGGGGGTCACAATGCAGACTGTATTTATGAAATACATAGCAGTCTTACAGTACTTGTTTTACTAATCAAAATATTTTCAACATACTTAGTATATTCCGAGCATATACTATATGTATACTATATATACTCTATATATACTATATATAGAGTACATGTCTATGTATTCTTAGACTTTATTATATATAATAATTATATATAATGCAATTTAATTACATATAATTTTGTATATGTATATTTATATATCTTCTATGGATGTTTCGCTTCTTATTTTAAATCATCCTTCTTTACTTCTCCTGTCTTCCATAAACTTTTATCAATCATAGAATGAGTACTTAATTTTATAAAACATCAAGTATTGCTGTGTATATGCTCTTAGGGAGATTTGTCTGTGTGTACTCTTCTAGGCAGATTCTCTGAGGGAAACAAATACCTCCCTACCATAATGGTCAAGCTGTAAACAATTTTTGGCTCATGGAAATAATTTTGTTGTAGTTATTTTTCTTCCCCTTTTGTTCATCAGCTAGTTCTTTGTAACCCCTAACTTTTAAGTTGTAATGGCCCAACCATTATTTTCTCAATGTTGGATGCATTCAAAAATTAGTAGTCAATTATTCAAAATTCAAATCATTATCACCTGTATTTCTAGTCACTAGATGATTGCTCCTAAATTAACATAACTTCATTGAAAGTAATCAACTCTTTCAGTACTTCCTCTGTGAAATTCCTATTATGTCTGTGTGTTGTATGGAAAATACTATATAATCTCTATAAAGTATTTGGTGAGAAATCAAGTACAATGCATAGCGGTGTGTTAGAGCAGGCTTTCAATGACTTTTGATTTGTTTAATGATGTCACAGCAGTAAACTTGAAATTGGTACTTTCACTGCTAACTTGGTAAAGGCTATAATCAGTATCATTTTAAAAGAAATGGTTATTCAGATTGTGAAAAGTGGTTAAAAATATGCAAGAGAATAAAATTATATCAACCTCACTCCATCAAAAAAATTAACTCAAAATGGTTGAAAGATTTGGCTGTGAAAGTTAAAATGATAAAATACATAAGCAAAAAATGACAAATCACTCTGAAACATTGTATTTAGAGATGTCTTTGAGGACTGGACTCTAACCAAGGAAATGAAAGCAAAATTGATCAAGTGGGACATCATGCCAAAAAACACTTTTGCACAGTAATTTTATCAATAAATTGAAAAGTCATTCTCCTGAATAGGAGAAAATATTTACACATAAAGCATCTGACATGTGTCCAATATACAAAATCTACAAAGATCTCATATCTCAACAAAAAGAAAAAATAACCCAGTCAAAACAGAAGAGTTAAGTAGACACTTCTCTAAAGAAAACATACAGGTGGTTAACAGGCATCTATGAGCTATATCTGGAGTGCTATCTATGAGCAAGACCTGTATCAAAAAGAGCAAAACAAGGCCGGGCATGATGGTGTATGCCTGTAGGTGGCAGCCTAGGAAGCCACAACCAGGGCGAGGGATCTCGGTTCGAGTCCCGCTGGGGGCATGTAACGAGACCTAGTCCCAAAATAATAGCTGGGCATGGTGGCACAGGCCTGTAATCCCAGCTACCTGGGAAGCTGAGGCTGGGATTGCTTGAGTCTGTGGTATCCTGGGCAACGTGAGCCTGTGGTTCCACGGGCAAAAATAGCGAGACCTAATCTCCAAAAAAAAAAAGACCAAAACAGCAAGTATTGATAATGGTGTGAAGTAAAATGAACACACTTAGACTGTGGGAATGTAGTTTGCTCCAGAGCCTATGGACAATAGAATGTATATTCCTCAAAATAATAAAAGATAATTTGCAATATGATCCAGCAGCCCCAAAGTCCCTAGATATAACATCTGGGTATTTAATGAAGAATGTAAAAGCATTCATTTGATGGACTATATTTATATACCTATATTCATTGTAGCATTATGGAAACAACTTAAGTTCCCAACAGAGGAGATGATTAGGAAGATGTAGGTCTATCAGTACACAAAAAATACTACTCAGTTGTAAAAAAGAGAAAAGAAAAATAAAATGAAATCCTGTCTTTTCAGACAACATGGAAGGATATGGTAGGGATTATGCTCTGTGAAATGACTCAAAAGGAGAAAGACAATTACAACATTATTTCACACAGATGTGTAATATAGAGAAATAAGGCAAAGGAAAAGACAAAGCTAAACTACATAAATTCTGGAAATTTGATTGCAGAATTGAGACTTAAGTGTGTGAGAGGATAGTGAGTGGATAGGAAAAGGGAGAGTTCAATGGACTAGGTAGGCGGATTATAGGTGCTTTGCTGTTGGGTGTGGTATTATAACACACATCTGAGTGGGTAACAACTATAACTCTAAATCATATACAATATTTTCAACCAACATTACTTCAATAAAAAGTAATGTAATAAAAAGGTAGGATGGTTTTTAAGCATTACCCAGTCTCCTACTATTACTTAAAAAATCTTTGCTTCTGTATGAGTTCTAAATGCCTCCTTGACTGCAGCCACTTTTGGCTTCACAAAATGATCCTTTCAGTCACTTTTGGTTTCACAAAGTTATCCTTTCAAGCTTTCATGAAGTCAGTGAAAAAGTTTCATAAACCATAACACCAAAGAAAAGTAGAAGAGACAATATATGACCTTGGCTTCAAGTTGTTCATTTACTACCAAAGAGTTTGGGAAAATCTCAAATAGGATTGAGCTGAGCTGAATTTGATTTTAATGTTCATTTGTATAGGATATATCCTCGTTATATGAATGGAAGTTGCCCTTCCAACTGGAATGCTTCCAGAAAGAGCAGTAGAGTTATACATTGTAAAAAAGTCTTGACACTGATAAAAATGACAGTTTTATTAATGAAAATGTCGTTAAAAGTAACAGAAAAAAAGCAATGAGTTGCAGTTAAAATATAATAGCTACTATTCAATTTACACCCCCCCCCATTAGGTTTCATGGAAAAAGTAAGTCATGTAAATGAAAAATTATCCAAGCCAAGTGGTATTCATTATTTCAGGGGAGCATTTATTTTAATTTTTAAAAGGAAATAACTTTCCTAACCACCACCCCCCGCCATGAAAGGTAAATATAAATAATATTAAGAAATATGAGAATGGGGGGGAAATGCAGTGAAAAATATTTCTTTTGCTTTCTGTTTCAACATGTTTGGACTTGAGGTTTTCATTTAAAAAACAATAGTATTGGTTTCTAGATCAGAGTGTCAGAAAAATGAAGGGGGAGTAATGTTTATTAAAAACACCTTGAGAGTTTCACCTTCCATGTAGAGATTTTGAAAGATCTTAGTCTGTGCTGATACTAACATTCCATATCTTGGTGAGTGTAATTTATAGTAGTGTTACTTCTCAAGTGGAATTGGGGGGCAGTAGGATAACAGGCTAAGAAATTTTGGATAAGAGCATCTGCTCTATTTGTTCTAGCTCTAACATTCAATACCAAATGTTTTTGGAAGGAAATTAATTTCTATTCATCGATTGCTATTCCCTCAGCAGTCTTTACAAATCAATTCAGAAAACAAACAGCATAGCTATAGTTGAAAACAAATCACTATGCAAGTGAAATCAGATAGCAGAAGCAAGTACAATTATTTATTTAGAAACGCATTTCAAGTGTGGGTTCATTTCTTATTGATATACAAAAATTCCATCAATAAATTTCAAACCTGAACATTATTCTCAGATGCACATTTCACTTTCTATTCACATTTTAAAAGCATCACTAAAACATGGGCTTGGATTTTGTCACTGAGACCATTTTGTCACTGAGAAACTGTATTAAGTTATTCTATTCCCTTGCTGCAGGGTACCCACTGTTGCTATGATGGAATATTAAAAATCTTTTTTGTAATATCACTTCTTCCCAGTTATCTGCAAAGTAAAATATGATATGAATACACTGATGAGAAAAAGGTGAATAAAATGAAGAACATAAAAAGTGGAGTTTTCAAGTTTTTTCCATGATTACTTTCTCTTTCAAACATTGTTTTCTGTATCTGTACATAGACGTCACACATACACACACACAGTATGCCAATAAAAATTTAACAACTGATCCTCCAGAAGGAGAAGGATGCCCTGATTTGTGGAGTCAGCCAATTCTGTGTCTTAAATCCTCTGTAGCAGATTTCAAGTCACCAATTTGAGGTAATAAACTTTTGTTTATGGGAGATATGCATAGTTGGCACTGAGCGGATAATTTCAGTGCATGGCAGTTCAATGCCTCTAGACAATCTATACTAATATAGCCTACATAAATATGTCATATATAACATATGATTTTTCAACTCTAGATTATTTTCTTTTAAAATAGTGTTAAGACTGACTCCATAATCACCTTTGCTATAAATTGGTTAACAACCATAGATTAAGGCACATGTTTAAAGTAAATAATTTGTGATTGCTATAAGATGTTGGAAGGGTTAAAAAATGGTTTGGGTCTCTTACATAAATGTAAGTGTATATTTCAGTTAATTGTTAACATGCTAAACAAGTTTACAAGAAATTAGGAATATATATTTCCCCCCAAAATGAATAAATCAAATGACCTTCTGAAAGCAGCAAATCTTTATCTGAAGCATGAGCAAATGCCAATAGCAACAACTCATATACTTGAAACTTGGCTCAGTTATCTTCACAGAAATTAATGACTATTCACTGCCATAAGAATATACTAAACTGCATGCTATATTAAAAGTATGTTCCTTTCTTGAATTCTATCTTTGCAATAGCCCTGAGAAATATTTGCAGGGAGGACCTCATCAGTCATTTCCAAATTGATGAATATTTATCAAGCTACAATTTTATGCAAACCTCAGTGCTTAGATATAATGGTCACAAAATGAACTCACATAGTCATTCTACTCAATGAACTTGTAACCAAAACACAGTGGAAATGAAAGTGGCACCAAGCAAACAAGGATACCATGGCTGGCAAATAGCAGGTTTATTAGTACTGGTACTGACTCAGCAGATTCATATCCAAAGGCTGAGTACCCCTAACAGGGAGTTAAGGGTTTATATACACTTTACATATACTAATGTTCTGGGTGGGCTATCATTGGTGGTAGTACATGGTCTGATGTGATGAAGGATAGAATGAGGAAGATTCAAGAAGAAACTGGGCTCCATACTGGTAAACTGAGTCAGTAAGTCATGGGTTATTTTCCTAGACTCCTAGGCTGTATTTCTTAGGTGACTGTGTTTCATCATACTTTCACCTTGTCATCATGCTTCAATAAGACAAGAGGTGCATATTTAAAATGCAGGTACTGGTAGGACCCATGGTAAGGATAGATTCTATTCTTTGGGACAATATGAAAAGCTTTTAAAAAGATACAAAAAATAGTGGTGGTGCTTGATAATGGAATATATGCAATCCAAGAGGTGCAATTTGCAATCTGAAAGGAATTTTACTCCTTATAAGAAGCTGCTTGACCTTCACTATCATCTCCATCCAAATTGCCCCTTTAAACCCTAGCCAACAGCTAATGCACTTTCTCTATAGTTTTACCTATTCTGTACATTTCATAGAAATGGAAAAATATAAAATAAATTAAATTAAAAAATATAATCATATGTGATCTTTGTGACTGGTTTCTTTCACTTAACATAGCACTTCCAGGGGGGTCCATGTTGCATTTTTTCATTACTGCATTCCGTTTTTTATTGTATTATTTTATTGAGATATCATTTCTTTCCAATATTCTATATTATTCTTCAAATGAAGAATCACCAACACCAACAATGAAAGTACTCATAATCCTCTAGCATACTCCATTGGGCTCCCTCTTCCCTTTCCTAGGTCCCAACATCCTGCACTCTCATAGTCTCAATTCTATAGTCAGATTTCCAAAGGCTTAATTTTGTCTGTTCCTTTATTTTGTTTCTTCATACTTCCCATGTGAGTGAAATCATCTGGTATTTCTATTTCTCTTGTTGAGTTATTTCACTTAGCCTAATCCCTTTCAGTTTTATTTTTATTGGCATACAGTATATGGTCTGTTTGTGTGTGCATGGATGTGGGAAATGTACATGTATATGTATAGATAAAAAAACAATGTTTGAAAGAAAAAGTAATCATGAAGAAAACTTGAAAAGTTAGCTTTTTAGTCTTTATCATATTCACTATTGCTCATCAGTATTTGCATATCATTTTATTTTACAGATAGCTGGGATGAAGTGATATTACAAAAAAGACTCTTAATATTCCATCATAGCAAGGGTAGATACCCTGCAGCAAGGAAAGAAAATAACTTAATGCAGTTTCTCAGTAACAAATTGGTTCTAATACCCAAACCCATTTTCAGTGATGCTTATAAAATGTGAATAGGAAGCAAAATGTGCATCTGCAGAAGAATATGCAGAGCTGAAATTTATTGATGAAATTTTTGTATATCAGTAAGGAATGAATCCAAACTTGAAATGTGTTTCTAAATAAATAATTGTACTTGCTTCTGCTATCTGATTTCACTTGCATAGTGATTTATTTTCAACTATAGCGAGCTGTTTGCTTTCTGAATTAATTTGTAAAGACTGCTGAGAAAAAGCAGTCCATGAATAGAAATTAATTTTCTTCCAAAGCATTTGGTACACACTGTTAGAACTAGAACAGATAGAGGAGATGTTCTTATACAAAATTTCTCAGTCTGTTATTTCTCCCCCCATTCCATCTAAGAAGTAAAGTTTCCGTAAGTAACAAAGACTCACTGAGATACAGAAACTTTGTATTGGGTTGGGTAAAGCTATTTCACCTTTTGGAAAAAATAGTTGAGTACTATTTCCTTGTGTAGATAATACAACATCTTAATCTACTCATCTGTTTGGGGGTACTTAAGTTATCTTCATACCTTAGCTATTGTAAATAGTGCTGTATTGAACACAGGCATGCACATCTCCCTTTGAATGAGTATTTTTGCATTCTATAGGTAGATACTTAGGATCAAATGGTAAATCTATTTGTACTATTTTGAAAAACCTACATTCTGTTTTCCATAGAGGATAGACTTGTCTGTATTCCTCTCAACAGAGTATAACTCACACAAACACTAGTTGTTTCTGGTATTTTTGAACTGGTACTTTCACTGGTGTAAAGTGATAGTTTACTATGGTTTTGACTTCTATTAGCCTAATGGTAAGTGAAAATGGGCATCTTTTCACTTTCTTGTTGACCTTCTATGTCTTCTTTGAAGAAGTGTCTAACTCTTCTGTTCCTGTTTTGATGGGACTGTTTCTTTTTATTGGCTGCAGGCACTTCTCCAACCAAAGAAAAATGCACAAGAACCAGTTTATTGGTTATTCACTGAGAGTGAGTACCTGAAGGAGAAGGTTGTCCTTTTACTACACCATTTTTAGTCTTTTCTTCTGAATTCATTACTTCTTTGTAGATAAGTTCTGTAAGAGAATTATCAGTGTTATAAAAACCAAGTTTGTCCTTAATCCACAGAGAAAGTGCATTAGTAACAAACAACATTTTAATGGTGTTTAATTAAATTGACTAAAAATTAATGGAGATTCCTTTACTCTATTTTTACTTTTTATAATAGCAAAAGTAGTTCCTCAATAAACAATTTGACTAAATAAACAGTTGGAGAGTACAACCTTGTCTTGTGTTTTATTTATTTATTTTTGGCGATTTTTAAAAATTCATTTTAGCATTCTCTCTGAAATATTTTAACTACTTGGTTATGAACATCCATTTTTCTTTTATGTTCATCCCTAAGTCACATGCGTATGCTCATAGCTTTAGGATATTGCATATCCTTACAAGATTTTCATCTGTTTTACAGGTTCAAAACTTGAGTTTGTCAAAATAAATTAGTCTATTGTTCAGCATTAGGAAATTTATTTCTTTTATTCACAAACTTGCATGCACTTTTGCCTTTATGTCATTGGTAGGTTAAAAGACTTGTATATCTTTGTCATTACTTCCTCCATTTCTATATTTCAGCATCTTCTTTCTAACATGATCCACTGGTAATGCGTACTTATTTTCTCACAGTCTCCAGTACAGTCCGAGACAAGAGTGATCTACTATTTTTAAACATTCCTTGCTTCTTCCAGTCCTTTGTTTCTTCAGTGTCCTCTAGCTGATATTTCTCTCTAATTTTAGTTTTTCTTTTCTCAAATAACAATTATCAGTTATTTCAAGGCAATTCAGTTGTTTCATCATTTCACATTACTCCCTTATGTTCCTACTTATTTTTATTTAATCACTTTTTTATAATCTCCAGTTGGTTTTTTCATGTATTTCTTATCTTGCAGTGATTTACATTAGTTTAAGTCTTCACAAGTCTGACTTGCCTTTCTGCTTTACTTGGAAAGGTTTGTTGAAAATTATGTATTTATTCCCTTCTTATTTTAAGAGAGAAATAATTTACCTAGATATATAAATTTTCTATATAAATTCACAATTCCTACAAATTCTGTGAATGAATGCATATAAATTACATTTCTATTTCTAATGCTTAAAACCATCATTTAATCTTTTATTTATATGTATATACAATTCTGAAGTTTCTGTTTGATTTTGGAGTTATGAATTAAAGTTTGTCCTTAACCATGACAAATATTTTGGTTGACAACCAATACAATTTTAAAAAGTATTAGCAATTAATTCATTTCACTCTTAAGTAAACGTAAATTGCTTTTAGTGTGAAAGATAAATGAAGATTTAGGAGCCCTGAGTCTAAGAGGATAGCAATTAGAAAATAATATGTTTTGGGCATTATTTTATTATTTATTAGGGTTGTAAAATTCTAAGTTCAAAATGTTTGATTTATTATTGTGCATAGGGATAGTATTCACTAATCAAGATAAGTATGCATTTATTATATATTTTATAACTAATTGTCAAGCACATAAAGCAAAATTATATGTCAATAAACATATCTTAATGGTGTTTTTCCAATGAATTAATTTATCTGTTATTGGGTTATTTTAAATGGAAAAGCCCTGAGATAATTTCTGAGTTTCAGTAAAGCATAAAGTATATTTTTATCTAAAAAGTCACCTTTCCATTCTTCAATGGTGTGTTCTCTTTCATCCAACTGTTTGTCATATATCTGAGGTGGAGGCTGCAAAATAAAAACAAACAATAAACCATTCATAATGATCAAAACATAATTATACATTTATAATGCATAAGAAAACAATGGTATTCATTATTTTTGGCTGTGACCATCATTGCATATAAATTATGAATAATCACATTGTAGATTTTGAAATTTCCTCCAAAAACTTATGGAGGATTTATTCGTACAGTTATTTGCTATTCATTATAAGGAAGCAGAATTCAAATCCTGAAAGCTCACTTCTCAAAGCTGTCTAAGCAGCTATAAACCAGTCTTTACTGTTTTGATTTTTTAATTATTTTTCATTGGGTGAATATTGAGTTTTTACCCAACCACTTATTACCCTGGAATGCACCCATGACCAATTTACCCATATTCCACCACCATAGACCCTTGTCTTTGTTCTTACTTCTCTCTCACCCCCACCCCACCTTGTTGCTTCGTTTCTGTAGTAAGTTATCAAGGGTTAGTTTTTAAACACCTCTTTATCTGATAATTAGTTTAGTTACTTTATATTCCACATACTAGTGGCACCATCTTATATTTATTTCTCTTTCTCCTTCTGACTTATTTCACTTAACATTATCTTTTCATGTTCCATTCATGTTACAGCAAATTACAAGAGTTTATCTTTATGATCATTGAGTAGTATCCCAGTGTGTGTGTGTTTGTGTGTGTATCACATCTTCTTGATGTACTCATCTATTCTGGAGTAGTTAAGTTGTTTCCATAATTTAGTTATAATAACTAGCACTGCAATAAACATGACAGGTTAAGTTTCTTGTTAAATTACCTTTTTTTTAATTTTGGGGGGTAGATGCTTAGATGTGAGATGACTGAATTAGCTGGCAAACCCATGTTTAATATTTTGAGTCACCTCCTTACTGCTTTGTGTAAGGGTTGGAACAATTTGTATTCTGACTAGTAATGTAAAATGGTTTCCTATTCTCCAAACCTTCACCAGCATTTGTTGTTTCTGATCTTTTTGACATGGGCCATATGGTATGAAATAAAATCTCATTTTGGTCTTAATTGCATTTCTGTAACAATAAGTGATGGTAAACAATTTTTATATACCTGTTGTCTGTTTAAATGTAACAGACATTTAAAATGAAAAGACACCCTACTGAATGAGAAAGCACACCATACATCTGACACCATATAATGAAAAAGGACTTATATCAAAGAACTCATAAAAATCTACAAGAACAAAACAAATAACCCAATAAAAAGTGAACAAGGGAACTATACAGACACTTCTCCATAACAGCCAGTCTTTAAAAAGCAAGGATATTTGATTACAAGGACCTAGAGGTTACTATTTCCCCAATTTGCTTTCTATGTAACAGAATGCTAGCAAAAATGAGACTGAAAAAACGTTTCTACTTTTACATCCTCACTAAAGAAGTCTTTAATATCTCTCTCTCCTCATCTTTCCCTCTCTCTTTAAAATACATATTACATATAATATATAAATATAAGTGTGTATATATATATGTCATATATATATGTCACCAATATACAAGGATCATAACCCACAGATATAGAAAGGTAGGTAGGTAAGTAGATAGACAATTAGATCACTACCTTATATCTACATGATTTAAGCATGCCCTCCAGGAAGAAGAAACTGTCTATTGTCTTTGGAAGTGGGTCACCAAAACCCCAAGCTGCTTAGTAGCCCAATCTGGGAGAAAAGACAGACAGATCTTTTACTCTCACTTATGGAATCAGAATCTCTCTTCCAATGAAGAGCTTAGAGATGGATAAGGGGGAATTTTTACAAACATAATTCTTTCTAGGTGGGAAACTCTCTAAGCTCTGTTTACTAATATAGCACCCAGATCAATCTCTTGTAGCCTCAGGCACTTAGGCAGCTCCCACACAGGCCAAGTGTGTGTGAGAGAGAGAGAAGAGAGAGAGAGAGAGAAAATCTATTTAAAAAAAAACATCATATTAAGGTAAAGAGAAAGACTGAGAAGCTTCACTGATGGGCAGTGGATTGAATGAAATGAAAGAAAACAATTTTGATGCCATGAGAAAGATTATCCCAAAATTTATCCTGACCAGCTCTCCATAGGCAACAGTTTTTGCAAGAACCTGGAATCTCTCAATAAGGATGATTCAACCACATTAAGTTCTTCAAATCTTATGTTGTAATCAGACTTTAGACAAGATTTTTCAGAAGCAATTTCTGATTTCAGTACAAGGGTTTCAGACCCAGGAGCAACATCCTAGTGGCACAGATGTTCTTTTCTGCATTAGGAATCTCTGACAGATATGAAATCCATTCTAGCCCTGATATGCTGGGCTAGCTTTTATGCACTGTAGAAGTAGCCAGATATGAAACTACAAGACTCTGCCCACTTGTTTTGAAACAATTTACCATAACACTGAGAATAGGCATACCTTTGACATCAGTGATTGCTGAAATAGAGAATAGACATCAGCTAGGTGATTCAGTGGTTGACTGAGTGTTCTACTCAGAAAACTAAGTCTTCACTCAGAGATCTCAGAAAATGAGATCCTTGCCCTACCCCAGGATAGCAGTGGGAACACAGAAACACTGACAATAAAAAGGTAAAATGTCTTTGGTGTAGAGACACTGCCTTGTAGATAAAACTAAGATAAGAACTTTCACCCCAAACTGTAAAGAATTCTCAAAACATAAGACCAATACAATTTAATGGGTGAATATATGACTTAAAAACAATGAAAGCATCATGTAAGTAAGCTAATACAAAAGCAAATCTGCTTAGGTAAAGCATTTTGTCAAGTGGCAGGTTGCCTTCTTCATCTCTTCCTAAGTACGTAGAATGCTGTGATGAGAGCCCCTCTGACAACTTGCCATACTCAGTGTGCATGAGCTCTTGGAGTACCCCAGAACTCTGTGTGTTGTTGGAGCTTCTTTCCGCCAACAATGTCTCAGCGCCGAATCTGAGCATTTGGCTTCTCTATGCAGTGGATTTTTCCATTCAAGTTTCAAAACTGAACATGACTCAAGAGTACAGTTCCTGCCAAAGTTCATAAATGCCATTTTCTCTTTGCAACAAAACTATTTTGAGAAAGGTTTTCTTTGGAGTTTCATCAAACAGCTGTTACTGATGTCTAAAACACAAAGTACATAGACTTTAACCACAAACACCATGAAAAAAGAAAGCAGAGTACTGAGTCCAAGAATTTTCCTTTCAATACAAGAGCTGTTTTAAACATATTCACATTATAGTTGTGGTTAAAATGGCTAGATATTCAGGTTGTGTTGTTTTTTAGGTGGGAGACATTCACATACAGCAGAAGGGTATATTCAAGTATATCTTTACACAACAATATGAAAGACTAATTGACAAATTATCAAAAAAGAGTTATATCATATTCAAGCACACACATATATGTGCTTGTGCATAAGAGTTTAGTATGAGGTGGTCCATGAAGGTCCTGCCTTCATCTGCTAAAGAAAAGCTAGCGTTCCGTTGCTTACTTGTTTTTAACCAGGAAAGATTTTCTGTGTCAGATAACTACCTAAAGGAATAAGAAATAAGAGTAAAGAGAAATACCCAAGAGATATTTATCAACAAAGTTTAATATATTATAGCAACTGGAGATGTGAATGAATACGAACGAGATGTAATTAAGTAGTTACTGTGGCTCATGAATTACTTGCATGCCTCTGAATATTCTTCAGAAGACTGAAGGATTTTTTTGTATTATTTTATTTGGGGTTGGAATTTTTTATTTTAAATACATATGTGTATATTTAACTGAAGTAACAGTGACTTGCATTATTGTTGGTATTTTAGAAATATAGGATTTCTGCCCCTTCCCTACCTAACCCACTCAATTATTTACCACTTTAGGGCATCCAAGATCAAATCACCCATAGACCACACCATAGTGCTCTCTTCCCTTTGTTCTCATCCTCCTTTCTCTTCTCCCTATTTTTACCTTGCTTTCTGGAGTAGATGTTATATGTGATATTGCAAGATAAAGGAAGGAAAAAGCAATGCTGCCAGGTCAAAGACTTAGGGGACAGAATGTTGGTGGTGATTGGTGGCACCTATGTATGTTTATGCACAATTAGAAAGAACTAAAAGCAGCTATGTAATAATAAAGCACAATCTATGTAATCAAAAATGACAATAGCTATGTCTGCAGAAACAGATGGATCTGGCAAAGACTAGACCAAAGATGATCTTGAGTATCATGATATTCAGCAAGACTTCCTTCTGAAGGGGAGAAGAAACTTTTGAAGAACTAAGAAAACAGTATGGCTAACTCTATGAGTGGATTGAAGACAGAAAATGGAAAGTAGAGAAACAAGTAAGGTATCTATTGCATGATCTAGTAAAACTATTAAAAGACCTTATTCAAGAGGTTGGACAGAAGCTAGATTAAATATTAACTAATAAATATTAATAAACCAACTGGTAAGTTTCAATTTTGACTGAATGTTTAATATGGTAAAAAGAATGACTCCTATATTTTTAGGTTGAGTACTAGACTTTACCAACCAAAAGTCATTCAAAAGGAGTGTGAAAGGGACATAAAATTAAAGGAGAGAGCCTAAATGTTATGTAGGCTTTAAGAATTAAATACACAACCTAATATTCACAGTAATATTTTTAAATGAGAGATACAGAATTTATTTAAACTATCAGTAAGAGGTGTTTGCTGAAATTGTGACCAGGGACAAGGTCAACTGTGGAGGAAAAAGCCAAAGTTAACACCTGTCAGACACCAAGCTTTAAAGATCAAATGGAAGAAAAGTCTAGTAGGAACCAGACAGAGGAGAAAAAAGAGATGGAAGGAGAGGAAGAGAAGGATTAGAAAAAAAAATAGAGAATGAGGACACTGCAATGTTATAAAGTCAAATGATCAGGGAATTTTTAAAGAAAGAAGTAATTTGTAGTTTCTTGTAAAAGTAAAAGATTCAGATATATCCTTGGTGAAGGAAAATTAAGCAAAGCAGCACCAAAAATTTGGAACAATATAGAAGAAATAGCTTCAGCACCAATATGAATAAAATACATAAATAAATCACAGAGGAACTGCAGAAGAGTTTGCAACAATGAAAAAAATGTTAAAATGCTCTCAGATCAGCTCTCCCATCATATTTGAAGACTTAATAAAAAGGAACCGTGGTCTCTACCTGATTAAGGGAAATACCTTTTTTCCCTAAGATCCTATATTTGTGGATCCTATATATGTGTTCTAATAATCTTCAGATCAGGAAACTAAGATTCAAAGAATTTCTTTGTAATATCTTGTAGTCATAGTGCTAATTAGTAGTAGCACTTTGATTAAAGCCCAATTTAAATAACAATCCAGAGCAAATATAATTGTACTGAATCAAAAAGAAGGGGTAAGAAAACAGTATTTAAAGTAAAAAGTTTTGTAAAAATAAGTGTAAGCGTAAGTCAACAGAGTGACTGTGTATCCCACTTTGCCCCAAAGAATCTGTCCTTGTAGTTATTACTAAACTCAACCTTTCACTCCTACGAATGTCCTCATTTAGAGGATAATTATGTATCCTACATAATAATGTTAAAACCCAGCACTTTAGGTATCTCAGGAAAGAGATACTATAGAAACCAACAGAACTTTGACATTTCCTTCCATTTTCTCCATCTTCAGAAATGCAATATTCAGCTCTAAAATGTGGCTTTTGCTAGCAAGTACATATGAGAGTGCAAGTCTACATAATAAAATTGGGATTGAGGAATATCAATTCCATCTGAATTCTCTTGAATTCTTGTAGTCAGATAGAATTTCTTATTGAAAGATCTCCTTAACTAGTATTTATTCAAATGCTTAATTGATTCATCCAAAGTATAAACTGCTCTCTTGTGACATCAGGTTATATACTAAAATACATCTTCATTGGGCTAATTTGTGAATTTAGTCTTTCCTTATCTTCAAGATAATTCACTTTTAAACAGGACTATACAAATATTAGTGATAGAGGGAATTTGGACATGATCTAATATCAATGTTGTTCAATTTTGAAATGAGAATTTAAAAAATCCAGAAGGCACAAGTGTTTCCTTTCTGATCATAGAGTTAATTGATGCCAGATTTGGGGATAAAATATATGATCTCCTATAGGAAAAGATGTAATGAAGGAATTCTCTGAGGTTGAAGAAATACTAAACAGAGTAATTCAACACGTAAGAAAGACTTTTATTAATGACAAATTTGACCCTGCCACTCTTATTTCTGCTCAAGTTTTCTCCCATTTTACACATGTAGCTAGATCTGAAAACTATCACTAGCTAGTCAACACATGGATTGCTGAATGCTTTTTGTCAAATATCTCAGACAGCATCAGGACCTCCACACACACGAATCTCATGAAATGAAAAACAGGCATAAGAAAACTAAACTGTAGGAAGCTGTCCCTTTTATCTATCTTTCAGCCCAAAATTAACATTTTTTCTCCATATCAGTCATTTTCTGAACCATCTGACAATCATCAGTTGTTGGTATTTGTTTTCCTCTTCTTTTGTCCTAATTAAGCACACAATGTGGTTTTGTTTCAATTTTTTCTCTCTCTGTACTTTGTTGCCTAGTGGAAAATGCCAAAACAAGCTTTAAATAGAATTGTCTTTCTGTTGGTGCATTCTCTATTAAGTCAGTGACTGGATCAAAGAAAATGATATTACATCCTACTGAAACATGCTTTGTTTTTCCTTACTAACATTAGCAGTCTAAAGATTACTAAAACATGTGTGATTTATTGTAAGATTTCCACAAAGAGAAGTAAGTTTTAACACAAAATAACATCAAAAAACTCATTTTAGAAAATGTACAAAATTTGATTTTATATTTGTTTGAATCCATAGATACCGAATGTTTTCTAAATATATTTAAATATTTTGATGAATAGAGCTTCTTAAATATTTAACTTCCTGCTTAGAAGAAAGTATAATCAGATAATTTTATATAGTACTAAGTAGTATGTTCTTTCATATTTATTTTTATTTTGGGGGTAATGCTATTTAGTGTTACCTATATTTTTCTAAAACTTTATATTCCCTATGGAACCAAGAATATTTCATTACCCATAGTAGGTTCAATATTTGCTTAACAAATAATGTACCAATAATAATCTACCTTATTAATGAAATAACAACAGCAATATGTACAATTATAAAAATAACTATTTATAGTTATTTTCCAGAATTTATGTGGTTTATATCATGAGTCCACGAGGCAATAAACAATAACCTGGTTTCCAATCATCAACATTTTCATGGCCTTCTAAACATAGACAAATGGAAACTTGTTTTCTGTTTGATGTTTTTCATGTGGTAATTTGTAATGCTCCATCAACTGTTTTTTAGAAATTATGTGGGCAAGTTTCACTCTTCTCTAGAAATTGAACAGTCTGATACTACAAATAAAGCAGATGTCTGTGAAAATCTGAGCAGAAACTGTTCCCTGTGGAAGACAAAAGATGAATAAAATCTATCTTTGGAGACTAAGCTGATTATTTTTTTCTTTCCAAAGTTGTCTTACATGGGCAAACAAGCAGGGCCTCTGAGAGGGACTCTGTGCAAGTGATCATTTGAAGCAGTGCTCCCCATGGCATCCAGCACCAGGGAAAGGAGGATAGACAGGGAGGCATGGATGGCAGCATGGTTTAACAAGAATTGTTTCTATGCAGACTGGGACATACAAGGAATAAATGCAAGGTAAGAAATGAAGAGTTAGGCTAAACAGTTCCTTTAAGATGTATCCGGGGGTAGCAATGATGATGGTAGTGAAGCACTAATAAGCCCTTTGACAATTTGGATATGAAGGGGGCCCAGACTCTAAAATAGCTGTTAGGGATTCAGTTCAATCACCTAAAGGGAAAGTTGTACCATGGGTTGAAAGGGGGCAATGAGGAGGAAGAGAAATCAAAGAAGGAAGAAGAGAAAGAGAAAGAGGTGGTCGAGATGATGGAGAAGGTTACTGTGTGGATAGAAGATAAGCTCAATTCAGCATCCCACATGTTAATTTTGAGATGCTAATTTAAATTCCTGGAATTGTTATCCATATGGAACTACTGAGGTCAGTTATTTAAGACAATGTGTGGGTTTACTAGTCATTTATGACAATTAAGAGTAAAGTTGTGGTCAAAGCTAAGGTTTTCATGCAGAAATTAGGGTAAGGAGAAAAATGCCCTGATCTACAGTTCTAAGAGAAAATAATTCAGATGACACAGGAGAACAGGAGTGCTACAACCACAGCATTCAAAAGGGAAAGTCTGAAGGAGAAAAACTGACACAAGATGCCAACTTTCTTTGGACTTGGCTCTAGGAAGTCACTAGTGATCTCAAAAGACAAAAATGAACTCATCATTTTGATTTTAAAAAGACTAATTTTTTACAGGCACTTGGCTATAAATGTGAAAGCTATTGCCATGTTCACAAAAACTTATATCCCTAAAGATTTAGTACAAAAATGCTGATTATGATTCTTTGTTATTTAAAATGATGGTGACTGTGGATCATTTGCAATAACATGGATTGAGCTACAAGGAATCCCGTTAGTGAAAGCAAGAAAACAATCCAGAAAGAAAAAGAGAAATACTGGATGGTCTCACTTATATGTGGGAAATAAGGTAAATAAACAAAAGGACACGAAAAAAGAGAAATACTGGATGGTCTCACTTATATGTGGGATATATGGAAAACAAACAAAAGGACAAAAAAAGTTAACATTCACAAACTGCAGCACTAAAGCATAAAGCAAGGGAGGGAAAAGGTAGGTGAAATTGGGGAAGAGATGAGCACAAGAGATTATGATGGTTCACAGGTGACATGGTGGTGGAAGAACTTTGGGATATACAAAGATGTAAAAAAGAGAAATGTGTGTGTGCAATCAATAAAAAAGTCAAAATATTGAAATTAAAGAATTCAGAAAGGAAACAAAAACTAATAAATGAATCAGTAAAGTTGCAGATTATAATAAACATACAAAAATAAAAAAAAATAAAATGATGGTGGCTAAAGTATGTTTATTTGTAAGTAATCATCAGTGACACCTGAACAACAGGGTGAACACAGGAAAAGAGGAGACCCACACACAGAAAAGAAAGACAATAGACTCAAAAAGTGCCATATCCTGAGTTTGCTTGCACATTGTATATGTGACTGTATTGCAATATCACATTCCTCCTAATCATCCATCACTCTTACGTTTAATCATCAAAGTTGATATTCATATAATATCTCATTTAGTGCTTACAACAACACTCTTATCCTAGGTATACAATTGAAGCACAAGGCAATAAAATCAACCTGTTATCAAACAGTGGAAGTAGTATTTAAATCTAAATCTAATTTAAAAATTCAGTCTTTGCATGATAGCTCATACTATCATCCCCCCTAATAAAACTTGTTGAAATAAATACAATGGAATGTTTTATTGAGCAAACAAAGCAACAGATAACAGCAGGGAGTAGTTAATACACTCTCTAGATGAAGGGTCTTCAAAATGCTATTAATTAGTATCAAAGATACAAATTTCCACATGCACACAAAAGAGGTGGTGATGGGCACTGTATTGTGAGGTTGCCACCTTGTGGCCATTACAAAAAAAAAGCATTTCTTAAGTAAAAGGTGCTAAAGGAGGAACTCATGTTGTCATCAAATGCTATCAACCAAGGCTTCTCAGCTAAGCCTGAGCATCAAAGCCATCTGGGAGCTTTAAGAATACTAACACCCAGATCCCACTCTCAGAGATTCTGATTTAATTGGTACAGAGGAAGAGCACGGAAACAGGATATTTAAAAACCGTCCAAGTAATTCTAATGTGCAGTTGGAATTAAGGCCTCGGTTCTAACCAAGCACATAGTAATCAAAACTGGTTTATTGTCTGCCAAAGTCAGCTTCATTTTTATAGATGCAGGAGAAAATATTCTAGAGAAAATTATTTTCTCTCAGTCTTCAATCTGTTCTATAATAAAATGACTTCTGGACAGAAACCATCCTGAGCTATGATTTTAAAAATAGTAAAAGAATTGTGACATATTCAAAGTGGACATAAGATCTCATAATCAAATTCAGTGTTTAACAAAAGTGAGCGAGAATCTTGGAGCCTCCTGAATTAAGTCACAGGTTTCCTGACAGGGACAAAAGAAAGCACAGGCCACCCAGCACCCTTTACTCCAACTGTGTAGTACATACAATGATCTTGAGGAAGTAACTTAGTTTACAATGAGTCTTAATTAGGATCTCACATACTGCTGTTTGCAAGAAGAAAGTAATTCCAAATATATAACAAATATCATACCGGATAATTTGACTAACCTCTCTTGAGACGGTGTAAAGCGTTGTATTATAATGTGTATATGAAAAGTGCTAATGTTGTTTGGATTCACCACAGCACTACATGACCAGAGGAACCTTTGAAAGCTAGTAATGTAAATTTTAATTATAATGCAAACTGAGTATAATTAGAAAACTTAATTAAATAATGCTCTAGTGGCTTAACTAGGAAGCTAAATTCAGTTTTCTCTATTTTTCATTCTGTTCTGTAGTTTTCTCATATGCTAGATCACGAATTTATTAGCTTTATATCATCAAAAAGTTTAATCATGTCTTGAAAATAGAAACCCCCTTTACTGTGACTTGGAAATTAAATTTTTCTATGGTTCTTTAATCGAAAATGCTCAGTAATTGCACCACCAATCACCCAGTGTCTGTCATCTATCTTCCTTTCTATATTCATTCATTTAGCATATATTTATCAACCAACTACTATATGCTATTAGTCATCCTTGAATTCTATTGCCCAAAACCCCAGATCTATCATTTGCAATATGTGCTGATCATTAGCTTCTAAACATTTATCTTCTGCTCCTGTCTACACAGAGGCCACAGCACTTCTTGCTTTCCATTTCCCTTTTCTCTCCCCCAGTTCCACTGTGCAGACACAGGGGCCTTTCTGAACTTCAAATCTGATAGTGCTGTTCTTCTGCTTGCTAGCTTTCAATGGCTTCCTTTCATCTTTAGGAAATAGCCCATGCTCCATCACAATGCTTGTTACCCTCTCCTTATCTTGGCCCTGCTTCCAGCCCCAGATCACACCTCGTCCTCCATTGGATCAGCCTCCCAGATCTGCAGTTCTTCTCATCTTCTTTTGACACTGGGATCCTTGCATATACCCTTTATCCTTCCTGTCATTCTTCACATGAATAATTTCTCCTTTCCCCTTCACATTTTTGTTTAGGTATTAGTCCTGCTAAGTAGGGTTATCTCCTATATGTAGGGTAAGTGTGTTAGTCAGGCTTTTTCCTCCATAAACCTGTATAACCTGCACCTGGGGTATTGTGTCTTCCCTATGATTGTGCAGCCCAGTGGGTGTGCACACCTGGGCCTAGGGAATAAAGGACCACAGTGAGCACAAGAAAATGCCAGTGAGAGAGCCGAGAGACAGAGTTGAAAGTTCCTAGGGGTATGGGAGGCTTATTTGCAGGCCCCAGGCCCAGCATTAACCCTTGCTCTGCTTTGTGTGTCTGTGTAACTGCTAGCAGAAATAAAAAACTAAGTAAACTGGTGAACCTGATGTTTACACTGGGAATGAAGATGGAATGGTTCAAGACAGAGAAGACACGTCACGTGGCACAGATGGCAGGATGGTTCGACACATTGTATTACTGAGTCCTTTGTATCTGTGGTGATAAGCTTAAAATTTGAACTAGCCATCACTCAATGTTTCCTTGTTTTTCTTCTCACTGGATTGTGGCGATAAAGACTTGAAATCAAAAGCTGTATCTTTGCTTATCAGAGTCCCATACTGTATGTAGCATATAGTAAACATTCAACAGGCTTCTCTTAGATAACATTTGAGCAGAGATATAAATAAAGTAATGGAGGAAAGCACAAGGATAGGTAGAGGATGAATGTTCTAAACCCAAGAAACTGCAGTGTGAAGACCCCAGTGAGGGAGCTTGATTGTTGCACTAGGGGAACAGCAAGGAGACTGGCACACCAGAGTAGAGCAGAGAGAGGGAACACAGAAAATTGCAGCAGAAAGCAGGTTGGGACTACACCAAGCAAAGCAATGTTTTTCAAACTCTAGTTATGAAACAACTGGGTCATTACCAGTACCTTTAAAGGCTCACTGACGTGCATGCTGGTTAACAACATAAAACAACGTTCTTACTATTGGTTATTATAACAAAATGGGGAATAACACTACTGTCTGAAAAATCATTGTGCATACTTGAGCTTCATTATAAGTAGCATGAGAAGCCTTAGGTGAGCATTAGCTTAGGAATTACATACACTCATTTACATTTTAAAAGGAAAACTAAAATAGTCTGGTAAATAGCCTATAGGGGATACAAGCTGGGAGATGAGTTTCACTGTTACATGATTCCAGGGAGACGTACTGTCGAAGGCCAAGAGGTAAGGAGTAGCTCCAGTCAGGATATACTTTTGAGGTATGAATTCAGAGAGATTTGTTGAAGATAATCTTCATTTTTCTAGAATGTTTCTAAGGTTTAAATAAGATTGGATATGAGAAAGGGTTTTATAAGCACTAGAAAAGTACTCCACGCAGTACAGTTTAATTCCATTCAAATGACATTTTGTGATCACATCCAACACATCAGCTGCTACTCTCAGGTGTTCCCTGCATGCAGTAGATGAAGCTGAATTTCTGCTCCCAAGGAATTTTAAAGTGTGCAGTTGGAGAAGACAGACTAAATTGTGGATCACTTTAGCATAATGTGAGATATGATAAAGGCATGTGAAAAAGCTCTTATAAAAAAAGTGCTAACTTGAAATTTTGAAAAGCAACAGCTTTTACTGCAAAATTTCCACTGGCAAAAGACAACATTAGTCCCTGTGATATAGAACAAAAATGAGCTATCTTTATAGGAGCTAGAAAAACATTTAGTTGAAAAATCACACATGGAAGAGATACTGCTGATTCAGTTGATTCAGGCTACATTTCACCTGCACCTGCAGTCCCAGAACAAGCTCAGGGAGCTGAGAGGAAAGGACCTTCAGCACTGGTGTCAGTAACATGACTCAATAAAAATCCATCTGATGTTCATTGACCACAAAAAAAAAAAGCAAACAAACAAACAAACAAAAAAAAACACCTACCCTTCTAGTTAGTTACAGCCCCAGGATACACAATTAGGAAACTTATTAGAGAAAACTGGACTTGTTCTACAATTTACTGCCTTTGTAGAAATACTTGTATACTATATTTTAAGTTAAATGTTAATATTTTTTCAATTCTATAATACTTTCACTAATTAAAAAAAATTTGCATTAAAATTTTGTTTTCCCTGGCTACACTGATGTCACTGAAATAAATCTTACAACACATGATAAAGTACTCCTTGACTAAGGAAATTCTTCAATCAGGTATAAATAATTCTTTTAATCTTGTAATTACTGCCCTCTCTATTTAAATATATTCACTGCCGGGCACGGTGGCTCGTGCTTGTAAGCTTCAGCCTATGAAGCGGCCGGGGCTAGGGATCGCGGTTCGAGTCCCAGCTGGGGCCCGTAGCGAGACCTAGTTCCAAAAAAAATAGCTGGGCGTGGTGGCGTGCGCCTGTAATCCCAGCTACCTGGGAAGCTGAGGCTGGGGATGGCTTGAGTCCGTGGTACCCCGGGCAAAGAGAGCCTGTAGTTACACGGGCAAAAATAGCGAGACCTAGTCTCAAAAAAAATAAATAAATAAATAAAAAATAAATATATTCACTACCTTTGGCACATTACATAATAAATCATTCTTATACCACTTCTAAAAACTAGATTTTTATCAGAAAAAAGTAGCAAAAATATTGTAAATTAAACTCCAAATCTCATAAGTATATACATTTCTATGAGACCCCTTTTGTCAAGAAAAACTAACTTTTAAAAAGGACACTGTGATATGAAATAAACACTGGCTTCAAACCTTGGTGTCTGACTGTGAAGACATTTAAAACTCTACAAAATGGTGGTGATGATACTCAGAAATAGCAGGGATTACTTTGCAGTAGGTGTTGAGGGTTCTTTTGACTGAAGTAATGCAAAATGAGAACTTGGGTTGGAAATTTTAACAAGATCAATACGAAACACATTAAAACTTATTAATTCAATTAGTATTTTTGAGGACTGACTAGAAACTCAGTTACATTAGTGATACCATGAATAATATTAAACCTTTATCTTCAAGTTTTTCCCAGAGTAATGTTTTCTAAGATTCCGGTAGTGACAAGGGGTGCTCTTGGAGAGATGAATAGGGAACAGAATCACTTGAGGAATAGAAATTATTTTAAGTTACCCAAAATAATGTAACGCACCCCACACATTCCATCAAGTATCATTGCCTTAATGAGAGTTAATGACCATAATGAGTTGGTAACTGTGTTTATCAGGTATGCTGTGTGAGAAAACAGATTAAGGGTAATATTTTTCTATTTACAAACAGACCTATATACTAATGTAAGGAACAACTTTTGCCCCTCATTTTCCATTTAGTTTTATATATGAATTTTCTTAAAACAGAACATATATTTTCATTATGATTGAAATAGTGTAAGGTTTAATTTAAAATGAAAACAGTTCAAAGTGAACTTTTTGTTGATATGATCAAAATAACATTTTTACCTGTCTAAAGTAATACACATTAGAACTGTTAGATTTAAGCTACATCAATTACATATATGAACAATTGAGCAAGAGTCCCTCTTCCACATCATATATTTTGAAAGTTTATTGAGCACTTTTTAGATAGTATCTTATCTTCTAAAACATTCTGAAGGACATTTCATCAGTCACTGGTAAATATTAGTTGTGATAAATCGACCACCAAAACATCTCAGAATCTGTCATTCTCTTTCCATCCCCACTATCACTGAAGTCCAATTTTTCATTCTCTTATCTTAACTCTTTCATTAGTATCCTCTGGTCTTTCTGCTAATATTCTTTATTGGTCAGAAAAAAATAGTTTGCAAAAAACACACTTCTGCAATTAAAATCCCTACAGCGGCTTGTCAGACCTTCAGCATGGATTCTTTCTGAGAACGACTAAAAGTGCTTCCCCATCTGGTCTCAGCTTACATTTCTTCCTCTTCTCTTCCCTAGTTGTCCTGAACTAACTCATAGTTATCAGGTGAACTGAGAGGTTTCTCTTTTTCCTAGACTTTGAAAAGGCTGCCTTCTTTACCAAGAAGATTCTGTCTGTCCACCTCCTTTTCATTTAACTAACTCCTGCCTTTTATCTTCCTAGTCTCATTCAAGACTTTTCCTCCTCCTGAAATTTTTGTCAACTGAAAAAGGGGTTATACATTATTCCTTTTGAGTAGCAACCTGTGTTTCCTTTTCATAGAACTTACCAGTTGTTATAATCTCTCAGTTTTGATCTATCAATGCTATTACACTGTAACTACTGAATAACAGAAATTAGACCCTTTCAAAACTGTAATTATTGAAGCTTCAATGGTCTGGTGTTTTACAACCATCCAGTTTGTGATACTAGTTGTATTGTAAGCATTCCAAATCTGGGTAGGTTCTTTACTGGTTGTAGCAAACTACCAGTTTGCTACAGGCCTTAATGCTCTCTCAGGGAACCAGGTACTCAGGCACAAGAGGCAGGGAGTCTGGCAGGCAGGCCAGGAAAAGCCTGACTGGGGGAGCTGCGAGGCAGGTGACCCCCCAACCCCCCAGGTATCTTCACACTCTTCTTCTGGGCTCTCTGTCTCCATGCTCTCTCTCCCAGGGTGTCACTGTCCCTTTATGACCACTTCCTAGGCCCAGGTAAACCACTCACATATGCACACAGTCACTAGGCCAGTTGTATATAATCATGGGGAGGTTGCAATATCACAGATACTGGCCATAGAGGTTAAGACTGAAGGGCAAAAACTTTAGGAATACTCATTTACCTTACACGTGATATAATTGATAATAAAAATCTCAGGGATGAATGAAGTGAACAAGATGTGCCCCCAGTGGCTTCCATCATGTTCTATTATCACTCTGTGTCATGACCTTTAACTCCACACTCTGTAACTCTTCCCTTTCCCTGGAACTCCTTGACTTGACTTGAGAAGGCTATATTTTAGTGCACAATATTATGAATTCATTGTGAACCAAAGTTTTTGCTTCAATTATAGCTAGGTCTTCTATTCATGTGAAAGCTTATTACTTCAGAACTTCTCTGTGAGTGTATAGGAATTTTAGGTAGGAACCACTTTTCTTTGTAATTAAACAGGAATCACAAAACAGAGGAACGGGAATATGAAAAAAACCTGTTTCAGATAAAGAGGTGATGACAGATTGTTTGACGATAAAAACATCATTCTGGTGCATATGACATGAATTGAAGTCACTGAAAGTGTTTTCTATAGAACTTAATCCAAAATAACAAAAATCTTAGGAAATTTTCAGAAAAATTGCCTGAGGCATAGCTATTTATCCTTCAACTTTTTTCAAAGGAAAATACAGGAGTTCAGTTTTCAAGGGTACATAAAGTTGGGAATTAGATTCTTCCTGGAATTAGAAGCTATAGAGAATTTGTTTTGGTTACTATTAAAAGCACTTTAATAGACAATAAGTTCCATTCTTTTACAAGATTTTGTAGACTAATATTTTGCAAATGACTCCCTGAGTCTCATATTGAACCTGCAACATGTTATGGGAGTGATTTTTATCATTCTTATAACTGTCACACCATTAGAAAGGAACATGGTAATTTTATTATAGCACATACACTGTGAAAGACCATAAACTTTTAATAGACTTATAAAAAGATAGTGTAACCTTTTTAATATTCTATTTCATTCTTGGATGAAACCCATCTTCTTTGCCTTGCAGAGAATGAAAGCCCTAGGGCTTGAGCAATGCTTCTACATTAGGGAGGAAAATGTTCAGAAACAGTCTTTTCCTTGAATCTAAGGTTACTGTGATTTCACAGCAAGATTACATCTTTCCCATCCACTTTTGATTCTGCACTTCCTCAAATTCCCAATTTAAAGAATTTTTGTCTTAGTATAGTTCTGATGACATGTTGAATTTATCGGTACAGTTTTCAATTCGGTCAAAAAATTCAAAATAAATATCCTATAGATTTAATTACTTAATATAAAATTTTTCACATGACCACACATATTTATTTTCAGCATTGCTAAAGGTTATACTTTCTAGTTATTTTCTTCTTTTTACTAAAATGTGTTCTTTGAAATGTAGCCACTACCTTCAATAATACTAACAATTGGAAGCATAAATACTAAAACAAGATGATTAAATTAACCCTATGAGCCCAACTGTGTAGTAAAGAAAGTAGGTATCTTATCTATGCTTTTTCTGATCATTTGGTTTTTCCCTCATTTTTGTGTCACAATATACATCAGTAACCACTTATTTATAAAATTGACAAAGAAGCAAACAAAAATCTTCGAGACAAATAAACTAGAGAAAAGTTGACAGGGCAAAGTCAGTCAGTCCTTAGGAGAAATAAAGTGGAAGCAAAATGTGAAGAAAGTCAGACCTATTATTCTCATGAAATGTGCCATTCATTGCAATATGCTGCCAACATAAAGCTATAAGCCAATCTACCAAGTGAACCCTTGAAAGCCTCACAACCCAAGAAAAGAGTTACTTTGGACATAGACAATGACTGCCAATTCTGTTTCTTGAAAAAATTCTATTGTCAACCTTCTGAGGAACACAGGAAGCTCTTTCATATATCTATATGTTAAAACTCATAATGATAATAGTTATTAAAGGCATAGTGTTTTGCTTTGTATTTATCAATAACTTCCTCTACAACCCCTTCCTTAGGAAAAAAATTAAAAGCCCCTTAGAAATAGACTCTTTTGATACAAATGATAAATTACTCTGGATAGAAAACCTGCCTTCCTATATGAATTGCAGCACTATTTATAATAGAAGGTAAGCCATGGAAACAAACTAACTGTCCTAAAACTGATGAATGGATCAGGAAAAGATATATATGTGTGTGTACATATATGTATACATGTATACATATATATGTGTGCACATACACACATATATAGTGGAATACTACTCAGCAATCAAAAAGATAAGTCTGTGCCATTTGCAGCAAGTGGATAGAACTGGAAAAGAATATGCTAAGTGAAATAACAAAGGAGACTGGATGGTATCATTTATATGTGAAATACAAACAAACAAAGATCAGACAGAGACAAATTTTAAAGCCAACCCTCAAACCCTGATCATAGATTTGAGGTATCCAGAAGCAAAGTGATAGGAGCATCAGGTGAGGGTTGAGAACAAAGGGTGAGAGCACAATTACTATAGTGGAGGACTATGGGAGCCACACCTGAAGGAGAAATCCTATATTGCTCAACACAAATGTAAACAAAGATACTACCAAAAAAAAAATTACTGCAAGGAATTTTTCTAGGAAGTACATTAGGTTTCTTGCTGGTGTTTATAACTGACAGTAACGCTAACAAGGAATTTTACATATTTGAATACTACCTTGCTCAAAATTTTCTCTACTCTACTAGTGTTTTTTTATAATAATTTAGAAAAGAAAGTCCCCCTAAATCTAAACAGCTATGAGCTATATCTCTACAAATACAAAGAAACATGATGATAGGCAGCTTCAGGATGTTTTTCACAGCCCTCAGAAGTTCATTTATGGAATTTCTGGGGATAAATGAATTCCAGAATAATGGAGCTTAATGTTAGGTTGTACACTTCAAAGAGCAGGAAAATATTTCCCTCATTTATACATCTTTGTCATCTAGACTGTACTCAAAACAGCACATAGTTGCAAAAAGCATTTGTTATGATGAATTGTGCAAGATGGTCATGTATATATTTGGGGATTTGTTCAAAAATATTATACTATTAACCACATACCATGCATTTAAGCCTCACTGAATGTTGTAAGGATAGAACAAAGAAAAACTTTTAAGATAGCAAGCCAAAACAGATTTAACAGCACAAGTACATTCCTTAATAGGCATTTGGATCAAGATGATGTGAGACAGTGGTTTGGGGAGTGAGAAGTAGGGGTTTCCCCCATCATGCCTCTGAATGGTGGGAGGCAGCCAGGGATTTCAGATTGCTTGTTTAAGGCAGTCTGGGCCTGTGGGGCTTGTCCCTGCCATTCCACCTGGCTTCACCTGGTAACTGGGCACCCATGCCCCTGGAGGCTCTGCCCTGCCTTGCTGAGCCCTTCAGATTTGGGATTTGGAGGCAAGGGGACTGCAAGATGCAGACCAATGGTGGAGGATGGGGGTGGTTTTGGGGGTGGTTCAATCACTCCCTCTGGTTTACTCCAAATCAAGTAAGAATGACAAATAATATTGGACATTTACAAAGCTGATAATTTAAAAAGTTAAATATTTATAAAAACTAAGAGATATTAACACATGAATATAAGATTTCTGAGATCCAGGTTAGAAGGAGAAAAGGTCAAAAGAAGAGGAAGGATGGTGGGGGGAAAGAAGCTGTAACTGACTCAAAGGAGAATTCAAAAAGCACATGGATTTAGTATATTGAGAATGCAAAAATGAATTTACAAAACTAGATGCAAAGTCATTACTGTTCAGTAAAAAAAACAGTGGGCATACCACATCAAAAAAAAATCTTTTTCATTTATATAACAAAAATCATTTGTATTATTATCAATTCTCTACAAGATATAGAAATAAGCAAAAGATCAAAAGCAATAAAAAGGGAAGAAACCCCCAAAGATGAAGAAGGCATTCCACATAGAAATTTAGTCTCACAGCACCTATTTCAAATTTACACAATATTTTTCTGACAACAGTCTGTGAAATCAGCAATGTAAATTGTAAAATACAGAAATGTGTTGCCACCGTGTGAATATCATTTTTCCCCATTCATATAGAAACAAATAAGAAAAAGTAATCATACACACCACTTCAAGGACAGTTTTACTCTATCTGATAAATTTATGCTTTTTAATGATACTGTCTGCTCTCTTACTAGGGGAATTTGTTACCTAGGGGACAGTATTTTGACTTGATCTGATTTTCTGCCACCCCAATTATTATCTCACCTCAATTGCTATACTTATTTTTCATATTCTCAATTAGGAGGAAAAAAAATTCAGTCTTAAAAAAGTCTCAAATATAAGGAAACCAAGCAGCATCAGGTAAATTAAAAAAGGGCAAGATAAGTCATTCATATTTCTCATTTGTTTCCCTTTTTAATTTTTCTAATATTAATTTAGCTTTGATAGTTCAGCTTACCATCTGGATTGTGGCATGGTTCCATGAACATACACAAGGGATGAAATTACATGGAACTGTACACATACACAGGTGAGTTCACATTTAGCTGAAACAAATGAAAAAGTGGACCATGGTCTAGCTAACAGTGTAAGTACCAATGTCAATTTCCTAGTTTAGCTATTATAATACAGGTGTATAAGGTGTCACTACTGGGGAAATAAAGGCTTCAGGAGAGTTTATGCACTATTTTTGCAACTTCTTCTCTGTTTATAATTATTTCAAAAATGGTTAATGAAAGTTAGCCATGCATTGAAAACAATAGTAGACTACTGATTAGCAATAAGGTTGATAATGAGAATTTCTAGAAGATTCACATAGGACACTAAAGTCTGTAAAAACAAAGAAAAACCTTAAACAGGGCTTTGTACAACACTAGCATTATGTCTAGGAACAGAATTGAGATTACCTTTAAATTACAGGGTTTGTATAAAATAATTAGTGTGTGGACCTTGCAAAAAATTCATCACCTCTGCCTCAGTATTATTTTCTTTATCAAAAAGGATTTACTGTAACACTCATAATGACAGAAGGATGAGTAGGAGTGTCTTAAAGATGTTGTTGAACTTACAAATGATTAAAGATTGCTTGATGAAAGACAAAATAATTTTGGAGAGGGAACAGTGTAGTTTGGTTATTTTAGCAACACTGAAGGTAAGCAAGCAAGATAGGAATATAAATGATGAAATCTGGTTCCTAGAGATTAGTTATTTTTATGATCTCTACTTATCTCAAAGAAAACAGAGGATCTTCCTTTCTGACCTACTTCTCTCCTTTACCCTTCCTTTCATTCTACTTATGACAGAACTTGGTAAGTTATGCTGACAAACACTTTACATGTCCTGACGCTGACCTCTTGGCTTATCTCTTAAGAAGCAGCTCAACAGAGGAAAGCAGTACTTGTTTTTATTTTTTTTCTCATAGTTTACATATTAAACTAATTTGTGGTATCCTAGATAAAGATTTTTAATTCAAGGATAAAAATATTTAAAAAATAAAATGCACTTTCACAAATGCCTGCTGTCTTGAGTTAAGTGGGTGGATCTCACAATACTTAAGAAGACAATGCAATGGGTTGTTGGGAGGGGGGAGGAGGAATCATAAATTTGAAAAAAAAAAACCTCATAGAACACTATAATTAAGGCATTCAGGGAATATGTGGAATATTCTAGGAAAATGATTTCTGTTATCACCTCTCAACTTTTTAAAAAGAATTTTCCTTCATTGATCTATTCAAGAGACTAACGAAAAATGCTATTTAAATAACTCCAAGAAAAACTTGAGTATAGATATGCTAGTCAGCAAAATGGTTTCTCTTAAAAAGAAACTATATTCAATTAAACTAGTCTATCTTTCAGACTCAAGAAACTTAAATGGTCAGTGGGTTTCATTATAGCTCACTGACATGAAATCAAGAAGAATTTCTTCAGTTGAGCAGTTTACTTAGAGACAAATAATTTAATGTAAAGAAACACATATTCTTTTTATAAGTCATGTAAGAGAAGGGCCACTAAAAGCAGGTGGCTGAATCTATCTACAACAAACATTTTGACAAGCTCCCACCAATATAGTTCATGGCATCAAAACAATCCTAATGTGACTCTATCTTGACTCAACAGCTGAGGCAACTGGGCATGTGAAATGTAATGGAAGTTATATTTTCTCTGAAGGCAATTAGTAAATTGCTCACATTTTGCTTCTGAAAGAATATATCAGCATGAACAGATGGAAATTTAGATTCCACAAATGGCAGATATTAGGAATTAGTGACATTGATTTAATGTTCACAGTAAATGAGAACCACAAAATATGAATTGCTCTTTCTATAATTAAACACATAATTAGGGTACATCAAATTCATATCCATTGTAGCTCATGATTCTTCCTACTTATTTCTAAATTTACATACATTCTGAGTTAGCAAGCAGACTTAAGAATTCAACTTACCACTAAAATGGTCTTTCGTGACAGAGAGATGGCTCTTAACTATTTCTCAAATGAAGCCTACCAGGGTGTCACATTATTTTTTTCCACAGCACGATGCATGCTGCAATAATAAGAAGTCATAAGACTCAAAGAGATAGTCCTTGTGTCAGGACAGATGGCGAGAACAGCTGAGAGAGGGGTTCAGCCAGTTTATTAACTCCATGTGAGGAGAACAAACCATATTTAAAAGAATTCATAGGAACATTTAGTCTGAAAAACAGAATTTAAATGATAGCAATTTTAGAATGGAGAAGAGTGATGTTTCACATTACAACATCTCTCAGTAACCTCTTTGCCTCCAGCTCTTGACAAAAATATGTCACCAGTGACCCATACATTATAAACCAGACAAGTGATTGTACGCAAGAGATATTCAAATTATCAAATGTAACCAACAAATAATACTATAAAACACTGTGGAAATAAAATCACTAGCATTTATTCTTTTCCTTGCTCTGAATCAGGATAGTTTATCCCACTTATGAAAAAAATTTGTTTGATGTCATGAAAATGCTAGAAATTGATCTTATTAGTGATAAGTCTCATTTCAAATATGAAAGAAAAAAAAAACAAAAACTGTTCCTATATTTTCTAAATTTAAATCCAAAGTTCAAAAAGCTGACCTGAAGGATCTAGAGGGAAAATAAAAAGGGAATTTTTTATTTATTAAAAATTTGTTTATACAAATAACATCAAGAAATAAAACAGCAACAAGATCATTAGTAAAATCCCAGGTATTATGCAGAGATATCACACTGGCATTTTTATTTTAATGAAAAGCAATGGTGACTTTTTAAATTGATAACATTTTAAGAAAAGTAGTTTTCCTAATATCTTACAAAATAGAATTTTCTCTCCCAATACAAATTTTCAAATTTTACAAAAAATTCTAAAATAGTTGAAAATTTCAGGCTATACTGATTCAAATATTTAAAAGTTCTAAAGTTTGAGTGCTGCTATTAAATTCTATGTGATAAGCTTCATATGTAAATGGATTTCCTTCTAAACCATACTAAAGACAACAAAAAATGCTGTCTATTAACTATTTTTAAATAAGTATGTGTATATCCCATGAGAAAAATCATGAAACAAAAATAGTAGTTTCTGATTTTCAGATTGAATACTTTTTTATAAACTAGCCTGATGACATTCTCTAACCTTTCAATATTATTCACCTAAGGCAAATGTCAATTACAATGACTTCACTCTTTTTTTTCTTTCAAAGGGAGAAATATGGCCTATACATAAGGTTATTTAAATCATCTCCTCTAGATTCTTCATTCTAAACACAATAATATTAAACTCATACCTATTAATTTAATGATGAGATCATAAAATATTCAAAGCAATCATATACACATTTTATTCAGTGTTTTATTTCCAAAAGTAGACAAGTACTGAAAAATTGTTTGAACATTAGATGTATCAAAGTCATCTTCATGGTGTCTCATATTTCCTTATATCTAAATTTAGATATGTTTTGAGAGTAGCAGAATATATTAAATACATTTATAATTGAATAGTCATTGATGAAGTAGGTTTGATAGAACAAGTTTACACATAATATTAAAATCAAATAATAATAACTTACGCTATACACATATACTCAAGAGAATTAGCCTTTAATTCCCTACTACTTACTACCCGCAACTAATTTAGTTCAAGGCCCTTGATAATATGTATTTGTAGGTGATATTTGTAGGTAAAATGTTAAGCTATAAGTGATCTCTCCATTACCTAATTTGTAAAGTGCAGTATTCTTGAAACCTGGTTAAGACATTGATTTATGTTCAAAGTCAATTTTTTTTTTTAGTCATTACTGAAGCTAGCTGATCAAAATATGTTAAACATAACTCAAAGCAATCAATGGACATCTGATTAATGATTAAGAAGTAATAACAATTTAGTTATAACTGATTAACACTGAGAGGAAAATGTTACTATAGATTTCTCATAAACAGAAAAACTAAACACAAATTAAATAGCTAGATAAGATAAATAGGCTACACTTGGAATAATTAATGTGCAGAGATGATGTTATAAGATTCTAAACTAAAAAAATTCCCATGAACTTTTAACTGAGTAAAAACTTACCAAGATAAATGAAAGCAAGGAACTTGTTTTTGTTTTAAAATACACTGCTGAACCACCAGCACTTAGGTCAGTGTAAGATACACAGACTGGGTTCAAAAAAGGTTAACAGAAAAAAATGAATAATACTAAATTATCAAATATAATTAAAACCTAAGTGAAAAGCTCAGGAGAAATGGAATAAAAAAGATAAAAGAATAAGAAGAAAAGGAAAGATTAGAAAAGGTGAGTGAGAAAAAAAGAATGACAGAGGTCTTTTATAGAGCATATTATGTATTTGCACTATTTGCACAGCAGAAGAGTAGAATTAAAGCAACCTAAAGGAAAACTTAGTTGGTCAAAGCTCTCACTCCTCCAAGCACATAATATGACATTACCTCATCATATCTCATGTCATGAACCATATGACAATCAACTGAAAATTGACACCAACACACAAAATAA
The DNA here is from genome assembly GCA_004024945.1 of Uropsilus gracilis. Classification (NCBI taxonomy): domain Eukaryota; kingdom Metazoa; phylum Chordata; class Mammalia; order Eulipotyphla; family Talpidae; genus Uropsilus; species Uropsilus gracilis. The sequence continues at coordinate 404,758 of PVHY01000037.1, forward strand.
AGGTAACTCCATGCATTCAAGAAAAAGTCTAAAGAGAACTATTCTTATGCCAAGGATATTAAAAGTAATGCTTACTTTTACCCAATAAGGATCCTGAGCATTTCTTCCAACCTCCAAAGACTTCTCACAGACTACATGTGTTACTATTTGGTGATTTCACTTCTATTTCATTGTATATAGAGAGATGCAGATGAGGAAAAAGAATGAAGAGACGAGAACCAGTGCCGGGTTGGTTTGCCCACAAATAAAATTCTCACTTTCACATTATCTACTCTGTGTCACAGGAAACTGACCTCTAAAGATTTCTTTTTCCAGGCTCAACTATGAGTAACTTAGGGTTGATTTCAGCCAACATGAATGAGACTACCAAGAAACCAGAAGAGAGAAGCCTTGGCCATGTCTCCACATTTCTGAAGAAGCAACCTATCTTTTGTCTTTCTGTAACTACAGTCCCCACTAGAAAGGCCATCCCTACATTCTAGTAAATCATCTTTTCATCCTCGGGCTAATAGTAGCTTTCAACCATTGCTAAACTCCAGGTTGGTCCAAGAATATCTGCTCTTGACATTTGCACTGTCAATCACAAAAATTCCTCAGTTTTACCACTGTTTTATCACTGAAGATGCCTTTAGAGTGACATCTACCAGACTTCTTTGCTCAAATTACACACACCTGCTGAAATGGTTTAACCACATTCCCAGTTTGATTTGTCTACATCCTCATCAGCTCACAATCTGAATTTTTCAGATCAAACTCTGTAGACTCTACTATTTTGACCACAGACTTCTGATCCTCTGTCCAATTCTTTTTAATTCTGTGCCTGAGCTATTCTAATCTCCTCAAGGTGACTTCTGGTTCTCTGTCCACACTGTGGTTCACAGTTGTAGCACTAACATTCTGAACACTGATACTTGCTGAATTGTAGCGCAAAACAACTCCATAATGATATCTAAGCCCTCATTAAAGATTTAACTTGAATGGACCTCCATACATATCTGATATTAAAATCTACATATCTATATTACTATAAGATTGAAAATAATGCATAGTTCTTGCATGGCTGAGCATCTCTTTCATGTTCTTTCTTTGGTAAGGACCAATAAACTACAATGGCAGACAAGAACATGGTTAAAATAATGTCAGATAGTAACTGCTCAAGGTGCATGAAATCCATGATGACCTTGTGATAAAATAGCTTAATAGTGTCAGGATAACTTGTTCCTGTAATTCTTTCACCATAGGCAAAACTAACATAATCCCTGAGGTAATGAAATAGTAAATAATGAATCAAAACATTCAAGACCCTATAATTACCTCGTTATGAAGGAACATATTTAACATTTTTGTTAAATATTTAACATTTTTGACTAGTGTAGACTTACAATTCTAACCACTTATTTGAATTGAACTTCAACACTAATGCATCTGTTATACAGATTATACTCTCACTGGGAATCTGAATACCAAGTGGTTTTATTCAGGTTCTAGATAGAAGATTAAATTCGCACCCAGTCCTGTCCCAATTCTCAAATTAATCTTGAAGTAAAAAATAATAAATAAGCTCAGTACTGGCTTATCTTGTCTATTCTTGCTCTACTTAAACTAGTTGAATTAGTCAAACCTTTTACCTTGGTCTCTAGAGATGACATGTTTCTTAACATTCCCACTCTTTCCTTAGTCCACATAGCTATTGTCACTCCATATTTCAGGTCTCTGTTCTAGCATTTTCTTCTGCTTCTCTTACTCAACTGTCATATAGAAAGCCTGGGTTGCCTGTCACCTTTCCTCTAACATCAGGTACTCAGGACTTGTCTGTAAAAAACCAAAAATTTTACACCAATTGGCTCACTTGTTCAATCTTCCCCTTTGTTCAGATTCCCAAAATAAACTTTGAACAATGGAAGGTTATTTCTGGGCCCCAAAGATCCTTTAAGATAACACTAAAACTGAGAACCCCATGACCATGAGTCCCATCCTGATAAAATTCCATCTTTCACAGTGGTTCTGACTCTTCCCTTTTGTCATGGATTAAGGAGTAAAGAAATGTCCTTCTCTGACCTCATATATTTAAATTGCCTTCTCTATGACAATTATTTCCCTATGATGATTATTTCCTCATGGTTTTGGACATCTTTTTGTTTGGTGACTGAATACACCTTCACTACCTCTTCTACCTCTCTCTTTGACACTCCCTCACAATAAAGAACCATCACAAAAGTCATTACTAAGCCTCTTGTACTAAGGACCTTTCTCAGAGTACTCTGGAATTTGGGACTGAAAAAAGATCATATTTTTCAAAAATAATCAAATTTCTTATTGATTTCCTTTTTATATGCCCTGAAAAATAATGAATCAACTCTCTCTAGCTTGCAGTTCAAGAAAATGTTCCAAAGTGGTGCTCTGTATTTGAGGGTTGCAGAAAAAAAGCACCCTAAATCACCCTCTACCTTATCAGGGTCTCTAAACTCAACAATCTAGTTTAAAAAAAAATCAGTCAACTATCTCAGTATTTGTATATTTTCCTCAATGGAGACTATATTTGAGTTCCTCAAATAATGCTACATATCTCTAACTTTGTAAAGATACCTATAATGAGAATTTATGGAATTATGCAATTTGTCTTTATTTTGGTTTAAACTAACAGTACCCAATTTTCTTCAAGTTGCAAGGTAGAGGTGGATATGTCAACAAAATGGAACCAATATTTAAAGATTTTGTGGGAGTCAGGGCACTATCAGTGATGACTAAGAAGACAGAGACTATTTCTGCACCTAATGTTTCTATTTTTCATAAATTGTGTCTTTCTCAATATCAAAAGGTAATATAGCTTTGTATGTAAAACTCATAACATAATAATAATGGGAGTAATTTATAAGATCCCTATTAACTTCCAAGCTACTGTACTGAACATTTTATATATGTTAGCTCTTTAAATTTTTGGTTCAACACTAAACAATATGATTGTTCCTCTTTGTTAGTTAAGAGATGTGAGTTACAGCAAGGATAAAAAAAATTATCAAAACCAGCTAGTAAGTGGCAAAACAGAGATTTAATAAACCTAATGCATCTTTTACACCTGTGAATATGTCTATAACTTTAAATAAACTACATTTGAAAATGGTAAGTTTGTTTTGAGGAACATTGATCAGAGCTTAAGAAGTTTTCAACTAATTTCATTAAAAACAATAACTGATGTGGCCATTGTGCCACATACTTTTGGTGCTTTCAATGTTATTTGATTAAGAATTTAATAATTTGAGCAATTGCAACTTCACAGTCTTTAATTGCAACTTCACAGTCTATTATGCAGATAGATCCCTATTAACTTTGATACTCAATTTTTAAACTTTCCATTTTATGGGTACATGAAAAATCTTCTCAGAATTATAGCAACATTCAAATCTCTTCATTGTTCATTTTGGTACCTTGGCACTTTTCGAGACACATAAGACTCATTGCAGTATTATTAACTGGTTAGTACATATAACATTTCTCTACTTTCTGCTTTTCCTAAAAACACTGCATTCTCTTAAAGTGTCTGTTTTATTTCCCCAATTGTCTCTACTTTCTGCTCGTGAAAATTATCTTCTTTTACTATTACCTTTGAATTTTCTTGAGAGAGACTTTAGTTTGCATTTCCTGGATGACTTATAATCATGAAAATTTTACTTGGATTATAGAGACACACAATCATGGAAATTTTACTTGGATTATAGAGACACACTGCTTTTATAATATGAAGTAATCTTATCAGTCCAGTCAGAAAACAATATCACTTTGACCATTTGTCTTTGAAAAAATAAAGGTCATTTTATTTTAAATATATGCTCACATGCAATAACAAAAGCACTGATTCCAAGGGTGTCACAAAAAGCATAGCTGATCACTAGTACCTAATATTATTGTACCATTAGGATCTGTGTCTCCCTCAATACGACCTCTGTAACACATTTCATAGAGTAAGGATCAGGATATTCCAGCCTGTTTACTGTAGCATATCTAGATGTGAAGTGTGTTTCCACTTGCATAATCAATGATCTCTGTTTACCTGTCAGATACCTAGATGCTCTTTTGTGTAGTAACTGATCCCCTTTTCTATACTTCCAGGTTCTATCAAATCATTCTGTTAGAATGTTTATTTTTGTATTGTCACTTCATCACCTAGCACTGCAATACTGAAGTGGAGAAAAAGAGCCTAGCAATATAACTACCCTAAGTTCTATCTTTTATCTTTCCAAGAAATTTTTATAAAAATTTAAAATAAACTTAAAAACTCATTCATATTGCTTATTAACAAGTTGCTAGAGAGTCTAAGCAACTGTCTGTTTTAAGAGCAACATAATTACAAGTGAATCACAAATGTAGACTTTATGACACCAATTAAACTCCAGGTCATAATCCATTAGGTAGATTGCACACATTAAATTAGATGTGAGGAAAAATAAACATCTCATATGATGTTTATACCATCAAAAATAACTAAGGAATAACAATTTTAAATAAGTTACACTTATTTGCAATTTTTATCAGCATAATCTAAAGTCTTTGCTTAAAAACGATCAGAGAAAAAAAATTCTCACAATTAATCTTCATGTGTGTATACATCTTGCTTTCCTTACTTATTTTATCACTTCATTCTTTACCAAGATCTATGAAAGTGTGTCCTAGGAGTGAGAGACTGGGAGAGATTTTATATATATATATATAATGTATATATTATATATATTATATATATATTACACAGGTTGAAGAAAATTATTCTCATATCCACGCCTCAGAATTTTTTTATATAGCTAATAAATTTAGACTCCATGATCTTTAAAGTCAGTTGAATGCTCAAATTCTGTTGATTCATTGTATAAATGAAAATATAGGAAAATAGACATGGATCAACTTCACACAGCCATTCTTGCATTTGTTGAACTTTCATATTTG